>QXDP01000098.1:0-212354 GCA_003717255.1 Protomyces gravidus | reverse complement strand
TGTGAGGCAAAAACTCAGCAATCTGTCGTACTGCTGGCGAACAGTATGTCTTGAACTTGGAGACCATTCTCTTGTGATCCCAACCGGCAGCAATTGCATCCTCCTCGTACTCTTCGAGCACTTCCGAAACGCGAAGACCATCAAAATATAATGCACCAGGTTGATGAGGTCTGGGCATGACGAAAGCTGGAATGGCATAAAGCTGCTGAGACGTGTCGGCAACCTTCGACGTCGAGACATTGGCTTGCGCAGTTGGTGTGCGCGAGCCGCTGCTTCTGCCGCGTGAAGACTTCCTTGCTTTAGAGTCGCTCATGATTTGGACCGGCCACTGCTCTCCCCTGGTATTCCCCGATCAGGCTTCCAGATGTGGAGGTGCCGCCTATGTCAGGTGCCCGGAGAGCGGACGCTAACTGCGACGTTCGTCCCAGGTAGAGAGGCAAGTAGCAGCACGAGCGGGTGGCTCGAAAGTTGTGACCACTCGGCTGTTCGGTTCTAAAAGTGTGTTCGATGAAGAAAGTGTCACCGCGGGACAACTTGATCCTCAAAGACCCAGTGATAGCAGGCCTCGCCCTACTAGTTAGGATTTTGGCTACCTGGCGCTCGACTGGCCAAACTCACCTGTAAAGAAAAGGGCTTCGTACCCGACTTGTGTGCCGCCTCCTTTCCCTGAGACCAACAAGCACACCTTAGAAGCTGGCCTTGTTATACAAGCAAGAACAAGGTTTTAATGTTTCTACTTGCGGGATTGGATATCGTCTATGAAGGTGGGAAGTCTTCGCCTTATGCCTCGGGCAAAACATAGCGGGAAAGAGAAATAACAACCAGCCATTCCACCAGAGACTGGCACAGGGGTGCTCAACACCACGGCAGGACACGCATATTCAGTGTCGCGTATGCACAACAGCATCATCTCATGAATCACCCACACTCATTTGAAGTGCCCCCATGTACAGCCATAGTCCAAGCAAAGTCATAGTCTCCATCAATCGCGTCTGCTTTGTGGGACAGGTGTGGGCAGTCAAAATAGGCTAGCCCACCACAACAGCAACTGGGTCTGTTGATGCACCAATCGCGAGTTACCGGGAAAGTCCAGCCGTGAGGGAAATGTGATACATCGCAACCCGCCGCATCATATGCATCGTCGAGGGGAATGTGATACCCCGCAGCCCGCGGCATCAGATGCGTCGTCGAGAGCCGCCAGTATAAGCCACTCAAGCGCGTCGCCCTGCGACAGTAGCAGCAGACCTACGGGTCTGGTAACGTGGTGCATCACAACGAAGATGACCGTGGCAGGACAATCATACGACGTTGTTATTACCGAAACCAATAGACTTCGATTATCCACTTCAAGGAGGCAGTCTGATTTGCTATGGTACTGTGCATTTGCTATCTTCTCAGACGATATTTTTGATGGTCTGAAAGGTCCAGAGATGTGTAAAAATGTAGCAAAGGATACTACATGTCGAAGGTGCCCATGCGATAGCAGATGGCTCACTACATTGTTTCTGGGTGCGGGAATCTGTTTGAGGGAGTTAGGCCCGGCGATTACTTGGCCGCTCCTGACATATTCTGTGTAGACGCAAGACACATGATTGAATTAAAATCAGACCTCGAAATTGATGCACAACGGCATGGCAATGCTACTGCGACGATATGACAGTCACAATGAAATACAAGATTGTCAAGACCAGTGACCCAGCTTTGCCGCTTGTCCGACTTCGTTTGAGCTGTATTGGAACGGCTAAGCGAAAATCCCTGTCTCGATAATCTGGGCTGATATTCAACAGCAACACTTTGAAGTTGAAATAGACCCATACGGATTTGAAGAAAAGTTATAATTTGTAGAGTTCCTAGCTCACCCTGTACTTTCTTCGGCGCATTCCGACAAGAGTCTCAACTAATATGAGATCTTCCGGAATGGCTGCCGCAGCCAGATATGCCGAGGTTCCGCCAACATTTGACTACTGCGCAGGCATCTGAAGGTACTGACTTCTGCGTGAGTTCATATGGCAGCGAGATTTCCGGCAGGCGTGCATGATCCATGACTGCCTGATTCATGACCGGCAGCTTCTACGATTGATCCAAGCTCGAGACTGTGAGCTTCACCGACGGTCGGGATTTTTCTGGCATTCAGCACTGCCTCTAGATTGTTCAATTCGTGAAGTGGATGTTTCTGACTTCGGGCAACATTCAGCGTTGCTGCAGCAGCAGTCGTATGCGCAAGATTTACATGGACTTGATGTGCTCCAGAAGATCTGATCGAGAGAATTGATCTCTGGATTGAAATTAAATTTCGATCAACTCATGAGCAAACGTATAAAAAATCCAGTCTTACAAGGCATCAACTTAAGCTACATCGGTATTCGAAAGGAGATAGAATACCTCTAATAAATGGGGTTTCTCCATCCTAGAAGCTTGCAAACATGTCACTGAAGAGTGCTTTCAGGCTTGCGCTTATGTCAGGGGACAAGAGCATCAGCTTTTGAGCTCCAGGCATCGCCAGCCATCTGAAAGATAGCTTGCTGTAGTCTGGGTTTTTTGGCTTCTCTTGCCCCTGCGGTCCGCTTGATCAGAAAGCCTTCGCGGGCGATTCAAGGTTTTCGCCAGCGCGCAGAAAATCAGCGGCTGGCTTTTTATGGCTGATAATCCCTACTGATCGCGATTCCAAGTGGCTTTCTTGAGACCGAAAGGAGAGATTTTCTTCTGTTTTACAAGACCACAATCGATGGGGTGAATGACATTTGGGCTTATGAGGCGAAATACTAGTCGCATAATATGCAGATGCCTCCGAAGCGTAAGCTCTCGAACGGCGCCGACCACTACAAGTCCTCGTGTCTTTTACATCGAGAATTGTGGGAGAGTTGGTATTTCGGTCTGTCAATTGAGGGTACTTTCACTGTCACTATCCGACAGAATTGCCGTTCGCAACTTCTTTGTTCGATTAATGCCGAGCGAAACTTCGGAGGCAGCGCGCTTGTCCCTACTTTGACTTTCCAGGGGTTCGGCACGAGGCTGTTGGCTTTCTGGCACGAAAAATTGCGGACTGTCACGTGCACCGATATTGAACGGCCAATTTTCCTTGTCTGAAACGGATGCAGTCTGCGAGTGTGTCAGCTTCTGCTGTTTGAGCCTTCTTTGCTCTCGCTGTGCCTCTTCACGGGCGAAAAACGCAGCCATTTCTTCCTCGTTCTCCTCATCTGAATCCAGCACGTACTTTGCAGATCTTATTTGCTCGAGTCGACTTTGCTCAGCCGCGTGTCGTTTGAACAAATGCGCTCGAATGCCTGCTTGATCACTGTCAGAACTGTCCACCTGACTTTCATCGCTCTTCGCAGCAGCACGATTAATATCACTCTGTGGCCTGGTCGTCTTTCGCTTTTTCGCAGGTTTGTGGTCAACTTTTGTTCCGCCACCATCGCTGGACGATGAGCCATCGGTAAAGTAATTGGACTTTTTGATTTTGCGACGGAAGAACATCATTGCCGACTCTTCTGGCTCAATGGTTGGAGGACTCCGCAGATATGCCTGCAGAGTTGTGATATCACGCCTGAGGTTCTCGAGGTCAGCGTCCGCGGGTAGAATGAAGGAATGTCGATCATCCTCATTGGCGTCGCAGCCAAGAAGATTGAGCAGGAGCCTCGCCTTGTTGTTCTTGTGCAGAAGTTCTCCAGTGGCGTCTGATCCGTTTAAGACAGCTGCTGTGAACACAACACCTGGAGGATATTCGACCTTTTCGTGAAGAATCTGATGCCGGTCCGCCCAGGATTGGCGTTCAGTCAAGATACTGCTTAATTCTTGGTGAACCCACCGAAGGAATGTCTCTTCTTCTTCTTGTATGAGGATAGCCACACAAACACGGATACCCTCAAGAATGGAGGTTGCGGTCTTTAGCTCCAGTTCAGCAGGAACTCGCGCCATTCTCTTTTCCTTAGGTGGTCGGTCGTTCTTATGCGTTAAGTAATATGCATTAGAGTCAAGTTTGTTGAAAAGTAGCTCCCATCCAAGAGCTGGAGCCTCGGCAAGTTGTTTCGCAAATCGCTTCATGTAATAATCACTGAAATTCTGAACTTCCACTCGCACTAGTCTGGACGAAAGACCAGCCTGGTCCTGCAACATACGATGGAGTAACTCAACCAAGTCGAGCCTGTAGAGGAAGAGCTCCTTCTTTTGCTTCACAAACACACGATGGAAGAAGCCGATACAGCGTTTCACTTGGTCTTCATTTAAATCGGCATAGTGTTCGAGCAAGGAAAGGAATGTATCCACCGCGTGGTCGTTGATGAACTTGCCCTCAAATTTGGCATAACTGAATGCACGTTCTGTGATGACTGCACGCGTACTTTCCTCATCAGATGACACATCCGCGGTGTTTTCAGCTGCGTTTCCTCGCTTCTGACGTTGTCTGCGTGCTCTGACATAAATATGGGATTTTGTTGAGGAATACTTTTCGATCATTCTGAGCAGAACGGAAGCTAGGTCGGTGATAGTGTTGAGATATCCGATAGACTGATTCTTGTAGCCTCTGACCGCTGTCGCTACCTGCTCCAGGCTAGCCTCTTCATAAAACATATTGGCTAGAAGGTTATCGGCGATGTCCTGAAAACTCGCATCGGACGATAACGACATGGCATTGACGGTCAACAAAAGCTGTTTGAAACATTCAAAGCCCGCTTGTGCTTCCTTGAAGACCTTGAGATCTAGCGCTTCGCGCATCATCTTGCGCAACATCACATGCGCACGTGTCTCCATCATCGATGCCACCAAGGCGTAATCAGCATCATCAGCAAAGTCTTCGTTGCCTTGATTTTTTGCAGATCTGATGGCTGATGCCCGCAAGGCTTGCAAAAACCAACCTTGCAAATACAAGAACTGAATGCGGTTTGCCGGGGAGATTCTTATGTGTTCAAGCTCAAGCCCTTTGAGAAGTGTTGCGAACAAGGGGTTGAAGCCTGCATCCAGAAAAGCACTTGCAAAGCTGGCGAGGACTATGCGTGCCTCGACATTGATCATGATATTGAAGTCCAAATCCTCCTCCGATCGGATATGCCTTTGTGGCTTATTCCAGCGCTTGCTAGTTTCTATGCCTTGAAAGTTACTCAGTTGCTGGCTGGAAACAAGGCCTGTTTGACTGGCGACAGTGAATCGACGATCATCCTTGACCACCGAGACCATTGTGCCGAAACGGTTGTGCCGCGTATGCGCCTTGATTTTGGCTTCACATCGTAATTGCTTCTCATGACTGAGCAGAGCATTGAGGTCAGACCTGATTACGGTCGATGTGCTGGTATTTGGCCGCGGTGCATAGACAGCCGTGGGAGACACCCCGCGTACTAGCTCGAAGACCAGGTCGATGATGATCACGTCTTCATCATGGAAGTCAGAACCCATACCGGAGGCGAGAACGTTGATGAAGTCGAAAGCGAACCCACGCTGGAATGCAAGAATAGTTTCGCTGCGGCTATTGTTGCCTTCAATAGCGGCGAGATTTCGCAAAAGATAAAGAACAAGCCTGATGATGCCAGTATCCTTGTCTGTTCTCGATCTGCGATCCAAGGCAAGCGATGGAAATGCAACGCGCATGACGCTACCAAGAATATCGCATTCGGCATTGAACAAGAGGGCGCGTTTATAATTCGCCTGCGCAAGCTTCAAATTCGGATACTGCTCATGCTTTGTACGGCTCGCTTGATCGTCAAGCTCAAGAGGCCATGTCAAAGGAACAAGGATCTCGACTAGGTGTCAGAAATGCGAGACCAAGAAACGGCATACCACAAGCTTGGCATATACGCCGCTGCACTTCATTTTCTGCATCAGACGCAGCCCAGCTGGCCAAGATAGGACAAAGATCGTTGGAAACGAGGTTCATCGTCGCTAGCGCAGCCTTAATGTCCCAAAGATCGCGAGAATCGTCGTAAAACTTGAGCCAGCGCTTCAGGTCGCGCAAGCATCCAAGGCCGTCGTCTCCCAGAACGTATGGACAACCAGGTTGCGTCTTATCACGTCCACCGAGCGCTGCAACGAGATTCTGCAGCGCTGCAGCATATGTCGACATGACTGTCATTGAATGACAATGCGTTCTGTCGCGTCGTGTCTGTGGCGCGCTCGTCTTTGAAAATTTCGCGTTGATTTCTCAGATATCAGATTCATGCAAGAGATTATGGCAGACGCTGTGCAGTGAGGCCAGACTTTAGCTAGATGCTTTATGTGTATGACGGAGACGATCATTCTGGTACCGCCAAGCTGGGCATGCAGAGACTTCGCGCAATATGATTTACCAAAATGCGCACCCTATTCGTTAGCATTTGCCTGAGAGCATACTGAGACTTACAGCCGATGTAGGCTTGGCAAAGATTTTCCAAGGAAGTGGCTTGTTGGATGAGCTTCTCAACCTGTGCCTTGACACCGAGTTCGTGGTCAGGCTTGAAATCACGGCCTGTGAGTTTATTCGAGACACGGTTGAGAACATTGACTGCTCGCTGGTTCAGCACTTCTGGCTTATTTTGAGCCTCGCGCAATTGTTCACTTTCATCGAGACGCAGACGACGAACCGCGACGAGATTTTCGTCGGTCTCGGCATCCGTCTCACCAACGGAACTGCGTCTCATTTGCCCATCGCCGGGACTTGGCCCGGTCGTCAGTAGACGCCAATTGATGAGAGGATCATAGACAAACGCTTCGAGCACTGCCATCAAAGATTCCTTGTTCTCCCTCAGTACGCCCATCACAAGCTCGCATGTGATTCGGAAAGACCCTTCAATGCCACTGACCTCCATTGCATTTGTGAGCATACGTGTCAATCTGAATGGAATGCGTTCCGGGAACTTCTCCCGATGCATTGCCACTTCGAAGCAATCACCAAAGTCGATATGAATGACTTTTCCAGTGTAGCGGTCGAGCATCAGATTTGAGGGATGACGATCACCAAGGCCGAGGATGTAGCCAGTCATGGACATGACCGCCAGCGAGCGCGTGTAATTTGTTCGACGGTCGAGCCATGCTTCAGAACTGCGCGATTTGAGCCATAGGACGCGATAAAGGTCTTGCCCGGTGGTGTTGTCAAGCGCGTACTCGAAGACCTCGACTTTCTGCAGTAGCGTCAGATTGTCATAGTCTGGTGCCATCTGCAGCATGAGGCGATGCTCAATGTTGAGGAGAATCTTGCGCGAATCGCGGTAATCGCGAATCAGTACATGCAGGGTGTCTGAATCTGGGACCCAGCCCAAAAGTCCAGAATTGGGAGACAGTGGGATCACTGGATAACGCTGAATGTTCAAATGGCGTTTGAATGTCTCTGAATCGATGGAGAGCAGTGTGTTGACCAATCCAAATAGCTGCATCACACGTTCGTCTTGGCGGATATCCTCATGCCCTTTCAAGACGTATTGATAATCTTTGCCATCACTACCTTTCATCGTCAGCCGCCGCGGCCGTTGCTTTGATGTGATGACATTAAATGTCGAGGCGAAACTGCCAATTTTGATAATTTCGCGGCCGGAATGATACGTGCCTGGCACTGCAAGTTCCAGATCTTTGGCCGCAAGTAGCTTTGGTGAAACATACTGCAGCTCTAAGGTAGTCAATTGAGGCAATTGTCTGCTGATTTTGCGAAAGACTTGGTAATAAAGGTCCCAGGCAGCGTTGAGATCGGCGGTTTCCTGTGTTCGCTTATATTTCGTGCACCAACTACGCGCTTCTTGTAGGTCTCTGCCAAATGCTTGATGGAATGATGTCTCTCTCAATGTCTCCGGGCCCCTCTCAAGAAGCTCATGCAACGGTTCAAGAGTAGCAAACATGGCCTCGATATTGCGATCACCAAAGTAAAGTCGAGAAGCCTCTTCCAAGCCTTCATGCCACTGTTCGTGCCACAAAATGGCGACACGAATGAGCTCGTGGCTCACCAAGTCTGCTTGTTCGACCAGAACAGCGCTGTGGACTTTCATCTTGTCCATGACATCGAGGGCAGCCCGCTGCCTTGAAACACTCTGAGACTTAGATGCCACAGTCAAGGGATATACCAAAGCTTGTGGATGAGCACGTCCGACATCGGCTAGCAGAATGTGGATAAGCCTGCGAACATTTGCTCCGGCAGCATGTATACGTGCGATGAGTTGAGGGATGACTTCAAGCCAAGTATCAATGCTGACAGTTGTGAAGCCTTCTGTGATAGCTTGACTCACGTCATGATTGTTCGCATACTTGAACCACAGACTGAGCAAGCGAAGTGTGTCTTGCAGGGAATTACCACTGCTAAGAGCAATAGATCGGAAGAATGCTTGGACGGCTGGTCGGATGCGCTTAGCATACAAATCTGGCGTGACGCCTTGATCTGACGATTCCGTTCGTTGAATAACCACGAAATTCGCCAAAGCCCAAGAATGCCAGGCCTTGTACCAGCCTTTGTCAAATTGTGTCGCAAGATAGTATGACTGCAATACTTCATCAGTGTTAGAAGCCGCCCAGTCGCCGTCAAGCGCCACTTGCCACTCTCCTTGCTTATTGTAACAGCGCGCGAGCAAGTTGTAATAGTCAGCAACATCGCTCTTCAGCGACTCTTGACGTACAGCAGAAATTTGCTCTGTTGTCCTTTCTACCATACCTAAATCAGAGGACATGCGCGTCGTAAAGTCGCGCAGCTTTTTGAGGGCAAGCGACTTGTCTTGTGTCTCATACTGGTATTTAAGGTGTGCATAGACGACTCTTGGTTGCGCGTTCGTCAGATCATGTGGAGATACGCCTTCAGGCAGAAGCGAGTTGAGCGACTTTTCTGCTAACCCAAGACGACCAGACTTGCGGCATAGATTGGCGAATTTGATCCACATCTCCATGTTTTCTGCCGGAGAGATAACGAGCGCTCGAACTTTGAGCATGCGCTGCCATACTTCGACATTGCGTTGGCAGCCTTTCAAACGTTTCATCCACGTTCTACGCATTGTTGCCTGACGTGCTGGTAGGTCCTTGCTCTGCTTATAGGTAATGATCTCTTCGAGTTCTGCGAGCATTTGTACCCGCACCGCCACACTGTATGCTCTATTGTAGCTTTCCCCGACCAGAGCAGTCAGTTCCGTGTCAAGCAAGTCACGAGCTCGAGTAATGTGAACGAAAGCCTCTGGAAACTGATTGCGATGCAGAGAAATGATGGCTTTGAAAAATGCTTTGTCGGGTGCATCTGTCTTCATGACTCCAATGTAATCGTCCATTAGATCCCATTGACCTAGACCCCATGCTGCAGCAGCCGCCAGCGGCGCAATAGACCGTCGAACGTCATGGCCAGCATGAATCCACTTGTCTTGAGCCAGCTGAGACAGATGATCCCACTCGCCCAAAGCGTGCAGACATCTCATCTTACCCATGGTGACCGCAAAAGTATCTTGCTCTTCTGGACTTCTCTTTTCATAGGCTTGCAAAGCATCCTCCCACCGCTGTAGCTTTTCATACCAAGTTTCCTTGAGTTCTAGATCGTCGTGCTGCTGAGCATTTGTGAGAATGCCGATAGCTGCATCAGGTTGTTGGAGCTGATTATTTATGCTGATTAAACTTTCGATGGTATCTGCGTTTGGCTCTGAGATGAATTCAAGTTCCTTGTAGTGGAGTGCTTTTGCAAAGGCATGACATTTGGCCGCGTACGATCCCAGCGTGCGGATGTCGATGGGCAGAGCCTTATCATCGTGCTCCATGAACTCGGCTAGATTCAACAAGGCTTGCAGAATTTCTGGTGGAATGTTGGGAGAAATCAGGGCAGTCTCAATTGCCCGTACTAGCTCATCCTGATACTGCTCATATAGCTCAGTCCAGCATGAAACAAAAGCGGCGTTGAAGAGCTCGCGAGCGAGAGGATAATATAGGCCAGCCAAGCCTGCGCATGCTCTCAATGCGTGGGATGGCGATTCATTGAGTAACTCAACAGATAATCTGCGAATCCATTCTTGCCAATCATCGCGCGTTGACCTTTGAGAGGCTTCCCACGCGTTCTTCAAGTGCTGTTGATTGACAGGCAATTTCTTGGCCGCAATCTCAGCCGAGCTTGCATCGCCCTCACGAAGATCTCCAAAGCTGACATCAGGGTTCAGATCTTGCGGCAAGGATTCGCCCTTGAGTAACTTGGAAACGAGCAAATCGTAGTTGACATGTTGTATCCTGTTCGCAATGAGGCACTTGTTGACCATCGGAATAAAAATGGCGTAGTCATAGCCCAATTGGAACACTAGTGCACACAAGCAATCCATGGCAGCCATCTTCAGTTCATGAGGTCCCGTCGCCAGTACGCGAGCAAGCGGATGTATGATGCGCGATGACAGATCTGAGAAATTGACCTTGCGGGAGAGCTGTGCAATCGTTTGTATTGAGGACTTGCGCAACACCAAAGGTACGTCTGTCCTCTCCAAGCCTCGAACGATGACAGGTAGTATAAGATGCATGTATTCCTCAACATTTGCACCGAAAACAATGAGAGCATGGAGGACCTTCTGCGTCGTCGCACGTTGACTTGTGATATCAGCATCGAAAATCTGGAGCATCAGCGGCAGGAGTGATGGAAGGAAGATTTTGAACTCTCCTTCCAGAGCGCGAGCGATAGACTCTACCAGAGTTAGAATGGTCAATTGCAAATTGGAAGCCGGATTCCAAAAATCTCGAATCAGCTTGAAAATGTCTGGCAAGAAATTGCGAATATGCTGCTTGACGATTGAAATGAGAATGCCGAGCTGCTGGAAGTAGAACTCCAGTATGTTTGGCGACGATGTTCGCATAACCAAGATGAAACCAGGTATAATCTGCGAGAGGTACGGCACACATTTCAAGCCTAGCGTCTTGAATATGTACATGATGGCCTGAATGACTGCAGTGTGATGGGTGCTTAATGATTGATCTTTGAGGATGCTCATGAGCGTCGAGATGACAACGGTCGGGTAGTACTCCTCGGCTGATGGACCCATCCCAGTAATTAAATGAGACACGTCTTGTGTCATGGCCTTTTGCTCAGGCAGATGGTCCTCCGGGCCTCGATCAAGCATCTGATGTCGGTACGGATCAAGAGCTCCAAGCACGCCAATCAATTTTACGGTTTCTCGCCGTATCGATCCTGCTTGCTCAGACTTGAGGAAAGAGATCAGTATGTTGAGCAGTGCCGGGTAATCCACATATGGATCAATTACGTAGCCAGATGCGCTAGCAAGCTGGCCAAGCGCGCGGAGAGCTGCGTCGCGTTTGACGAGAGAGCTCTGGTCCTGCAAAATCTCGATAATCAAAGGCATCAGCTCATCCAAATATTGCAGAAGGTCCTCCCCACCAACGGTCGATAATTCTCCGAGAGCTGCCATCACGCTGCTTGCAACTCCAGGACTTGCATCTCGCGCTCGTGGCAGAAGGACTTTGATGATTGGATCAACGTAGGGCTTGATGAGCTTGCTGGCCGCAGCAATGAGAAGCGAAAGTAGACGTGCCGACTCCTCTTTCTTGCGAGACACACCCGAATACTCTATCTCTGTGAGCAATTGTATCAATGTTTTGCGCAAGCTTGGCATAACATAAGCTGGATTGTGGAAGGTTAGCCGCCCGATGATGCTGATCGTGATTTGCCGAATCTCGAAAACTTCATCATTAAGAGCGATAAATAGACTTCGAACATTCTCTGCTTGAGCTAGATGGCGATCGAACCGCTCGTCGAGTGAGCTGAGTACGATGAGCCTGATTGTATGGTCTGGATCGGCGATGCCTACAGTCAACAGCTTCTCAAGCACCTCTCCAACAAGCTGGATTGCATGATTGCTGGTCTGGAAGCAAATCGGATCCCTCACAAAAAGCTGACAAGCTGTGAGGGCTGCTGCTTTTCTGATTTCGCTAGCATCGTCCTCGAGGTATGAGATGATGCAATCTCGGACAAATTCGTTCAGCACATTGTTGGAAAAATCGAATGTTCCCATAGTCGTCAAGGCAAGCGTGATGAGCTCGGTATCACGAACTTCGTTGCCATGTGTATCGCGTGCCTCGCGCACCGGGGCATTCGCCATAATCGCATTGGGCGCACCCGGGGGCCGGAACGGCCGTCCGCTCAAAATGACCGATAGCAAATTCAGTAGCCTTTCTTGAATGGTTGGAAGTAGTGGCGGAATGTAGTGGGCCAAATCAACCAAAGCATTGCACAGAGACTCCGAAAGACCACAAGAAAACATCATATCGAGCACCTCGTGCATATGAGGTCTCAGAGCTTGGCCAACAGCCGTGGCTAGCATTGAAATGCATTGAAAAATGGCAGCTTCGTTTTCACGGCGCGCCCGTCCTTTGGCAGCGAGCCCTTCTCGGACGTTTGCTAGGATAGCATCAAGATAAGGATTCATGGCAGACTTGACAGCGATAGCGACTTCTCCGATAGCCACATATGAGGAAGTTCGATCGCGCTCCTTTTTGAGCTGAGCAAGCAAATATGACATACTCTTGGCGAGGTAGCTGCCTGTAAAATCACTTGGGTTGTAGGAAGCTAATGTTGGGATAAGGGAGACAACCATGCGGCGAATGAGGAGATCTCGGTGCTCCTTGTAGCGTAGAACAAGCTCGCATGTTCCGCGGTATCTTTCATGCATGAACATGCCGGCCTTGAGCAATAATGCTCGATATGCGAGAAGACTTCCATGAATGACCTCAACGCTGCTGCTTCGAATGCCATTGTCAGCCTCATCAAGTATTCGCACGTACCATTGGGTCCGCAAAGCGCCTTCCCGTTGGAAGACAATATCGAGACAGCTTGACAAAGCGTCAGCTGCACTGTTTCGTATCACAACCTTCGGGTCACGCAGGGCCATCCAGAGTAGATCCAGGATCTGAGCGACGTACGAGTAGATAAGAGTTGGGGCATTGATGGCGAATTCGCGAATGACAAGCACAGCTGCCATACGCCGATTTTCGTTGCGATCGCCTTGCAGCCACTCGAGAGACCTCTTGATTTCAAATTCGACAAATTCAGCGGTCAAAACACCACCGCTGACGGCAAGCTTCCCGAGTGCTTTGGCGGCGAGCGTCATTGCATGCACATCATTACCGGGCAGCACAATGCGCAAATAATTCGCAAATCTGGTGATCTTGGTGTTGCCTTCTTCACTCTCGAACTCTATCAGCTTGTCTGGAGTCATTAGAAAGGCAAAGACCTGCAAATCTTACCTATAGCAGCAATAGCCCCGAGGCGTTCATGATTGTCGTGTGAATGTATCAATTCGAAGATCTTTTTGTTGATTTCGTTGTTGAACCTCGTAAATGACTCTCCGGAGAGCTCACGAGCTGTTGCAATGACCTACATGCATCAGCATTGATCGTCATCAGCGGTGACTGACATAGTCTCGAAGCTCTGCTGCGGCACGTTGTCGCGTTTCTGTGGACCTTCTCCGTTAGCTGGGTACAAAACACAAGTTGCGCACTTCGATCGCAGGTCCACGAATAGTGAATCCATATGGTGTCAAGAGCAAGTCATTTGGTCAAAAGCGCAATGCCTCGTAGCGCCGACGTGTGTCGCAGATACCTGAGTACCGGTTGTCGCACGCGGTTCCATACTGACAGAATGCGCGGATATCACGTGCAAAAATCTCGAGCGATATTTTCTGACATGGTTGATCAGGCCGGTCAAGGATGGCCAAGGAGAAGAGCAAATGTGCAGGAAAAGTCCAGTCGTTCATTCGCTAGAGGGCCCGCTATATGCTGAGGCAAGGCCATTGTGCTCAGCGTCAAGAGTCAATTCTCTCATGAGCCGCCTGCGATCAATGTCAGCTTTTCAGATGACAACAGATGGCTGAGAAAGCTTAAGAGAAGAGTAGATTGCAAATGATAAGAACGGAAGAGTATATTGATATAAAGTGAAGAGTAGATTGAGATCAAGGTATCGAAGCAGTACGTGAAGGCAAATTGGATAGTAGGCCCGGGAAAACCTAAGCAGATACAGAGTCGACCTCGACAACCTTCTCATCACTCACGATGAGCCTCGTGGGCCGGACTGATTCCTTTGGTGGGTTCTTGGATGAGAAAATAACATCGAGCTCCTCAAGAGTGCGGCCCTTGGTCTCAACAATGAAGTAGTAGGCAATGATACCTTGAATGAAATCCCAGACAATGAACACGATGTAGCTCTTCCACTGAATGTTCTGAAGGGCCACAGGGAAAGCAAACTGGTTCATCAGAGAAGCTGCGTTGACAGCAAGGGAAGAAAAGGCCATTCCTTTGGCGCGGGACTCGAATTTGAGCGTTTCAACCGGGTAGAGTGCTTGTAAGGGTGTCAGTCCAAATGAGTAGACAATGGAAAAGACGAAGATGAAGAAGATGGAAGCAATCGATGCGCCGTTCGAGGAGTCCTTAGCAAATGCAGCTGTGCAGCCGGTGATGGCAGCAAAGCACCCGCTCATTGCGAAACAGACCTGTCGTTAGCATGGCACAAGATGAAGAGAAAAATATACAATAATGAGTGTACGCCGTCGTCCGGCTTTGTCAACGATACGTGCGCCCGTTACAGCAGCGATGGCACTGGCAATCTGATTTCCGAGATTGATACCAAGTTGCGATTTGGCGTCCTTGAGACCGCTTTGTTCCAAAACAGGCACCAAGTAATAGCCGACGAGACCATTTCCAGACAACTGACCGAAGAGACTGACAATCAGCATGCATGTCAGTCGCCACCTTGCGTTGCTGCCAGCAAAGAGTTCTCTGTAGTCCCATGCGCGCTTGTTCGAGCCCTCAGTAGAAATGTCGCGCTCAATTTCCTCCATTTGGAGACGAACCCATACAGACTCAGGGTTGCCATTTCCATGGTACTTAGTGATGATATCCCGAGCAGCCTGAGTCTTGTGATTGGAGACGAGCCATCTCGGCGATTCTGGCAAGAAGAATGCAAGCAGACAAACGATCGATGGCATGACAAGTTGGAGCCAAAGAGGCAGTCGCCAAGCAAGGTTCGTCTTGACATTGGACGCAGCGATAGCGAAGGTGACCAATGCCGCGAGGATGGAGCCCATGAAGTAACAGCAATTGTATAAGCCTGTGAGAGTACCTCGATAAGTAGGAAATGCGATTTCGACAACATAGGCTGGGGCGGCGCTTGCAGAGATACTGTTTCCGAACCCCAGGAGGAATCGACCGGCAAGGAAGGCCTCTAGGTTATGCGAGAGGCCGGAGACAATCGTGCCAATAATGACGATTGAGCAACCGATGACCATACCAACACGTCGACCCCAGGTGTCGCAGGCGGGTCCCACAAAAGGCAGAGCCACAACACCGCCAATCTGGTAGATTCCGAAGATGAGGCCTAGTAGCGTTAATTTTCGCTTGAATTCCCAACGAAGGGCTTACCTGTCTTGGCTCCAACACTCTCTGCACCAAAGAAAGACTTGAAAGGCCGGAGACCTATCAAACTAGTCATCAGGGAGCCATCAAACCCATTGATACTCGAGCAAAGGAAGGCGACGAAGCAGATAGCATACAGCTTGAGCATAATGGGAGAGCCAGGTTGGGGCTTCTCCAGAAGAGCTGCGGCATTGAGCTCTGCTGATCCCTGCACAACCTTCTTCTCGCCGACATCAAGTCGCCCGAGGCTTTCGACATGTGAAATAGCTTCTTTGTTGCTCATAGCGGAAGCTGCTTGAGAATATCTAGATGAGCAGAAGAAGCGCTTTATGTAGAGTTGAGTCCCAGTAGCAGTGGACCCCGCATTGCGCAAAGAAAGCTATGTTCTGGTAGTTGCAAAGCGTAGCCTTCGCTATGGAGCGTCGCAAATTGCAAAAAAGGAGCGCACTCTTCCGACCGGGGCATGCATCCTGCGTCGGGGGAGAAATCCCGCACGCGATGTGTGGAGGCCCGGGAGCCATTTCGGAATAGCCAGCCAGGGCTTATATGGATTCCGCGTGGTCAAGCGGGCTCGGTTACCCGTCTCAGGCCATCTGTGATCACAAGCCACAACAGGCTTCTGACACATCAGTCTTGCAAATTCTCCCCGCGGAAAAGCTCCACTGTCGCTTCGTTAGGGTGATCCGCATCATAGACCGCATGGCTTCTTTATTCCTTCTTGACGGAACAGTAGTGCCCGCGATGAGTTCATGTGCGCGAGGGACTCTTCCGCAATCGAAGGAGCCCGCTTGTAAAGCATGACCCAGGCGGTGGGCCGTTGCCTCGAATAATGTTCTTTACAGACTGATGCCGTCGAAAAATGGATATGTGATTCTACAACATTTCAGGGAG
The DNA here is from genome assembly GCA_003717255.1 of Protomyces gravidus. Classification (NCBI taxonomy): domain Eukaryota; kingdom Fungi; phylum Ascomycota; class Taphrinomycetes; order Taphrinales; family Protomycetaceae; genus Protomyces; species Protomyces gravidus. Next base: position 196,151 of record QXDP01000098.1, on the reverse strand, counting down.
ACAGCAGTCCGCTACTTCGCATCGGCTGCGACACATCACTACAACGCTGTCACATCAACACACGATCCCCCTAACATCTCGCGCGATTTCAGGTGTTGTTGCGGCACTCAGTCTATCATCTAGCGTTTCATTTATAAAAGCGTTTGCCTTCCCTTCCTCTGTGGCGCGCAATTAAGAACCATCGCATGATTGATTCACATGGAACGGAACCTACCGCTGTCGTCGCTTCGAGTTCAACGAAACACGGTCGCCTGAAATCGCAAAATTTGACAGGTGTCAATCTTTTGACAGCTCGATCTGTCGGAAGAGCCTTTCCGCACCCACACCGCCAAGAACGCTCAGTCTTGGCAATCCGCGTAAGGACTACGGGTCCATACAGTGGCGCGTGGTCTTCAAGAGATGGACCGACGAGCTATTGATCAGTGATTCAATCCACGACCCAGTGTCCTCTGAAATCTGAGTTGATATGTAGTAAATTACTATACTATAAAAAAAAAAAAACAACCAGCAATGCTCTCTATGACCTCAGGCGCACCTCATGTTCTGTAAACCATTGCTGGACAAAAGCAGAAGAAGCCTTGGGAGTTCGCACAAGTGTTTCATAGTCAACGTGCACCACTCCAAAGCGCACACTGAGACCAGATGCCCATTCGAAATTGTCCAAGAGAGACCATGCAAAGGCCGAACGGATGTCGACGTGGTCGATTTCCTTCGCTTGCAGCATCGCATTGAGGTAGCTACGATAGTAATCAACCCGAAAATCATCCTGAATGACCTGCTCTACGGGTAAATCGGACTCACCTGGCACCGAGCAGCCGAATTCTGTCACGTATATTGGAGATGCGTATCGGTTGAAAATCCAGTTGAGAAGCTTTCTGAATCCCCATGGTACAACTCGCAGCCAGCTGGACTCAGCCTGAGGTCCGATAGGAACACCATTCTTTTCGTAGACATACTTGGCATCACCCATGTACTCTGTGATGCCCGAGCAATCCTGTGGAACGATGTAGTTGGATGTATAGTGGTTCATGCCATAAAAATCGCTTGAGCCTCGAATCATCTTCTTTTGTGCATCCGTGAAATAGGGTAGACGGTCGCCAAGCTTGGCACGCATGCAAGCAGGGTAGTCGCCAAAGTAAATCGGGTCTGCAAACCAGCCAATCCAAAATTCGAGGTGCCGTTGAGCCGCAGCGACGTGCTTAGGGTCTGTAGGGTCGAGCGGTTCCGCCCAGTCTCCATTCAATGTAATGCCAATTAGGCCACCTTGCTGCACTTGGAAGTGCTTGCGATAGACCTGCACAGCTGCAGCATGCGAGAGGATGCAAGAATGTCCAACCTGAATGTCAGTCTTGGTTAGCGTGAAAACAGCTTACAATCCATGGCTCAGTGCTTGAGTCGCCTTCTGCTCTATGCGAGCGGTCCGAACTACGACCTGGTGCAAATGCACCTACGGCATAGCCAAGAATAGAGATTACCCAAGGCTCATTGAACGTCAGCCAGTGACGCACACGATTGCCGAATCTTTCGAAGCATACTGTCGCGTAGCGTTCAAAGTCTGGCACAAAGCGTTCCGTGTTCAGCATTCCTCCGTATCGGTCGACAAGAGCTTGAGGCGTATCCCAGTGGTGCAAGGTGACAAATGGAGTGATGCCTTGAGTGTGGCAAAGCTCAATCAACTTCTCGTAATACTGGATGCCAGCTTCACTGACCGGGTCATCCTGCCCCCCGAGAGGAATGATGCGCGACCAAGAGATTGAGAAGCGATATGCTCGAGCGCCGAGACTCTTGAGGAGCCTGACGTCCTGCTCCAAAAGGTGAAACTGGTCGACGCTAACATCGGCGTTGGTGCCGTCCGCAATGTTGCCAGGAACTTTGGTGAAGGTATCCCAGATGGATGGCCCACGACCGCCTTCACAGACTGCACCTTCGACTTGGAACGCTGCTGTCGCAAAGCCCCACAGGAAGTGTTCTTGTTCAGACATGCTCGCAATTGGCAGACGGACAAGATCTGGTACGGTGCAAGTAGAGCTTCTTTCTGAAAGTGCGAATCTGATTTAGAAGTATTTGAAGCCACATTTCAGAGCTGACTGCTTCTTACCAGACGACGCATGACATTATGACACACTGTTGCGAGCTACGGAAGCAGACTCCGTGCGGCGGCCGCGGAGCTCATGTGGTTTTCCCCATATTGAGTTTAGCTGTTCCCATTTTGTTTGCCAGACGGAGCAGTGCGGCCCGACCTCCGGCAGCTAGGGATCGTCCGATTAGACACAGCTGACAAGCGCCAAGTGATAAAGATGCGGACGCGGCCGGCCTGTCGCTGCTCTCACACGACAAGGCTTCGACATGTCTGATTCTACAAACACTCGTGCACGGCTTGTCACATCGCTGGAAGACTGGCAATGGCGGGAATGCTCGACTGGCAAGGAAGCGTGGTTGCCATGCGCATACAGCCCTAGTCAAGTACACCTAGAGTTACTCGCTGCAAAGATCATTGAGGATCCGAACATCGGTCTCAACGAGACTGGACTGCAATGGATCGGTGAGCGCGATTGGGAATATTCGGCATCCTTCGAGGTCGCAGAAATCAACATCTGCGCATATGCGGACCTCGTTTTTGAGGGTCTTGACACATTCGCGACAGTCTCACTCAATGGCACCGAGATTCTGGTTAGTGAAAATGCTTTCCACACGCATCGCGTCTGCGTACGGGAACTGCTCAAGGTCGGACTCAATAGACTGAAAATCCATTTCGCCTCAGCCATCACCAAAGGCCACGAGCTATACAAGCGCAACGGCGAAGGTATCGTCTGGAACGGTGATCCTTCTCGCCTGCATGTGCGAAAACCTCAGTATCACTATGGCTGGGACTGGGGACCAGTGCTCATGACATGCGGCCCTTGGAAGCCTGTGACACTTGAGCAATATGATTTCCGGATTTCGGAAATTCGCGTGGAGACATTGCTTGCTCAAAGGTTCGCCGAGGAAGATGTGACAGTCACTGTTCATGCCACCATCTTTCCGGAAGCATTCAACGGCAATCTGGACTTGGATTTTACGGATCCTGATGGCATGCATATGGCCGCAATTGTGTCTGCTACTGCTGGCACTGCTAAGCATATCTTCGAGGTCAAAAAGCCCAAGCTTTGGTTCCCTTGTGGTTCAGGCGCGCAGCCGCTGTACACGCTGACGGCCACACTCGGCATGCAAATTCGGTCAAAACGTATCGGTTTAAGATGCACAGAGCTCGTGCAGCACGAGCTAAAGGACCAAGATGGCACTTCATTCTTCTTCCGAGTCAACGGCGTGCCAGTATTCGCGGGCGGGTCCAACTGGATTCCCGCAGACAACTTTCACTGTCGCCTCACTCGCAAGGACTATTTCGCCTGGGTCAAGCGTGCTACAGAGGGCAATCAAAATATGCTCCGCGTCTGGGGAGGCGGTATATACGAGTCAGACGATTTCTACGATGCATGCGATGAGCTCGGCGTGCTCGTCTGGCAAGATTTCATGTTTGGTTGTGGCCAGTATCCAGCTGGCCCAGCCTTCCAGGCCTCCGTTCTCAAGGAAGTCGAGGACAATCTGTTGCGCATTCGTCATCACCCCTGTCTCGCGCTGTTGGCAGGAAACAACGAAGACTACCAGGTCGCAGAGTCCTACAATCTCACATGGGACAAGGATGATAACGACTGGGAACGCGTGGCCGAGACGAACTTTCCAGCCAGGTCCATTTATGAATACCTCCTGCCTACAGCGGTTTCAGCCACGTCACCTTGGATCCCCTACTGGCCAGCGTCGCCCTTCGGAGGCTCAACAACCCGGGACCAGACAATTGGCGATGTGCATCAGTGGAATGTCTGGCACGGTACTCAGGAAGCATATCAAGACTATGGAAAGCTTGGCGGTCGATTTGTCAGCGAATTTGGTATGCAGGGCCTCGCCGATGTCAAAACGCATGATTATTACCTGCGTGATACGACAGATCCTCGTGAACGTCATCCGCAGTCCAAGACGAATGTGCACCACAACAAGGCTGACGGCAGCGAGCGTCGACTGGCAGTATACCTGAACGAAAACTTCCGCTACAATATGGGCAAGCTTGAAGACTACATTTACGCTACTCAGCTGATGCAGCATGAAGCGCTGTCTTACGCTTATCGTATGTGGCGACGTGAATGGCGTGGCGATCGACGAGAGTACTGCTCGGGAGTTCTTGTATGGCAGCTCAACGATTGCTGGCCTTGCACATCGTGGGCTATCTGCGACTACTTCCTTCGACCAAAGGCAGCCTTTTATGGCATCAAGCGAGAACTGCGCCCCATTCACGTTGGTCTTCAACGACGCCGTGAAGAGAAGTTTCCCACACTCAAGGCCAAACTTCCTGCCAGCGCTGATCAGATGCAGGCTCCTGGTCCTCCATTCTACTATGGACCTTGGCTTGATACGGCAGAATTTTGGGCGCTGAACAATACACTGGAATCCTTCACTGCTAGAGTGATTGTTGAAGCATACTACGTGGAGTCCGGCGACCAGTACAAAGCCTTCCATTTTGAACAATGTGTGGAGGTTTCGGCAAATTCTTCTACAGACATTGCATCGAAAGTGCCTCTGTCTGTTGAGCTTGCGGAAAGCTGTGTGCTGGCTTTGACGCTGACTGATGATCGCAGTGGCAAGCTCCTTGCCCGCGCTTATGACTGGCCCCAACCATTCAAGTACTTGCACTTTCCAAAGCGCGAGGTTTCGGTTCACGTTGATGCAAGCGCCAGTCTGGTGAAGGTCTCTGCCTCCAAGCCCGTCAAAGGACTCATGCTTAGCTGTCAAGCTGACATTGATTTTTCAGACAATTGCATTGATATTGTGCCAGGTCAGGTCTATGAGGTGGAACTTGGCCGATATAGCGGCGAATCAATAGAAGCGCGATGGTATGGCGACGAGGAAGAATAGAGCGATTGTATCTCATCACCTGATAGTGTCATTTAAATGATTATTTTTGACCTTCTTCATGCTGGCTTCCTAACATTGTCTAGCCGCAAGATCACGTCTTTGACATCTGCTCAAGTCCAGTGCAAACGCCGGTGCCTTCGCGTTTTGGCTGAGTTTTGATGGCACCTCTTTCCCCACGTCCAGCAAGAATTCGTTGACAGGTCAATTTCGATTCGATACAGCGCGACTGCAGACATACTCAGGTTGTCAAGTCCGCGGCTGGCCGGAAGCAATGCCTGCATCTGAGGGCAGCAGCGCTGTCAGTAAAGTCCCTACCGCTTGCGATGACTGCAAAAAGCGGCATCAACGATGCAATGGAGAGCAGCCTTGTGAAAAGTGCATCAGGCAATCAAGGACATGCAAATACAGTGAGCGCTTGGATAGATCTCCACTCACGCGAAAGTATGTGGACCAGCTGGAAAGTCAGTTGGCCGAAGCGCTCGATCGGCTATCGCGCGTCACTTCTGCAGCCAACGCGCAAGAATCGTTCAGTGCACAACCACAATCAGATGAGCGCCCGATGAAGCGAAGAAGGCGCATTGTGCGTTCGTACGCAGGCGTCGCCGAAGGCTTGCCGTCAACGCAGCATAAGCGTCGCAATCCATTCGACGTCAAGCCAGAATTTGCGAGCTCTTTCGAATGGGATGAGACGGATTTCGATCACCTTAATGCCATGGCCGAGAAGGGTTTCGGCTCCTTGGCATTCCGATCTGGTATGTCTGGATTTCTGGGTACCTCATCCTCTGCGGCAGCTTTGCAATTGCTGTCTAGCAAGGCCGAACAAAGCGAGCCTCATGTCGAACATCGACAACAACCATCTGAAGTCAGCTACAACCCGTACACAGTCAGTGTCAAGGCTGATGCCCGCCCGCCACAAGTACTTGAGGAGCATCTTATCCAACAGTTCTACTGGCATCATCACCCGCTGTATCCACTGACTTTTGAACCGATTTTCAGAGTAGGTTATGTCCTGTGTAAGCCATTGCTAATGACAGGCCGAGTATCACAACAAGATTGTCAAGCCAAAGTCTTGGCTCGCCTTGCTTAACATTATACTCGCCTTAGGAACTTGGTACTCGTCGGTCTCTAGTGACGAGGTCAACGATATAGCCTTCTTCCGGGTCGCAGTCGCAAACCTCTCCCTGAATTTACTGGGGTCAGGTGATCTGTGCTCTGTACACGTCTTGGCATTGATGTCAGACTATCTCATCAAGCGCAATAAATGCAACACTGGCTATCTCTATCTCGGCCTAGCTATCAGGATGGCAGTCGGCATTGGCATTCACCGGGAATATACCAATACATCAATCGCGCCTTGGGAGAAGGAGATCCGTCGCCGAACGTGGTGCACTCTCTTCAACATGGAAGTTTCGGTCTGCATCATGCTCGGGCGTCCGCTGTGCATCGACCAATTTGACGTGTTACCGCCTGGCAATCTCAGTGACCTGGATTTGCCTTTCGACAGCAAAATTATGCCGCCGTCAGGCAACCGTCCAACAGCATACACTTGCTCGATTTTTCATGGACAGCTCTCGATCATAGCTATGGATGTGCATGCTCGCCTTCTCCTCACTTTTGAGCCATCGAAGAGCGAGGTAGTCGACCTCAATGAAAGACTCGAGCGCTTCCAAAGGAATCTGCCTCTTTATGCTCGACACGATGCAGGCGGAGAGCCAGCATGGCTCACTGTTCCTCGACTAGTTCTGCATTGGCGGCTTCTTAATATCAAGATCATCTTGCAACGTCCAGCGATTTTCCGACTTGAGGGTGAAAATTTCGACGATCAAGCACGGAATTGCTTCGAAGCATCATCCGAGACGATCCGTACAGTGTCGTCGCATTTATTCAATCGCTCGGGTGAGCAGCAAGTCAGACGCGGACTTGCCTATTACGCCATGTTCTTCACCTTCCATGCCAGCATCATTCCATTATTTCTCCTTCTCAATTTCCCATTGAGTTTGAAAAGTGCTGAATGGCGCTCTATGATTGACACTGTTCTTCTCATCTTGCGAGTTCTTATGCAGGCTTTGCCCAATATCGGCAAATGCGTCGAGACAATTGAGCGGCACATCAGAAGACTGGATCAACAAATTCGATGCAGCGAAGAACCGACATTCAGCGATGCGGGAAATATCATTTCCAGTATGCTTGCGTCTGGCGTTGCAAATGATTTTGATTTCCAGGATGCTGCATCCAATTCAAGCTTCGAAGCGAGTCACATGGATAACAATATGCTCGGAATTCTGTCCAACGAAGCTCATCTTCTTGACCCTTTCGGTGGATTTTTCAATCAATGATGTTTGTCATATCAGCGTTACAGGTGGCTGAACGGGCAGAACGCGTAGCTCAGAAGATAGAGCCTCAGCGAGTGCCTCGCGGCACGACCTGAAAAGGCCGGCCAATGCTCTGCCTCTGATCAAGTTTCTCTAGCACGGAGAAGTTTCATAGCAGTCCCAGGCTGGCCCCAAGCGAGAAGTGGAGAGAAGAGCGGGTGCGGTGCTTGTACAAGATGGAGATGACAAAGCAGTTTTGTCAATCCATCTCGTCAGTATTTATCTTGTTGGCAGTCACACACATATCAACACTTCAATTGTCAGGCGACTCTGAACATCAGAAAACTTGTCAAAGACTTACAGCGGCGAGCAATCTGAGCTTCAGCGCAACGACAGACCCCGAATCATGACTCTTGCACCACCAAAGTACTACCCGGCCGACGACTCTTCTCTGCCTAAGAAGAACAGGAAGGTACAGAACCCGACGAAGCTCCGTTCGTCATTGACACCGGGCACCGTCTGCATCATTCTTGCCGGCCGATTCCGCGGAAAGCGCGTGGTCGCTCTCAAGCAGATCAACGACACCGTGCTCGTTTCCGGTCCCTTCAAGGTCAATGGCGTACCTCTCCGTCGCGTTAACCCGGCATACTTGATCGCTACATCGACCAAACTCGACTTGCCTTTATCGCTTTCGCTGGACAAGTTTGACAACGCATACTTTGCACGGGAAAAGGCACCAAAGGGCAAGAAGTCCGAGGGTGACTTCTTCGGCGACAAGAAGGAGAAGAAGGTCCCAGCCGCGTCGCGCGTCGAAGACCAAAAAACTGTCGACAAGGAGCTCATCAGTATCATCAAGGGCACCCCGGATTTGCGCGCATATTTGGCTTCATCCTTTTCGCTCAGCAAGGGTGACCGTCCCCACCTCATGAAGTTCTAATCTGGAACAAAACAATCCCAGCATAGCATTTTGGCGAGACGATCGCTTATCGCTAGTTTGTCTCCTGTAAAAGCATCCTCAAACACTCGGAGCCACTTACAAAGTGTCGTCTTCCGCTTCCCAACCCTCGCCGGTACTTTTTTGGTCTGTGATCCCACATTAAGCATATGATATTCTTGATATTTGTGTTTTCTATAGCAATCTGCCGTTTTCAAACTAGTAAGCATCGCCCACTTCTATCTATTATGTTGCTTGACTGTATCCAGTTAAAAATTGAGAACAGAATGTGCTTGTTTGACCTGTGGTCAAACCAGTCGTTGAAGCCTGCCTTTTGATGCGTCTCAGCTTAAGCTCTATACGTCTGTTTTGGGAATGGGTAATTGGGTCCATCGAGCTTGATTGTCTGGCGAGCGAGCCAGTGGCCAGCGTCCACACAGGCGTCAAGAGGCTTACCTTGCGCAAGGTATCCGAGGAATCCACCAGCAAAGGCGTCGCCGGCGCCATTCGTGTCGACAATCTCCTTTACATCAAGCTTTTCGGTGCTCTTGGTGTGGACCTTGACCTGACCATCAGCCTGAGCCTCTGCAATGATCGTTGCATCCGGGCCCTGCGTGATGATCGCGACACGCTGTCGCTGCTTATTTTTCTTGGGCAGAGCAGCGATGTGCTTAGCAATTTCAGTGACATCCTTGGTCTCCAGGCCATGTGCCTCTGCATAAGCCAATGCCTCGCTCTCGTTTCCAATGAGATAGTCCCAGAATTCTGCGACTGAGTCCATTTGATCTTTGAAAAACTGAGCGAGGAAGGGTGCCGACAAATTCATGAGGAAAGGCTTGTTGTGTTCAGCAGCGTGTTTACCCAGTGCTTGAATAGCGGGAACACAGACTGTCAAGTGATAGCCTCCGACATAGTAAATCTTGGCTCCTTCGACAAGTTTCCAAATCTCCGGCGACTTGAGGTGCTCGAGGTTGTAGTTGTTGGCGGCACCAAGACGCGTGCACAGAGAGCGATGGTGACCACTGAGAATGACGGCGCAAGTACCAGTGGGTGTCTTCTCATCCACAAAGTATTCCGTACGAAGACCCTCACGATCATTGGCAGCACGAAGTTGATCAGCAAACTTGTCCTTGCCAGCAGCACCCACATAAACAGTCGACTGAGGCGGAAGCATGTACTGTGCTCCTCTCAGGGTGTTTTGAGCAGCACCTCCGGCTGTGTAGTGCACATCTGTCTCCTTGGCTACCTCATCATAGAGTGATTCATGCTTTGCCTCTGCAAGGATGGCATCGTCGGCCTTGAGGCCATATTTCTCCAGGTATGCTGCATTGCGTGTCTGCAGATCAAGCAGCGGATTGCCTAGGCCGAACACTTGGAAGGACATATCTTATTTCTCTTAGGTGTTCTGGTCTTTGGTTCTGGTTGGAAGTGTGCGGTGTGTCAATTCGTCGTCGAGGAAAAAGCGCGCGACATTCAAGCTAAGGCCAAGCGAGTGATGAGCCTAAATCTTCCTCATTTCTAAAGAGAAACAGGATGCGGTAAGGAGCCAGGAGCCAGGAATGGATGGCGCTCTCAATGGTCAGACCGTCCGGTCTTTTGAAGGGCCAGAGGGGAACCAGTATGAGCAGCTCAAGGTTCTAAGAGAGGAGGAACGCTTGTTAGCTATCAAACAAGGCCTCATCGATGATCCTAATCACCCAAAGGCTCTGGAAGAGGCGAAACTCTTTCTTGGTACATGCCCAGATATGTGCCCTCATTTTGAGCGTGAACAGCGCGAATATCAGAACAACGTCGAGAGGTGGGAGCTCGATCCTGCCACAGGTCGCATTGATGCACGTCGAGCGGTCAAGGCCTTCCATCGACCTGCGGCCGGCAACGAACAGGCGCTCCCGTCAGATGTTCGGCCCCCACATGTTCTCATTTCCACCTTGGATTATCTGTTCGACGACATTATGTGCGGCGGATACCCCTTAGAGGTCACACACGGCTTCATTCGCGATCGCACGCGCTCTATCCGGCAAGACTTCACGTTGCAGAATAATCGCGGGCCAGAGGCGATTCTTTGTCACGAGCGCATCGCTAGATTCCACATCCTCAGTCTCCATCTCATGCGCAATGTGACTGGATTCAGTGAGCAGCAAGAGACGGAACAGCTTCGCAAAAGTGAGGTGCCCATGAATGTCGGACTCGCTAACAGAAGCTTTGCAGTCTCTCGCTGAGTATTACTCAGAGCAAAGACACCTTGGCATGGTATCGCCATTCGAAGCAGAGTTTCGCGGCTATCACGTCCTCACGCGCATTCGAGACCCAGATGTATTGAGGCAAGGCGAAACTTTGCCGCTCGAGATTCAAGCATCTCGGCCGATGGAACAAGCACTACGCCTTTATAATCTGGCGCAGCGTAGCAACGAGGACCTTGGCAGGTTTAAGGCCCCCAATTGCGAAGGTTCACAGAACTTGTATGCACGCTTTTTCAAACTTGTTGGCAGCCAGGACATCTCCTACTTGTTCGCTTGTCTCTGCGAAACACAGTTCACTGAAGTGCGCAGGGGCGCTGTTAAGGCGATGAGAAAGGCATACATGCCCCAGCAGGCAGGGCTAGTGTTGGAAGACTTGGCTCAAATATTAGGCTTCGATCATGCTGAAGAGGCACGCACATTCTTGGAGCACTTCGGCTTTGCAACGATCACTGACAGTAATGGCCAAGGACGGGTCGAATTAAACAAGAACACAGTGTTCGACGAATCGGACGTTTTCACGCATCAACCAATGTCGATGAGACTGGTTGAAGCGAAGAGAAACAGCAAACCCTTGAACATAATCGCGCGCGGAGAATTCATAAATGCCGCCAAGTCCCCATTGCAACGGTCCTTAAATGGTCACGGGGTGAAATCTCAAGCGCCAATCAGTCCGGCTCAGCTGCCTCTCGTTGAAGATCAGCCTGCTCCTCAAAAAACACCAGCGCAGCCAAGCCTCGTGAAGCATCTACCCTTCGACCACACTGGTCCTGGTTCTTCACAGCATCATGGAGCAGAGCGAGAGATCAGACAGGTTACAGAAAAGTCGCAGATATCGATGGCATCGTCAACTATCGAAGCAATGCTGCGTTCTCTTTCGAGACTGATATTTCAGCAGATTATGCGGCTTCACCTCGCCGAAAATGTACGGAAGCTTGTTGAAGAGCGTGCGGCAAAGGACCGGGAGCGTCATAGTATGCTTAATGCAGCCGCCAAGGAGCTTTGCGATGGTCTGGTCCGAAACCAGCTGGCAGTCATCATTCGCGAAGCCGCAGCAGACGTCAGGCAGCGGAAAGCTCTACTCATCAAGGTCTTTGCACGTTTCGATACGAAGCTACATGCCAAGCGCCAGCAACGACGAGCAGCTGAGGAACAGCTCATCCAGAAGCGGCGGCATCAAGCTGCTTATGCTGAAGCATTCTCTAACCTACAAAATCTGCCGTCTCGATCGCTCAAGCGGCCGCACTCCGCGCTGCTAGGGCTTGAAGCACCTGCGGCTCGCGAAATTTTGCGCATTAAATGCCTTGCAGAGCGATTTTGGCAAGAATGGCAACCTGGCGATCGATGGTGCGAGATGGCAACGCGATACAGGACTTCTCCGTGGACGTTATTCACTCTTGTCAATGATACAGATAGTCCGAGCTCTCGCTGGCTTTCGACTAAATTTGCGCAATTCTCAAGCAAAGAGAAAAACCTTGCGTATCAGCAATCTGCTGAGCTCCCGGCGCGACCTATCGAGCATCTCGCTGCCGTTCTGTTCGAATGCACCTCAGACTGGAAGAGGTCTGCGCAACGGCTCGTCGGCCTTTTGCAGGCGATTGCGGCGACCTCCCGCGTCAAATGCCTCCTCGTCATCGTTTGCTTTGAAGCAATGGAATCTGCACAAGTTGCGCAGCAGCTGAAGTTGCAAGATATCCTAGCTGATCCTCACTCGCCAGCCTTGTCTGCCTGGTTCATATGTATGGCAAGTATGGATCAGGTGGATGATTTTCACAATGTGCTTGATCGAGCACTCGGGACAGCTAGCTATTGCCCAACTGCGGATGAGCAAGAACGGCATTACATCTCGGAGCAGCAAAGAAGAGCTCAAGAAGGGGAGATAAGCAAACCCAAGAGCATGACACATCCTTCGCGCAGTTCATTTTACGACACGCGATTGTTGCCTCTACAGCCAAGTAAAGTTATCAACGCAATGGCTATTGAAACATACCCCAAGAGGTCTACACAACAATCGGCCCTGATGAAGGCCATTGAAGAGGCAAAGCAGACTCTGTCGTGGTCGAAGGACATCTCATAGTCTTGGCCTCGACGATGCTCATTTGCCTTGCAATTCCTGTATCACAATCTGCTGTTGCCTGACTTGCTCTTCAAGCGTGCTCGTGTAGATTTTGACCTCAATAGATAGAAACTTGGACAAATCTGTCAGGTGCGTGATTATGCCATCACGTTCGGTAAGAGCATCCTGCAGCACACCGATCTGTTGCTGCATTGCCATGACCTGTCTTTCCAAGTCCTGTTTGCGCTTCGACAAAGCCCAGAGCTCTGCCGATATTTCGCTCTTAGAATCTAGCGATTGGGACGGAAAGCCGGCCTTGTGTATATCGATAAAGGCACTTAGTGGCCTGGCGTTCTCATCTTTGGTAGCAAGCACTTTGCTTGGCGACAAGCTCCTGCGCTGCCTGCGATAGCGTCGCTTAGCGCTCATTGTCGCCTCAGCAGCGGTACTGGATGGTGATTGTACAGGCAAATCGAATGCGACCAGCTTGACGTGATTGCGTCGCCGACTACTACGTGTTCCGGTTCTACGCGCAGATGGCAGATTGTTGTCTCGATCGGTGAGCTCTTTCATTGCGCCTGGCGTTTGCCTCATGTCAGCGCCGTATCTAGCCACATTCTTTGGACCTACATCAATGGCAAAGTGGAAGCCGATCCCACTTGTTCTAGCTTGCTTGGTGTCATCATGCTGTGGATCTTTCTGAGGACGACTTCATGCTGCCCTTCATGCTCGACTGTCGCCTCCATGACTGTCGTGTCTGCAGGCTCTGAAGATCGCTTTTCTGTTTACTTTTTTCCGCCGGTTGCCAAAACAAACCGAATCTCAAAGGTTTTAGAGAGCTGTGCAGCCATGTTACTAGAGTCCAGCAGCACTGGAAAGGCAGTATCATGATGCGAAGAGAGAAGCGGGTCAGCATACGAGACGATGGCAGGAAGATTAGGGAGACACAGAGAGAGATTGCATGCCTTGAAACCTCAATTATACAACGAGGCGATATGCCTTGAATGCTCATTGTGCAGAGGGGTCATATGCCTTGAATGCTTGTTTGAAGGCGTCCGCATCCGCAGTTTCTTGCGCATCAGTGCGAATGCAGTCTTTCCAGTGCGCCCGCCTGGGAACTCCCATCACATTCGCAATAACGCGCCGCCCAAATTGTAGATCGAACCGACTGCCTGTAGTGAGATGAGCTGTCAGTGTGATGTTCCTGCTCGGTATGCACAAGCGAAAATAGTCTTCCTCTTCTGGCGCTGGAATACCTTCTTGCATCGGCGTTCCATTGGCTGCTGTTAGCGATTTTTTTATGCATTGGCAAGTTCACCTTCTGCTTGCATGTGAAAGGCTTCTAGGAGTTCGTCGCACTTGCTTGGATCGACCGGAATGACTTGCCAGTGAATATGAACACCGCTCGAGCGTGCGAGTTCGAAGGTCACGGCAACCGAGCTGAGAGAAGCATAGTAAGTATCGAGCGCCCCAACATAGCGCAGCATCTCACCTTCCACTTCGTCCCGCGAATCCTTGAGTGCATTGACTGTCGGAACATGAGAGACTGGAATTATCAGCACATGATTTGGGGTCATAGCACCCTTCGGTAAAGCCATGTAGCTGCCATGATCACCAATGCTGACAAGGAGGTGACGAGCAAGACTCGGATTCGAGAGACAAAAGAAGCACGTCTCCGGTCGAATAGACACATTTTGTTTGGTGGCACGTTTCTTCTGCTCTTGTTTCTTGTTGGGGCAATCTTTATAAAAGTGGTCGTCTTGTTCAGAGCAGAGCTTGCAGCAATAGCCCTCCGGCGGTTGTTTCCGCTTGGTCACCGGACGAATATCTCGGTCTGGAGGACCTTGTTCAGTGGGATTCTGCGGGTTACCGTTGGTTATGCCAGTTGAACAGTATGGGCTGGGTCTCGCTGAAGCTAGAATGTCTGGACGCGGGCTTTCACTCGTCCAATTGAAAGCGTAAAACCACTTTGACTTGCTCGCATTGGCGACACTCGCAAGGGCAATTTCTCGTACGACCCTTCCATCCGCTTTGTAAGGTGCTCGTTCCTCAAATTGTGAGGCACATGCAAAGGCATACTTTGGAAGCGTCTGCATGAGGAGAGCGATACTTGTTTCGTTGTGAGGCGTCCTTGATACTTCATCCCTCGGGGGCAAAGCATCTAGCAAGAGCATTTCCAGATATTTTGCTGAGGAAAATGCAGAAGAGGGCTCAGACGCAGACTCCGAGTGATAGCCTAAACGAGGTCCAGCAGACAATGACAGCACGCCGGACTCTCCTAGTAAGATGAGATTCGTGGTCACTTGCCCGTGCTCAGCCTGTGCGGCTGCCAGAACAGCTTCATGAACACCACCAGGCCCGCGCATAAAGTAGCATGGAATCTTGAAAGGCTCACTAGCTAAGAGATCATGAATGGATGCAAGTGAGCAGGATGGTGGCAACAGGTCGCCCAAGCATATTAGACAGTCAAAGCTTTGTTTGGCAAGCAGCAGAGATGCCTTTTCTATTGTTTGCTCGTAGTTTCCTTGTGCATCTCCAAGGACAAGCACCTTCATATGTCGCTGCAGCTGATGCTCGCTACTTGTGAACTCCTTTCGCGGTTGATTTGCGTGCGAGAAATCCACAAAAAAAAGTCAAAACGTGAGCTCAGTGCGGGCAGTAAAGGTGAGTAACCCATCGCATAGACTCGCAGCTGCAAAAGAGGGCGCGCACCCTGCAGGGAGGATGTCGGGTAAGTCGCAAGTGGAGCGCGACTTGGAGGCTGCCGTCTTCGGCGACCAGAGCTTCGAAGACCGCTTTGATTCGTCGTCCGAGGATGAGCAGGCCATCGAACTTGGCCATGTGGACGTTGGCGATGAGTATGGCGGCCTTGCAGATGCAGATCTCTTCATGGTGGATGATGGTGGCTCCGACATGTCAGTGGAAGAATCTTCTGATTCGATGAAAATCGACACAGATGATTTCAAGGCAGCATGGCATGATAGTGACGACGAAACGCTTGAAATATCTTTGACTTCTATGCCAAGACTGCGCAAGCTCAGGAAGACTGAAGAAGAAGATGTTGTGAGTGGCCTCGTATACGAAAGACGTCTGCGTGCTCAATTCGAGAAGGTCCATCCAGTGCCGGACTGGGCATTGTCTTCGGCGCGTCGCAAGCTTGTTCGACGTGAACGCTCAGCTTCGGGTAGCGAGTCTGAATCAGATGCTGATCAATCCATTGCGCTCTCAGCAGATCCACTCAGGACTCTCTTTGCATCTGCAAAGCCTCTAATACGCGCGACCAAAAGTCGCACAAGACAGCCCGGCAAACTCACCATCAAACGCCTTCGAGATGCCAATCAACAAGCGCCTTCCCATGCAGCTGTCCAGACTATGTCCTTTCACCCGAATTATCCACTCTTGCTCACAGGCGGCTACGATCAGACTTTGCGCATCTATCACATTGACGGCAAGCTCAATACCCCTGCCTCATCACTTTTTCTTAGGAATATTCCCATCCAGAGCGCTTCCTTTCACCCAGATGGTAAGCGCGTCTTTGCAGGAGGGCGTAGGAAGCATTTCCATGTTTGGGACCTCGAATCAGGCAAAATCGATAAGATCTCACGCATGTATGGGCACGAGAGCATGCAAACGTCAATGGAGCAATTTGCTCTCAGTCCCGACGGCCAATTTATGGCACTGGCAGGCACAGGCGGATGGATCAATATCCTGTCTGCAGCCACAGGTCAATGGATTGACGCCATCAAAGTAACGAGGGGAATCAGCGACTTCAAGTGGATGCAAGATGGCACTCTGATGATCGCTAATCTTGCCGCCGAGCTGTGGGACTATTCTCTGGCGGAACGCAAAGTCGTACGACGGTGGACTGACTACGGCGGCATGAATACAACAAAGCTAGCCCTTGGCGGGCCACAGGACCGATGGATCGCAGTTGGCAGCAAGTCTGGAATTGTCAATGTTTACGATCGTCGTGCGGATGGCGATCAGACCGCGCCCGTGCCAGTTCGCTCGCTTGATCAGCTTGCGACAAGCATTCACGACTTGCAGATTTCGAGCGATGGACAAATTCTTGCGATAGCCAGTCGCGCCAAAAAGGATGCTCTGCGCATGGTGCATCTGCCGTCTTGTACCGTTTTCTCTAATTGGCCCACGCAGAGCACGCCTTTGGGCAGAATTGGTGCCGTTGCATTTTCGCCGCAAAGTGAAATGCTATCTGTAGGCAATGAGGCTGGAAAGGTGACGCTCTGGAACTTGAACAATATGTAGACATCGATGATAGCAGATCGTCACGCAACAGCGCTTCCCGAATGTTTCCTATTGATCAGAGCCATCGAGCGAGATAATTCAGATTTGGGTCCTCCATTCGCCGATCGCCATCTTGAGGCTGATGAATAGAGCCGCGTCGATTGTCACCGGAACCCTGACCCTGTCCCATATAGTTGTTGGGCTGTGCCGAATGCATCGCCCCTTGCCAGCCATAATTCGCGTGGCCCTGTACGTGAGGATTCATCAACTGAGCCTGCCGCTGTAAATTTACTGGTACCTCGATGTTGCCCATCGTGCCTGCTCTTGCACGCCGCTGAACAAATGTCTGCTGTTGTTGTTGTTGATGTTGATGTTGATGTTGCTGCTGCTGCTGCTGCTGCTGCTGCTGCTGCTGATAAGGTGCATTGAGGTGCATTGGCGGAGGCAGTTGCATCCCTTGTTGCGGGTAGTATTGTATGGTGGGCGAAGCTGCGTTCGAAGACTGCCTCGAAAAGCTCTGTCTACCAGGGAAACGCTCGTACTGTGGAGAAGCCGGGTGATAGGCATAGTGAGTTGGCAGCAGGTAAGGGCTCTGCTCGTAAGGGTGAGCGCTGAGGTGAGCCTGCTGTTGCATCTGCTGTTGCTGTAGTTGCAGTTGTTGGTGTTGTTGGTGTTGTTGGTGCTGTTGGTGTTGTTGGTGCTGTTGGTGCTGGGGTGCAGCATGCTGGGCTTGTTGTTGTGCTGCGACCACCGCTGCCTGCGCCGCTGCTTGCTGAGCTTGTTGCTCTGCAGCGGCTTGCTGCTGTTCGGCTTGTTGCTTGACAAGTTGAGCTTCCGCTTGTTCATGGGCTATGGCTTGACTCGCGATGAGTTGCTCCGCGGCTTTCTGCTGAGGCACTTGATTGTGGTGCGAAGGAGGGGGCGGTAGCGGATTTTCTGCCGACGGCTTCTTGATAGGCCGGTACATGGGCGGTACAAAAGAGCCTTTGAATTCGACACCTGTGATGAACGGGTGCATCTTCGCTTGCTGTGGCGACCAGCGCTCGAGCGGGTTAAGATTGAGCAGCCCGCCAACAAAGTCGACGAATGCAACACGCAATGTTTCTTCCTTGTGTTTCTCCTTATCTGTCATGTTCTTGCGCGGCCAAGGATACCTCGTGATGATTTGTTGCAAGGTTGTTTCCTGAAAATAACGCTTGCTCGGCTGCTCCGATACGCCATGTTCGCGACTGTATTGTTCCAAGCTCTTGAGGCGATAGCGCTTCTTTCCGGACGCATCCAGTTCCAGCGACTTCTCAAAAAACTCGCCGCTTTGCTTGCCCATTTCTAGCATCCAGGCTGGTGGTTGGCCAAGCATCTCTGTGATGCGCGTCATTTGATTGTATTCAGATGAGCCTGGAAAGAGGGGCAGTCCGAGGAACAATTCGGCAACGATGCAACCAAGTGACCAAATATCGATGGATGCAGAATATGGTAAACCCAATAATACCTCAGGCGAACGGTAGAATCTGCTCTGGATATAGGTGTAGACGGTCTGACGTTCATGACATGCTGAGCCAAAGTCAATCACCTTTATGTTTGGCGTTTCTAGATTTTTCAGCAGAATGTTTTCGGGTTTGAGATCACAATGAATGATATTGGCCTCGTTGAGAACAGTCATGGCATCAAGTAGCTGCCCAGAAAAGACCTTCACGAGATTGATCGATAGGCCGCGAAACTGATTTTGCTTGATGAGTTCGTAGAGGTTCACGCTGAGCAGCTCAAATACCAAGCAGAGGTGATGCCGATGGATGAAAGTATCCTTGAGCCTCAAGATATGATGCTCATCCTTTGCATCGAGCTTGTTGTTGAGCAAGTCTAAAATGGTCACCTCCATCATCGACTGGTTGAAGTAGGCTGTCTTGTTTTTGATAACCTTGACTGCGACTACTTCAAGCGTCTTTGTGTTTTGGCATTTTACCACCTGACCGAAAGTGCCTTGACCTAAGACGTCCAAGATCAAGTACTTGTGCCCTTCATTGACACCCAGCATATCATTCACATACAGGATGTAATCCGAGTCTTCATTATCGAAGCCGTCATTTTTTGTCCCTTCCGATGGCTTTGTCAAAACTCTGCGAGGATTGCGCGAGCTGAGGTAGTTGAAATTGGGATTGCAGATGCGATATGTCTGCGGAACATGAGTCGTCGCGGCCTGAAGCGGCGAGAGGTAACCACCATCTGGGTTGGCGCGACGTAATGGTGGCTGAGTGTTGCGCCTGTCGTTAGTATGGATGCGCTATCTTTTCAATGCATACCTTGGTCGAAGACCAATGTCAGAAACTCGTCTGAAGCGATCATTTGCAGGAGGTTGCGAATCTCTCATCGTGAGCGGCTGCAGACGCGGTGAACCTGCGCCGCCAAGACCCAGTTGCGGGCTTTTGCGCGGGGACTTGAACGGTGAGGCGCCTGGGTTGCGCCCGGGACTCATGTGTCCGGGATCGCTGATTGCACCGTAGCTACTGGAGCGTTGCCAGTCTACCACGTTAGCCAGCGGACGATATAGTGTTTGTCGCGTCGCGAAGAGAGCACGCACCGATGTTCATCTGAGTGGGCGGCGCGTTTGTAGTGAAATGAAGCAATCGAGCGATCTATGCTGTGAGATAGACGCAGTGAGCACGATGGTATTGCTAGCCAGCATGCGCTCTATGAGGTCAGCCACTGGCAGCAGCTGCGGCTCTCTGAACTTCTTTCCACCTGTGTGCACGTTGTGTCGTTGTCGCGGTTGCAGGCACGAGTTGGCAATGCGCGGCGAATAGAATGCAAGAGGAATGAGAATCAGTCACTGACAGTCAGGGAAGAAGCGTATAGGGAAGATGTGATCAGAGGGAAGGGCTGCAGAGAGAGGAGGAGGCAAGTGGATAGATGGCTTAGCTATGTCAACCCCCGGCACACTTTCTTAACCAAGCTACAGGCCGAGCAAGTCAGCCATGCCGGCCACATTGCTGTTGCTCTCCTTGGCCACAGTCTCCAGCAAGCCATACAGGATTGTCACACACAGGAGAACACCAGTTCCCGAGCCAAGGGCGCCGAGCAAGTCAGAGGTGATGGCAAGGGCGCCAATCGTGGCACCGGATAGCCAGGCAGCTGTAGGAATGATGCGCTTGAGTTCCTTGTACATCGACTGTTCGCGGTGGCCAGCCATAACCATCTGCTGCTCCTTGAGCTGCTTGGCCACATCGCGCGGGCTTGATCCGGACACCTCGATCCAAAGCTTCGAGAAGGTGGCGCAAGCAGTGACGATGAAGATGACATACACAGCAGTGTGGATCGGGTCGAGTAAAGCCTCCTTCATTGAGAGAGGGGCTGTCATGTAGTACGCGAGACCAGATGTGGCACGGATTTGTCCTGTGCCCTCCACACCCTCCCATACGCCCAGCAGATTAACGAAGAAGTTAGTTGGAAACTTATTGTAGAGCATCTGAGAAACCAAGAAGACGTTGGAAGTCAGGGCACTCTCAAGCATGATGGGCATGTTGCTCGTGTAAAAGAGCTTGATAGGGAAGGTACCTCGCTGCCCGCGAAACTTGGCCGACTTGACGGGAATTTCCACGCGAAAGCCCTGAAGGTAGATGACTGCAGCAAATACAGCCACTGTCGCGAGCAAGTTGGACAAATTTGGCAGATTTGATCGGAAGAAGGCATCCCTTAAGGCACCAAGCTTGTTGCTGCGGGTAAAGAGGAGATGGAAGAAGGCAATAACGGCACCCTCAAATTGTGGTCCCTTGCCCGTATTGACTGTCGTAGGGCTAAAAGCCTTCCAGATGATGCCTTCGCAGACATTTGTTGCAATAAAGAGCGAAATGCCGGAACCGAGACCATAACCTTTCGAGAGCAGCTCGTCGAGAAGAATGACGATCATCGAGGCTGTAATGAGCTGTAGGCAGAGCAAGAGACAAACACCCCATCCGAGTTCTGCTGGTTGACCATACGTGCCAGAGACAACATAGACGATGGCCTGACCAATCGAGATGATGAGAGCAAGTACCTTTTGCATTGTCTGAAAGAGCTCGCGGTCAGACTTGAGGTCGAGATTGACATCAATGAGCTGGGAGCCGGCCAACAGCTGGATAAACATGCCGGACGTGATGATGGGCGTGATACCCTGCTCGTTAGCTTGCATGAATTTGACGCGGTGCAGAAAATACAAGTTCCATGAGCGTTCCTCTATTGGACGCCATAATCATTCGCAGCACGTAGAGTGGGTCTGACGAGTCTGAAGACACAATGCCGTACAAGGGCACCTGACTCATGACGAGAAAGATGAGGAGAGTGACGGCCGTCCATCCGAGCTTCTGGTTGAAGGGAACTTTGCGTTCTGGAGAGACAATCTCTGGAAGAAAGGCAGAAAAGGGCTATGCGTTAGTTGAGACGCGTGTGCCAAAATACAGCTCAATTACCTTGATGAGATCCAACACGCGTAGAGAACTCATCGTGAGTGGCTAGAGCAGAGAGACAGAAAGGGATTGATTTGCCTCACTGATGCTGCTGCTGCCTGCTGATGCTGATGCACAAAGAGCCCTTTTGCGTGCAGGTTGTGTTGGTCAGGTGGAGGTTGAAATGGTGTGACCGTGAGTTGTTTCTTCTTCTTTCTGCTGCTGCTGCTGCTGCTGCTTCCTGCTTTCTGCCCTTTCTCTCGCTGTGCTGCTCTGCCGCGGAAAATTGATTTGCTGGCAAGAGGACATTCAGATGGGCATGGGCCATCAACTAAAGCTAAAAGAAATGTTAGATCATCTATACAGAGGGCTTCTATGGCACTGCAGTCTGCTGTGGCTGTTATTGTTGCTGCTCCTGTTCTTTCGCTTCTTCTAATGCGATCGTTTGCATGGCCAAAACCGGGGGCCGTTGCTCTACCAAATCTGGCTGCTCCTCGCCAACAAGCTTCAGCAGCAGTTTCACTCGAATAAGGCTCAGGTAAGACGGCACATAAGGGATGGGTACCGCCTGTATTTCGCGTGGCTCGGGAATCTCGAATTCTCCAGAATCAGTCAGAGGCTTGGCATCCAAGAGCACCTCTGTCCGCTCCCCATCCGTAATTCTGCTAGCAACAGCTTTGAGAATCTCAGGGCTCAATGGGTTCTCGTAGTCTGCTGGATAGTACTGATTAATGAGACGGTGGATCTGCCTATTCGACAAGCACCAGCAAATGTCATACAAGATCTCGACATCCGCAATCGTGACCTTCTTCAACTGGAGCAGTTTGGTGGCCTGCATCAGGTGCTCCAGCTGCAGAGTGCCCTCTGGCAAATCATGGCTCTTGCACCACTCTTCAATGCGTGTAATATTGTAGTTGATTTGCAGGCCACGCTTCCATGATAAAAAGTTGCGCCGCATGAGCAAGTCATTGAAGGCTGCCACACCAACAAGCTTGAGCATCTCGGTAAAGGCCTGCTTCATGATGCTCGCATCGAGATAGAATGACTTGATAGTCTTGTAGACCTTGTTGAATAGATTAAGCAGCTCATCCATCGTGAAGGCCGGTGTCGAACTCGGCAGAAGCTTATTGAAAAAGCGCGAGGGTTCACTCGTCACAAAGCCCGGCAGAGATTGTGTCTCGATTGTTGCTGGAATGATCATCTTGCTGAGCTTCTTCTTGATCTCTTGCAGCCAGGTGTGATAAATATTAAATTCGAGCGATTCAAGATCGTGCTTCACCAAGCCAATGAGCCTGTCGTACTCTTGCAGCTCAACATGTTCCATTTCCTGGCCACCGCCCAAAATATCGTTTTCTGCCATGCACACAAACGACAAGATTTCATGCACATTCGACATCCAGAACGCACCAGGCGCAATAATGTCATCTCCTGTGAAGCTCATCACCTGTTGTTGTATTGATTGCATAACATTGGCCAAAAAGCGTTCAGACTCCTTTACAAAGCCTTGCTGCCACATTTGCTGCACAATCAGATTGATCAGCTGCGCAGGGAATAAGACGTCAGCTTCTGAGGGCGGTGTTTGCAAGCTTGGCTGTGGAATTTTGAGTGCTTGAATCATGCCGTACATAATTTCATTGTTCATCAGGTCGTCATCCTCGAGAATCTCCATAATTTTGTCAGCATTGCTTGACGGCTGCGACATGCCCGAAACGGATCGCTGTTGGACCACCTCGCCGACAGACACACGACGAGCGTCAAAGCCAACGTCAAAGTCAGTACTGTGCCCATTCGGCAAGACAACTGTGTGTCGATTCGCTGTCTTGCGTACCGGTTGTAAAGAACGATTCGCACCAGGGGAGCCGTTGATGTGCGAGAGGGACGACATGTCGACCTTAAGCTTCGCCATATCTTGCTGAAGCGACTCACGCATTTGCCGCTCAGCTTGCGCGTCATTCAAGGCTGCTTGGAGCGCAGTGACCTTGGCATCAAGCTGCTGCTGAAGCGATTCTGTATCAGCGGACAATCTTTTGATCGATCCATGCGCAGTTTCCAATTCGCCGAGTAAAGTCTGCACTTTGGCACTCGCCTCGTCCAGCGCTGATACTTTTTCGCGCGTTATCGATAATTCACGCTGAGCCTCTTCGTGCTTCGCGTCCAGTGACGCTTTGGCTCCCTGTAGCGTTTCTATTTGAATCATCAATGCCTGCAATTTGCTATGCAATTGCTTCGTCTCGCCCTTGGCGTCTCGAAGTTCGGTTGACAGAGAGATAATCTTGTTTTCCAGACCAGCATTCTTCTCAGCAAACGCGCGCACCTCTGTCTGCTCTTTGCGCAATTTGACCACCTCACGCTTGGCGAGTTTAACTTTGTAATTCTTTTGCAGTGTGGTTGCGCAGCTGTTGAGTTTTGCCCAGCGCCTGTGAGCATGATGAGCGCGCCATCGTCGCTGCACCGTGGTTGCCGCCTTGTCACGCCGCAATTTCGTGTACTGGCGTCGAGCAAAGAATCCACGCACGACAGCTTGTATTTTGATGGCTTGTGCGCGTTCCTGTCGCATGCGATTCGCCTTTGCACGAGCCAATCGCCCACGCGCTAATGCTTGCAGTGCCCCAATTATAGCTCTGAGTTGTCTATATCGACGAAACACGAGCCAGCCTTTGATATGTTTTTGTATCATGAGCGCGCAAGCATGCAATCTCGCAGACCGCCGCTCCTCCAGGGTCGACAGCATGCCCGGCTTGAAGAAAATTTTGGTCAAACCGATTTGATAGCCAGTATCGCTCGGAAAGACTGCTGCCAGGATCCGCTTGGAAATGCCACGAATGTCGAGCGGTTCGTTACCTTTAGGCTGCAGCTGTGAAGATGGCACGAGGCTGAAGTATCGTTCAACAAATTCGGCGAAGGTCCAACGGGATGGGTAACCAGCACAACTGATACGAATGGTTTCGAGAACACCGCAAGCCGTCAGCTGACCCATGATCATATTGGGTTCAAATTCCCATGGTCGTTTTGCTTCATTTGGCTTGATGCAGCGAATGTAGTGCGCGTTCGTATTATCGATGGTCTCCATGAGCTTGCCAAGCGAGTTTCTGAAGATAGCGCCCAAGGTCGGCTTGCGCGCTATTGTTCCGGGCTTTTTGACATCGACGGGCGCAAGGGCCACAGAACTTGCCAGAACAGTCTTGAAGAAGCTGTTTTTGCTGGCATTAAGCACTTCAAACATCTCGTCCGGCAGGGTATCCTTGTTCTTCTCCAAAAATCCATCTGCTTCGTACGTTACAGGTAGAGCATAGTGATTGACGGTAAAGGCTTTATTCTTGAGCTTGGGCACCTCGAAATTTGCGTTGTCCTTGAAGGTTTCCGTGAGTCGCTGTCTGAAAGCGGCGTCGTTGCCAGATGGCAAGCGGCACTGCTCATCAAGCATTGACAAAATGCTCGATTTGCCCTCGATCAAGTCGATCGTTGGTGCATTGTCTGAGAAGTCAATCATTTCCCATGGTATCTCCTCGCGCAGGTATTCTTCTTGCTCAAGCTTGAATACATGCGAATTGAATTCCTGCTGCAGCTTTTCATTCGCATAATTGATGCAGAACTGTTCAAAGGAATTGTGCTCAAAGTGTTCAAAGCCGTAGATATCGAGCACACCAATGAAAGACTTAACCTTCGCAAGCACCTCTTCTGATGCAAGACTGTGGTTGATGGCCTGCACCAGCCAGTCGAAAAGACTGCTGTAAATGAATTTGGTGACAGAATCGCGTACTACGATGGCTTCTCTCTGCGGCCGGACGGACTCAATCTTTTCATTCCTCGCCTTGACTTGCTTCTTGATGAGCCATTTTGTAAAGAGTGCCGGTTCGATTTCCAATAGATTGCAGACTTTCAGAAGACTCTCATTCGTGGAACTCAGCACGGCTGAATCGCGCGATGCTGTGATCTCGACATTTCCGAGATGAAGCAAGGCGGCTAAAATGCGCCATATCTGACTTTGGGCTTCGTCGGATACGCCGATAGTCGTTAGAGACGCTTGAGTGGCTGCAAATTCCGAGGCGTCGTCTACATTGGCAATTTTGGCATCGCCTCCTTGGTTCAGGTAATTAAATGTTTCGCAAACGTCAAGCGAAAGCGCCTTCCTCTGTTCCTCCCCGATGCCTGCGCATAGCTGGTAGAAGATGTGGTAGTTGCGTTCGGTGGCTGCCTGGAAATTCAGTCGCGAGCGCTCTAACAGATAGGTGCGAATTTTGGCACCGACAATCTCATAGGATTTGTCAAACAGAATCTCAATGTACTTGCCAAATCTGGAAGAGTTGTCATTGCGCGTTGTTTTCGCGTTACCAAAAGCCTCCATAATGGGATTTGTTGCGAGGATTTGCTTTTCAGTTTGGCTCATGCCATCTGCATGACTTCTTGAACGAGGTTGATCTGGATCTTCCACTGTCGCAAAATAGCGCATAATGTATTTTGCAGAGACTGTTTTGCCAGCACCTGATTCGCCAGACACGATGATTGTCTGGTTCTTATTCTCGCGCTTCATACAGCGGTAGGCCTCTTCTGCGATCGCGAAAAGATGCGGTTCAATGGAGACTTTGGGCTTATTTGAGTACTGCTGTACCCACTCATTGCTGTACGCCGGTATTGACTGAAACGGGTTGACAGCAATTAGAACAATGCCTGAATATGTATAAATCTGCTGTTGCTGGTAGCGAGTCCGAATCGCATGCAGCACAGATGGTGTATTGAGGTTGGACAGGTCTGTGAGGTCCTCTATACCCTGTTCCAAGATGGCAGGGTTGCGCAACGCCGGTAGTGACGCGTCCTCTGCTTGTATTTTGGCTTCTGTCGTCAACACGATGTGTTCCTATCGTCAGTTGATGCATGCACAGCACCGGGACCATACACGGCCCTCTTCATCCGTGAAGCGCAGCGTAATTTCTTCGCCATCCTGTGTACGACTTTGCAGTTCGCCGGCCACAAAGGCGTGTTGTTCATGAGGAAACCAACAGCGCTGGCCGACATTGTACGACATGCCTGCGATGCACCTCACGCCCTGTACTCAACGCCTTTTTGCTGATTGACCCCTGCGTCTCGTGTATTTTGAGTGTAGCTGTGTAGAGAGAGGTCGGGCGACGCGACTTGGATAAATTTCGACGGCGGAAGAAGAACACATGCAGGAAATGGGACGCGAGAGAGATCGCTGTGCTCAGGACATTTGTCTGGCCGGTCGAGGAAAGTAGAAAGCTGCAGACCGATGGGACGATCGATGCAGGCTGCTAAGTCGCTAACAACGGTGTTCATGGCGTAAGTGCAACACAAAGTTGACTAAATCTGACGCGCCTGTTCTATTGTGATCATACAGCGAGCCACTGCTATCTCTTCTGACCTCTCATCCCTGCGGGCGGAGGCTTCGATCGCGTGAAGCTCCTTCAAGCCGTCTGACATTGGAGTAACCACATGCACTAGATTATCAATGCTATCTTGCGGCCTATCAAGGCTAAATGTCAGAGATACCACACTCATAGAAGTCGTTGCTCCTGAGCCTTGGCTCTCATACTAAGTCATGCCTCTATCTGCCTCTCTATCCTCTGCCATCTTCCTTTCTCTCGCTCTCTCTCTCAACCATCTTCTGTCCCAGCACAAAAAAGGAAGAAAAAAAGTCGAAAATGCAAGAAAAAACAGAGAAGAAACACCCATCCACCATCAAACCCCCCATCCACTTCTTCCTTGAGGAGGCAAGACAGGCTTGCTCTCATCGTTCAAGGAGTGACGCGATAGACTCAGCAAGGAAACTTCTTTCACTAGCAATTTACGTACAGAACACGCCATGTCTGACGCACAAAACATCCAAAACAAGCGTCTCTCAGACCTCGCCCCCACACCCATGAACACGCCCGCCACACCAGCGAATCAGATGCTCACAGGCGCAAAAGCTCCGGGCGTACCCAAGATTGACGAGGAAAAGGGTAAGGGCGCGCATCTTATGAGAAATACGGCTAATTGAAAAGACGAACGCGACGCAATCGCTAGTGCCTTGTCAGCAAATCCGCAGCTCATGAACATGATTCAAGGCAGGCTTGGCGGCCTTGTCGGCAAGTCTTCCGGCTACGTTGAATCCCTCCCGACTGTTGTGCGCACCCGCATCCATGGGTTGAAGGGTGTGCAGGCCGAGCACGCAAAGCTCGAGGCTCAGTTCCAGGAAGAGATCCTCGCCCTCGAAAAGAAGTACCTCGAAAAATACGCGCCCCTCTACGCTCGCCGTGCAGAGATTGTAGCCGGCAAGGTTGAGCCTAGCGAGGCGGAAATTGAGGTAGGCCTGCAGGATGTCGACCCCGATGAGGAAGAAGCGCGAGAGCAGGCAGATGCAAATGACGAAAAGGACATCAAAGGTGTGCCAGAATTCTGGCTCACAGCCATGAAGAATGTCATGTCGCTGCAAGAGATGATCAATGCGCGCGACGAAGAGGCACTCAAGTCACTTACAGACATTCGCATGTCGTATCTTGAGAAGCCCGGCTTCAAGCTCACATTTGAGTTTGCCGAAAACGAATTCTTCAGCAACAGGACTCTGTCCAAGACCTATTACTACCAGGAAGAGGCTGGCTACGGCGGCGACTTTGTCTATGACCATGCAGAGGGCGACGAGATTCAATGGCTCGAGGGTAAAAACTTGACTGTGCGTTACGAGACCAAGAAGCAGCGCAACAAAAACACCAAGCAGACGCGCATTGTCAAGAAGACTGTGCCAGTCGAATCCTTCTTCAACTTCTTCAACCCGCCGGCAGTGCCAGAGGACGATGGCGCAAGTGACGTGGCATCTGACATCGATGAGCGGCTCGAGCTCGACTACCAAATTGGCGAGGACATCAAAGAGAAGCTCATCCCGAGAGCCGTTGACTGGTTCACTGGAGAGGCACTGGCATATGAGGAGCTTGATGAGGGAGACTTTGAAGATGATAACCAAGACTATGACGAGGAAGATGAGAGTGGTGACTCAGAAGACGACGACTCGGAGACCGAGGCAGATGGTAAGCCCAAGCAGGACCCACAAGAATGCCGTCAGCAGTAAAGCTCTCGCAAGCAGATATAGGGCTGCTTCATGGCGCGTGGTGCAGGAATGTTTAGAATGATTGTCCGTAGCTCTTTGATCTTTTCTCTGCTTATGCTGACTGAATGGGTGCGTCTTTCTGCGCGTCATTTTGTTACATATCCTCCTTCGCCCATCGCGCATACTCCTCCTTCTCTGCTGCTAATTCGTTCAGCTTGCGGAAACGGCGTTGCTCAAATCCATTGCCGCGATCAACACCATCCCAACGATAGCCAGGCGCGATGCCAAAGCGATTCGGAGCATAAGCTCCTTTGTATGATGGCGTATGGGCAGTCTTCTTTGCTTTTGTAAGAAATCCTGCTGCTGGATCTTCCCAGCGCACCTCGTCCTCCTTCGGCAAGTCATTCAATCTTCTGCTGAAAGGCTCTGCTTTGACTTTCTCGAGCTCCTGCTGCTGTCGTCGTCGTTCTTCTTGCTGCACGACACCGCCCATCAATTCCTTCTCCTTTTGTAGTCGCAAGGCTTCCTGCCTGGCTTCCCGTGCCTTTTCTCGTTTTGCTAGCGTCAGGTCAATACGTCTGCCGGTCGCATCTCGATACACAGTCTCGCCCTGGTGCCGCCCTTCATTCGCTGTTGCCTGCATCCGATCGCGCTCGCGCTTCCGTTTCGCCTCGACATCTGCCGCAACCTGCGCCTTAGTCTGCAGTCCTGCTCTTGCGCCTGAAGTCATCTGTGCAGGGTCTTCCTCTTGTCTGTAGGCCGGCTTGAAGCCAGCTGAGCGCACATCGACTTGCTGCACGACAAGGGGTCCTTCTTCTTCGTCTGCACCCTGTTGCGCTTGGCGTTCCCATCCTGTGGCCTCCAATTCCTTGACCTGTGATCGTTTGCGCTTCTTGTGCGGCTTGTCTGGCGTGAGGTATCGCTGCAGATACTCGAGTGAAGCCATGCCTGCTTCTCTCTAGCTCACCTAGCACTCTCTCTTGCCCTTGATTTGTAGTGAAGACAAAAATGACGACGAGAAGCAACGAACGACATCCATCCATTGAGAGAAAGAGTCAAGAAGGAATCAGGTGAGAAGAGCAGCAAGGAAAGCCGGAGAGAAGAGCAGCTGGACATGGAGAGACAGCTCGGGGATCTCAAGCTGGGTGCAGGCAACAGAGGAGAAGATGCCCCACAGGGCAGTAATGACGATTCGACAAAGGCAGCAGCTATATCACCGCCTTCCAACGCGCCTGGTATGAGTAGCAGCACTAGCAGCAATGGGCAGCATCTTGCACTGGGCGCCATCAATGCAGCTAGAAGACCTACACAGCCGGCAGTGCCACCCAATATGGCAAATATGTCACCAGAAGTGCTAGCAAGAATAGCAGGCGTGCGTTGCATCACATTCCCTTGCTCAACATCTAACAATGCAGTTTGCTGGACGAGCTAACCGAGCGAAGGGTGCGCCAAACGGATCTGTGGACAAGTCTGCTTCTACCAATGCAACGGCTCCATCGCCCTCGACCCCTGCCGTGTTGCCCATGTCGAGTATCGCAGGCGGTATTGCAGCCAAACGCGCTGCGACCGCGCCACAGCTAAAGGCCGGAGGAGGATTGGCCGCGCGGCGAGGTGGGCTCAAATTGAGTGATATGGCGCCAGCATCATCGCCCGGATCGAAACCCACGGATCCGCATCAGAACAACTTTAGCAAATACGCAGACGTCTTGTATGCTTCAAGATGCTTGTGGAAATGACTGACATCAGGGACACAGCGACAGGCTCGCTCAAATTCAAGGGCGCCGTGCTCTCAAGTGAAGGGGTCAATTTTGGTAACGGACGGGAATTCAAGGCCACCATTCACGACTTTGAAAAGCTCGAAGAATTGGGCCGGGGCAACTACGGCACAGTTTGGAAGGTGGTGCATAAACTGACCAAAGTACAGATGGCAATGAAGGAGATTCGTCTGTCTCTTGAAGAGTCTGTTTTTTCCTCCATCGTGATGGAGCTCGATGTACTACACAAGGCAGCTTGTCCGGAGATTGTGGAATTCTTTGGGGCCTTCTTTGTCGAAGGCTGCGTCTACATTCTCATGGAATTCATGGATTGCGGTTCTCTCGAAAAGGTCTATACTACCAACGTCGAGGAAGGTGTCTTGGCCAAAATTACGCTCGCCACAGTACGCGGTCTGCGTACCCTCAAAGATCAGCACAATATTATTCATCGCGACGTCAAGCCGACCAATATTCTGCTCAATTCAAAGGGCGAAGTGAAGCTCTGTGACTTTGGGGTGAGTGGCAACTTGGTTGCAAGTATCGCTCGCACCAACATTGGATGCCAATCATACATGGCCCCTGAGCGGATCAAGAGCGAAAATGCGTCATCCGGTCCTGCGACCTACACTGTACATTCTGACATCTGGTCCCTGGGTCTTTCTATCCTTGAATTGGCAAAAGGTGGGTACCCTTATCCACCAGAGACCTACAACAACATCTTCGCGCAATTGCAAGCGATCTGCGACGGAGAGCCGCCACATTTGCCGGAAGAGCACTATTCGGACGACGCACGCGACTTTGTACGGCAATGTTTACATAAATCGCCCACAAAGCGACCACTATATGCTCAACTCGTGCGCCATCCATGGCTGGTCAAGTGGGCAAGCACGGACGTAGACATGGCAGCATGGGTCGAACGAGCCTTGGAACAAACGAGACAAGAGCGGGCCAAAGGCACGGTCAAGCAACAACCAGCGCTTCATTCATTCAATACCCAGCAAAAGGTCTAGTACAGGGGCGAGAATTACGAATCATGATTTTGTCGTTGTCTAAAAGATGTCTTCCACGTCCCACGCAACTTGTCCTTGAGCAGCCTTGTCCCGCACCTGCCAGTAGTCTTCTGTAAATTGCCAAAAATCTTCACCCGTGACCGGATGCTTGGCCTGCTTGAACCACCGCGCACCATGCTCAAGTCCAGCCTTCTCACGCTCACGACGCCGCGCACGTTGTTTCTCTTCCAAGCGATTCTTCTCTGTCGCAGCAAAGTCATATTGTCCTTCTTCCATGGCACGTTGATCTGGTCGCAATCGTGTATCCGTCGGCGGTAAATATGGCTTGAGCTTGTCGTCGAGCGCATTTAGCGTCATAGCAAATGTCGTCAGATTGAACGGCACGCCCTTAGGCCGCTCATTTGTATGCCACACCTCCATGTTGCCATCTGATGGACCTCCATTAGAACGCCTTGCATACAGCCGCTCATTCCAAGATCCATGTACAACCCATTTTTCGCTGCCTTGCCGGTCGAATACGACACCATCCACTTTGTAGGCTCCAGCGCCACGCCATCCGCGTGCTTTGAATTCTAGCTTGCACTGTTCGCCACTTGTGTGGTTCGTGATAACCATGGGTCCATAATTGTCGACCGTGGGGCTGCCAGTGAGAATGCCGACAACCTGTGTGTTGACCTTGCGCCAGCTGTATATTTCTTCTGAGCCATTTGACAATTTGAGGTGCAGGTACCATGTTCCAAGTGGGTTGATGTCGAATGTTCTTCCAGTGAACTTTGATTTAACGCTTGATTCTCCATAATATACCCAGTTGTCAGACTCCGCATGCGCGGCGCCGATCGGAGGATGATGGGAAACCTGCTCGACAACAAAGCGGAAGCCTTTGTCTGGACGGCAGTACTCATACGTCTCGTGCAACAAAGGGTTGAAAGGCTTAGCAACACGATCAATAGTACTCGCATATTCACTTGCGGCAAAGGCTCCGACATACAGTGCTCGCTCCGTCGGATCTGATGTTCTGGCAGCCTTGTCGAGAATGTCCGTGTATTCCATGTCTTCAGCGACACGCTGCAGCAGACTCGTAGCTTCATTGAAGCTGACAGGGAGCGTCATTTTCGTCATGTCCTTTCCAATCATAGATTTGAGAATGCCCCAGAGGGAGATTGCAGGACGGTCATCTGAACGGCCCATCGTGGTACGGATCCCTCCCTCATATCCTTTGTAGGACTTGGCGATTTTTGAATTCCGTTCAGCTGATTCGGTTACCACTGGTGACAGGGCACGAGGCTCTTCATTCTTATCTTCTGACTGCTGTATCGTCGGTTCGGGGCTTTGCATTGTTGTAACACGCGAAAAGGCGCCTGCTTGATTGAGCGCCATGGTGGAGCCGCTTGCTTCTGCATCATAGAATTCATCTTCCAACGAGTCGCTGTCGATGAATGGCGCAATATCTGCGGCGATAGGATCTGGAGCATCTGTTATTGGAGAACCCGCTGGCGTATCCGCCTTGACACGATCGAGCTCCAACTTGACTTCCTTCAGTGCTTTACGTGTTCCACGTTGTTTGACCTTGGCCTCATATACTTTACGCTCCATTTCTTCTTGATCTGTTGCAAGAGTCTGCATTGTCTCCTCCCACAGTCGACGCACCTCGCGCTCGTGGTTGATGGAAGCACGCCAATACTTTTCACGATCTCCACTCATCTTGACAAGGTGAGTAAGAACGTCGCGCAAAGAAGCTGCGCAGGATCTGAACGCTTGTGTAGTCTCAGAGCCATCTGTCATCTGTGCACAAATTTGGTCCATCATGTCCAACTGAACCTTGGCAGCATTGGCCGTCACGCTAAAGTCTTTGTGGGGCTCTTCGCCAAGATCCATGACAGAATCTAGCTCTGATTCATTGTCGGAAAAGGCCTCCTCAAGAGAGCCAATGCTTGGCGCGTAAGAATTTGGCATGTCGAGGACTGATGGAGCAGAGGATGTGGCAATTGGAGCGCCGGTCAAGTCCTTGCTGGGAGTCTGCTGTCTGCCCTTATCACGAGCCTGCATCTTGGCCTGGTTGAGGTTCCAAATCCAATTCTTGGCTTCTGTCGGATGCGCCGCTTTGACGTGGAAACCATTCTTGTCGGGACCAAGCACCTCAAATTTGGTTTTATCTCCTTGTGCGTAGTTGATACGAGCCGCTTTCATGTTAATGCTACCACGGCATGCATTTTCTGATTCATCTTTGTTGCGGTAGTATGACAAGATGCCATTTTCAAGCACGAACCAGCGAGCCTTGTAGCCAGACTTGTAGTTCGTCCACTTTTTAAGGTGTCCAGCATAGCGGATCGGATCGCTCGGCGAGGCTGTCAACATGGTCTTTTGTGGCACGTTCTTAAAGAGCGCCTTGATGCGGTCATCCTTGCAAAGGTCTGTGGGTAGCTTGCCCTTCTTGTTCCGTGGGAATGCGTCGGCTCCATGATTGAGAAGAAGCGATACAAGCGAGGCATCTCGATTCAAAGCCGCCAGATGAATGGCAGTATTGCCATCTGCATCTTGTTTGTTTAGATCGAGCAAAGAAGCTGCTCGCGGGTTGTCCAACAGCTCTGAAAGACTGGCATCTTTTGTTTTGAGCGCCTGAGCAAAATGCTGGTTGATTTTCTCAATATAGTGGCCGCGCTTGACCTGCATATTATGTGCAAGTTCGGCGTTGGCAGCCAGCTCGTAGGCTTGTTTGCGCTCTACATTTTGCACCGTGTCGTTAATGTCAGGATGTTGCATCAGAAGGTCTACAATTTCTGACCGGCCCAGCTGAGCTGCATGATGAAGAGCCGTATTACCATGCGCATCACGAGCGTTGACATCGTCGTCTTTGGCTAGCACGTAGCTAAAGGTTTTAGAATCGGCGCACTGCGCGGCCAAGATGACAGGAGAGATGGCCGACTCGTCAAAGTATTTGTCGATCTCCGTCCTGTCGCCAAGTCTTAAGGCCTCTAAAAAGCGATAGGATTTGATGCTTTCACTAAGGCCGACTTGGGTTAGCTAGTGATGCCAGCGACAAAAGAAGCCATACCAGTCTCGCTATAGACCTGTGTCTTGGTCGACACCTCCGCCATCGATGGCGTCTTTGCATGACTGGTTTTGCGCGACAAGGCCATGCTTGAGCTGCGGCTATCTCTGTGCGGCTAGAGATGAGGGCTGGTGCAAGCCTGTATCGCTGGCCATGGCTGCCAACTTGAAATGCGCATACGAGGGAGCCGGGGCAGCAATGACGCAATGACAGGATATGCAGAGGGCCAAAAAGCGGACGTTCTAGCGTGTGCAGTGTAGTAAAAAGACTGTTGGAGGCCTGCTGCCTGGACTGTAATGTGATGTCGATTTTTGTGACTGTTCAAAATCCTCCATAGCCGCCATTCTAACGAGCATGGCCTGCAGCTGTCAATAAGACTGAGTTGCCTCTTGCTATGCTATGATCTCAGCCATCTTCTTCATAAACCTAAAAGGCGAAGTCCTGATCAGTAGACTCTATCGCCATGATCTGAAGAGATCCATTGCTGATGCTTTTCGCATCCAGGTGGTTAGCAACGCCGATGTTCGGTCGCCTGTCATGACACTGGGCTCGACCACTTTTCTACATGTTCGCCATGAGAACCTCTATCTCGTTGCAGTCACTCGCGTCAATGCAAATGCTGCACTCGTTTTTGAATTCTTGAACAAGCTGATCGCGCTGAGCGGCAGCTACTTTGGCAAGCTAGACGAAGATGCTGTTAAGAGTAACTTTGTTCTCATCTATGAGATCCTGGATGAGGTGATTGACTTTGGCTATCCTCAGAACAGTGAGACAGATACACTCAAGCTATACATAACTACGGAGGGTGTAAAATCGGAGCGTGCTGTCAAAGAAGGCTCTTCAAAGATCACAATGCAAGCAACTGGAGCCACCTCTTGGCGCCGACAAGACATCAAGTATAAGAAAAACGAAGCATTCATTGACATTATCGAGTCTGTCAATCTTCTCATTAGTGCTACTGGCACCATTTTACGCGCCGATGTGAACGGCAACGTCCAGATGCGCGCCTACCTGACAGGTACGCCCGAGTGCAGCTTTGGCTTGAACGATAAGCTCATGTTGAGCGAGGGAGACTCTACCGGCAACACACACGGTAACAAGGCGCCAAAGGAGACCAAGGCCGCTGCAGGATCTGTTACGCTTGAGGATTGTCAATTTCACCAGTGCGTCAAGCTTGGTCGATTTGATACAGACCGCACTATCAGCTTTGTGCCTCCGGTAAGAAGATGACCAAGATCAATTAAATGTTTCTGACAGCAGGACGGAGAGTTCGAGCTCATGCGCTACCGCTCTACCGAAAATATCAACTTGCCGTTTCGGGTGCATCCCATCGTCAATGAGCACGGCAAGCTCAAAGTGGAGTATCAAATTGCCGTCAAGGCCAATTTTGCGGCCAACCTGTTTGCTACAAACGTCGTTGTCTCTATCCCAACGCCGCTCAATACGTCTACCATCACCTCACGTGCATCGCAGGGCAAGGCCAAGTACGAGCCTGCATCTAATGTCATTCAATGGAAGTAAGTTCCGCTGCATCTTACCGAACTAGCACTGACATGAGAATACCGAAATTCGCCGGGCAGCAGGAGTACGTTCTAAGCGCCGAGGCAGATCTGACGCCGCTCACCACTCAACGCTCATGGTCTCGCCCGCCGATCTCGATGCAATTCTCTCTTCTCATGTTCACGAGCTCCGGGATGCTCGTGCGCTACCTCAAAGTTTACGAAAAGTCCGACTACTCCAGCGTCAAGTGGGTGCGGTATCTGACCAAGAATGGCAGTTATGAGATACGCATTTAGCGGTTCATGTAACGAGGTTGTCAACCATTTGATTCATGGCATGGAAAGTGGAGTCTCTGGCTAGACTGCGCTCGCGTTTGTACACGCGCGGAGCGAGAGCATCTTGAATGGCAGCGGCGATATCAGCTGCATCAGCGAGCAAAGCCGCAAGGCGCAGAAGCACCTCATTTTCATGAAGTTGCACATCTGACATGGCCGATGCGCGCAAGCCGCCATCGAGCGGAGCGAAGCCCCGCATATCTAGGTCCTCTGGCAGCGGCTGTACGCTCGGCAAGAGATGTCGTGGGAACTTGCTGCCACAAACAGTCATGACATGGACTGTCCTATTCCAGACGGACCGACCAGTCTCGAGGTTAAGAAAAAGCCATCGCGTGAGCAGCCGCAGAGCTGGCAGCATGCGCCGAACGA
Organism: Protomyces gravidus; assembly: GCA_003717255.1. NCBI lineage: Eukaryota > Fungi > Ascomycota > Taphrinomycetes > Taphrinales > Protomycetaceae > Protomyces > Protomyces gravidus. The sequence goes on along the minus strand of QXDP01000098.1, from coordinate 159,952 downwards.
CTGCCGAGACGCGTGTCGCAAGCTCGCCACCCAGATCCGCCATGATGCCTAATTCTGTCAAGAGTGTTTCGAGCAGCATTTGCATCGTGTCAAGCAAAAGCTTGAGATGCATCGGCGTGGGCTTGAGATGGTGTACAGCGATGACGCTGCAAACGAGACGCGTGAGCGTTTCGCAGGCGATATTGCGTTCAACAATGGCAGTTTGTAGCTGTTTGAGCGTTCCATTTGAATCAATCTCAGCATCCGGAGCAGCAAATGAGGAGGCAAGCAAGCGCATGAAAGCGTCTGCCGAGGTGATATTCTGCACCGCTGGCTTCTTTAAAACTTTCTTGAAGCCGAGAGCGAGATTCTCTGTTGCTGTTGGGAAAGGCTCGATGGCACACGAAGCCCGCAGAAAGTAGTAGCTGGACGCGAATGTGTCGCCTGTATAGATGGTAACAACGGCAAGCTGATTCATGGGCGTGCCAGCTGTTGGCAGCAACCTGCGCGCAAACTGGTAGTACCCGAGTGCTGGACCCCAATTCTTCTCTCCATTTTTGGTGACACTTTGCAGCTCCCTGTATCGCGAGAGGTCGCCGAGGTGAATGAAGATGGCATGACAAGACTTTTTGACGAGCTCACGCGTTTCCGTAGAACACTGTTTTGCATCCAGCTTGGGTATCTCCACGTCGAGCATTTGCAAGACATAGTATAGCTCTTTGACGCCAAAGTTTGTGATGAGGCGCATCGCCAGACCTTTGTAGAACTTGGCGGATTCTTTGAGAAAATCAACGAAATGCGTGATGAGCTTGCGGTGCTCGACTGGTCTGGCAGGGCCTTCCTTGGCGGCAGACTTTGCGATGCGCGAGCGAAATGCCTCGATGGTGCGGTGATGAAGCTTCATCCAGAGAGCGGTGTCCACATCATATTTCTGTGCATAGATGTAGTCCAGAAACAGGACATCTTCATATGCCTTGCGCAGGTCTTTGCGCACTGCAAGTACTTGAGTAGCGAAAGGAGATTCTGCCTTGAGTCTGGCCTTGAGCTCTTTATCTAGCTGACCAGCCCGTTCGAGCTGTGTGTGTGCGAGCTGTGCATGTCTGTTCATGCAGCTGATGTAGCGGCTTCTAGCGATAAGCTCAAGAGGTAGCGCTTCCAAGGTTCTCTTCAGCTATGGCCATGGCTACATGAACCCTGCAGCCATCAACAAATCAGCAGTCACGAGCAAATCAACAATTTCTTTGCCTAACCCTAAAATACCACAATTTCCAAGCAGGGGACAATCAACGACCTGCAAGCAGAAGAAGAGCTCACAAGAAGACCCGCCTCTCTTTAGATCAGTCAATATGGGACGAGTCATCCGTGCCCAGCGCAAATCCGGTGGTATCTTCAAGTCACACACCAGGCTTCGTAAAGGTGTCGCCCAATTCAGGACGCTCGACTATGGAGAGCGATCCGGTTACTTGAGGGGCATTGTCAAGGACATCATTCACGACCCGGGACGAGGCGCTCCCCTTGCTCGCGTTGTTTTCCGCGACCCATACAAGTACAAGCTTCACACAGAGACTTTCATTGCCAATGAGGGCATGTACACTGGCCAATTCATCTACGCAGGAAAGAAGGCATCACTTTCTGTTGGCAATGTGCTTCCTCTGTCCGCCATGCCAGAGGGTTCTATCTGCACCAACGTCGAGGAGAAGACCGGCGACCGTGGAGCACTCGGCCGCACATCCGGCAACTATGTCATCGTTGTCGGCCATGACCTTGACACTGGCAAGACTCGTCTCAAGCTCCCGTCAGGCGCAAAGAAGATTGTGCCTTCTGCTGCTCGTGGTATGATCGGTGTGGTTGCTGGCGGTGCCCGTGTCGACAAGCCGCTCCTCAAGGCCGGTCGTGCATTCCACAAGTTCAAGGTCAAGCGCAACTCATGGCCCCGTACTCGTGGTGTGGCTATGAACCCAGTCGACCACCCTCACGGTGGTGGTAACCACCAACATATTGGTAAGGCGTCGACCATGGCCCGTTCATCCGTACCGGGTCAAAAGGTCGGTCTCATTGCCGCTCGTCGCACAGGTCTTATCCGTGGTTCGAAGCGCGACAACGAGGTATAAGCATTTGTTTTGCCTCATCTTTTGCATACTACGGCGTCCGTAGAACCCTTGTCACGCGATCACTCCTGGTTGTGCTCATCCATGCTGAATAAAAGGCTACAAGTGCTCGGCTGCAAGCTTGTCGTTGATGTCGCTGTTGCTCTTCTTACTCGCGCTTCTCCTATGAGGCCCTATCTGGACCTTTTCCCTCCACTCGTGCATGAATTTTACGTTCCTGAAGGCCTGCTTGTTGCCTGTTTGAGGGCCAGCTCTGTTCTACTGCTCTCTCGCTCATGAACATGTTACTCTTGATCGGCTACGTACACGTGCAGCCTGAGGCGCAGTTGACTGGATCTGAAGGATAGATTGTCTTGCTCGATTTTGATGGGATGATGCTGCTTGCCCTGAACAGATGATGATCAGATGGAACGCCGCACGGGAAACCTTAAAAGCATCTCATCTCTCATCTACACCTTGTACAACACCTGACAAAGCAAGAATCAAAGCAAGATGAAGCTCTCTCTTCCTCTCCTTCTCTCCGCCGCTGTCTCTGCGCAGAATGCAACGAGCCAGATTGCACAGACACTGCGAAATGCCAACATCGTTCCCGCTGTCGTACCATCGTTCACAGCGACAATCGACCCCTTCTTCATCCAGTATCCACAAGCCATTGTCAACTATGGCAATGCCATCAACACAACGCTCGCCACCTATGCGCCACTGCTCAACTTCACCGGCGAGGCTAACACTCTCTACACGGTGGCCATGATTGACCCGGATGCGCCAACGCCACAAAATCCAACAAGTGCTCAGATTCGACACTGGCTCGTTTCCGATGTACGCAGCACTTCTGGTTCACAAAATATCTCAAGCAACACAGTGCTTAGCAGCTATCGTGCGCCCATGCCACCGGTCGGCAGCCCCGCTCACAGGTATATCACCTTCCTTCTGCGCCAGCCGACAGGAGCAAATATCACACTCGGCAATCAGACTGCTATTCAAAACTTCAACCTGAACGCTTTCATCGCTTTGAACCAGCTCACAATCGTCTCGGCCAATTACTTTAATGCGTCGCGTACAAATGCTTCCACCACTTCGACAACAGGCAGCCCGTCGTCAAGCGGCTCTGCACGACCACAGACCACTGTGGGCGCATCTGGTGCCACCACGACCAAGTTGTCATTTGGCTCCTTGGCTGTCTTGCTTGCCTTGCTTTTCTAGAACATAGTCGCGATGGTCGCATGTCCTTTTAGACCCACAAAATAAACCTATAGATGTACTACAACTTTGAATCTTGCCATTTCGTGCCGCGCTTCTCTTTGAACGCAGCAAGACCTTCCCTGATGTTTTCTCCTCGCTCAAGCAAGGCAACCTCGGCTGACTCGTTATGCACTTGCGTCGAGCGCTCCAGACTGCCATGCTCCAGACTTGCAAGGATACCTGTACGCGACACAATGACAGAATCCGGCGAATTCGCACAAATCTGGCGAGCAAATGTCATGGCTGTCTCCATGAGCTTGTCATGCGGAACAACACGGTTGATGAGGCCCCATTGCAGTGCTGTTTGTGCCGAGATGTCTTCTCCCGTGAGCAGGAGCTCACTAGCACGCTGCAGACCGATGAAGCGCACAAGACGGCCAATGGCACCCATCTTGGCAAAGACACCGCGTTTGACTTCAGGGGTACCAAAGACGGCGCGCTCGGAAGCCACGACCAAGTCACAATTGACGGCCATTTCCATGCCTCCGCCCAGACACATGCCATTGACGGCCGCAATCAGAGGCTTCTTGCCCTTGCGTCGCGATACACCGCCGAATCCGCCAACGACTTCCGGGTGGTTTGCTTCTGGGTTGGCTGCTTTCATTGCGAGCCATTCTTTGAGATCAGCACCGACGCAAAAGCCACGACCATTGCCTGTCATGATGGCACAGCGGAGACTAGGCTCGCGGTCGTACCATTGCATCAACGTGGATAGCTGTTGCTGCATGGCCTGATTCATCATGGAGAACTCGCCACGCTGCAGAGTGATGAGCAAGATTTGCGGCGTAGGAAAGGACACGCCGATATCTTTGCCGTGGCTTGGAACCTGCATCTTTGCTACTGGAATATAAGAACGAAAGATGAGACGATGGATGGGATACGGTGATGAAGCGTAGATGTGTGAGTGCCGGCGAAGATTGCGGGGTGAAAGATGGGGCAAATTGACCGCTATAGAAGAGTGCGACGATTGAGCTATGGACAGGTACCGTGACAGTGAATCGAATGAAGAGACAAAGAGACAGTCATCCGGACAACTGCATCAAACGCTATTTTATGACTGCTAGATATCTGGTAGCTGGAGAAAAGCAGTCATAATATAGTTGAAATGGTCGACGAAAGAGAGCTGCGGGAATAGACAGATAATCGATCGTATTGCGTCTTTTGTCTTTGAAGTTTCTCACTCCGGCTCTTCATCTGATCCCGGTGACGCTGCTCGTAGTCAATTTTTTGACATTTGACGACGACATCGAGCATCAATTGTAAAAGACAAAGAGGCAAGGACCATCTTTGATCTGCACAAGCAAAGGGATAAATCACTCGGCACAGGCGCATGCTCAACAATCGTGCTCCATCTTCTCGCCCGCTGTCACTTGCGGGATCATGTCTGAAACTATGTCTATTGGTCGCCGCATGCATTCGACAGCTCGTCTCGGCGCATCCATTGTCTGTGCTCGAGAAGGTTGAAGCACCGGATGAGCGGCCTGGCAGTCCTCAATTCTGGTGGAAGCTGGGTGTCTCGGTCGTGCTCATCCTCGGCGGCGGTGTGTTTGCTGGGCTGACCATCGCTCTCATGGGACAAGATGTCATCAATGTACACACCATTCTCATCGCAGACCAAGGACTAATGATTAGCTGCAAGTTCTTGCTGAATCAGGCGACAAGCGCGAAAGGAAGCATGCAGCCAAGGTACTTTCATTGTTGAAGCGCGGTAAGCACTGGGTGCTTGTCACACTGCTCCTGTGCAATGTCCTTACAAATGAGTCGCTTCCTATCGTCATGGACAGCATTCTCCCAGGAGGACTCTATGCGGTTGCCATATCGACCGTTTCCATTGTCATCTTCGGTGAAATCATTCCACAGTCGCTATGTGTGCGCTACGGCTTGCCCATCGGCGCGGCATTCGTCGCTCCAATGCTCTGCCTCATGTATGCAATGTATCCTGTGGCATATCCGATTGCAAAGCTGCTCGACTACTTGCTCGGCGACGATGAAGGAACTGTCTACAAAAAGGCTGGCCTCAAGACTCTCGTCACGCTTCACCAGACACTCGGTGTTGACCGTCTAAATGAAGATGAAGTAACCATTATTACAGCTGTGCTCGACCTCAAAGACAAGAGTGTCGGTAGTGTCATGACACCTATCGAAGATGTTTTCACGATGAGTGCTGACACAATTCTTGACGAGCCCATGGTGGACACAATCTTAAAGGAAGGCTACTCACGCATTCCAATCTTTCAACCTGGAAATCCCACCAATTTTGTCGGCATGCTGCTCGTCAAGATTCTCATCACCTATGACCCGGAAGACAGAGTGCCGGTCAGCAATTTTACCCTTGCCACGTTACCGGAAACACGCCCGGAAGTCTCATGTCTTGATATTCTCAACTTTTTCCAAGAGGGCAAATCGCACATGGTGCTTGTTTCAGAACGGCCTGGAGAGGCAGCTGGTGCGCTTGGCCTTTTGACATGCGAAGACATCATCGAAGAGCTCATTGGCGAGGAAATCGTTGACGAAAGTGATGTCTATATCGACGTACATCAAAAGACACGCCGACTCGATACAGCGCCATTGAGAAAAGGACATCGCATCAATTTCACATCACTGGATCGCAGACAAACAAATCTTTCCAATTTGGCAAACGGCAAAGGCCCCTCAAATATGCCGATGTTCCGCCCTGCCAATGTTGCACACAACCCAACAGAAACCAAGACCACAAAGGTGACTATTAAGCCAACCACGAGCGATAACCTTGTGCCGCCGAAGAATAACGAAAGACCAGGACTGCGCGATGCAGGGCGGCGTGATTTGAGTGGTTCGTTGGGATATGGCACAACGTCTGAGCGTGCAGCCATGCACGAGAATCTCAACTCCGATAATGAAGAGCGGTTCGACACGGATGACGACGAGATTACATATGGAGAACGCTCCTCATTACTGCAAGTGCCCCAAGACAAGCACGCGCATCATACAAAAAAGACACGCGTGCGGTCCGGCTCAATTATTGAAACTACTGTTGAACAACCAGATGGTACCATCAAAATGGTGGTTGGCTGTACGCATGAGCACAGTGCTTTGAGTGAAGCTGAGTCTATTGACAGTGATTACAGCCGCCGCAGTAGGCATAAGAACAATGCAAAAGGCCGCGCTGGGCGACGACCAACAAGTTCAACAAGTCAGAGTTCTTTCTCATCACAACGCAATGAGCCGTTGCTGAAGCTCGAGAGCGAGCGAAACTTCGATAAGGGAGGGCCAAGCAAAAGACATTGAGTGTGGAAATCCATAATTCTGCGTCATATGTTTTAATTCATGGCATTTCGGCCTCCAACTGTCGAGCATTTTGCGAAAAGTCTTGCATTTATTGCCGTGTTTCTTGTTTCACGAGTCTGTATTTCTCTTGAACGTCTTATTCCATGATCATCTCGATCGCAGGCACAATGCGGAGATGCCACTGATGTCTGCCTCCGAAACATGTACCTTCAGAAAGGGACGCAGCCCCGAGACTGAACCAAGTAGACAATGCGTTTGTGCGTGGAGGCGAAAAAGTTGACAGAAGCAATGGGATGCATGCTAATCGGAGGAAATCTTGAATCTAGCAGAGGTGGTAGCGCGAGCTCCGGCTCACCTTTCGAGAGTACGCCCGATGCTGTGCAAGATATCCGCAATTTGGCGGCGCACGGTGCTGCTCTTGACAAGCAAAATGCCTGCAAGAGAAAGCCCAAGCAAACTACCGGAGGACACAAAAAGCCTTTCAAGGATTTTTGACTGGCGCTGTTGTCGTTTTATAACATCCGAGTATCGAATGTCGTCTCGAAAGCTGACCATCGAGTACAATGGAACCCAGCTGCTCTTGAAGATGCGGCCAAACAGTCCGTCAACATAGCGTCGCAGCAAGTAGAGTCGCGAAGTGACTGATGCGCGCATTTCGGTGTAGTTGCCCATTGCCAATTGCAATATCGCACTCAGGTCGTCTTTTCTCAGGGCAGAGTATTCCTCGAGGGCAGTTGCTAGCTCCCATGTAGCTTGTGGCGTTACCTTGTGCTTTTGCAGAAGTGTATTCAGGATGCGCAAGTCTTCAAATCCACAATTCATACCTTGCCCATAGAACGGAACCATAGCGTGAGTCGCATCGCCAAGTAAGATACAACCATCTTTGTAATGGCATGGAGTACATTGTACTTGAACAAGTGGGGCCACCGGGTTCTTCTCCCATATTTCTCTGAGGCGTTCTACGCCAATCTTGGGAAGGGCATCAGGGAAGACTTTTGCAAAGAAAGCGACTGCTTCGTCAGGTGTCTTTTGGAACAAATTTGTCGGCGCAAAGAGCGTGCTTGTGAAGGATTTGTCTGGATTTGGTAAAGCGATGAGCATGAACTCTTGGCGTGGCCAAATGTGCAAATGCCGTGGTGATAGTTGGAATTCATCATCCTTGGCGGGCATAGACAATTCGATATACTCGTGCTCGATGTACTCTTGTTGCACGTTCATGTTTTGTTTCCGCATCAAAGCGTTCCTGACTGCCGAGAAGGCACCATCGCAGCCGATAATCAGGTCTGCTCGCACACGCACCTGGTAGGGATCTCCACTCCCGAGCCTGTTAACAAAGGTCAAGGTGTGTTTGTCAAAGTCGGCGCTCGCAAATTTGTGTTCAAAGAAGAGTGTGACGTTGGTATAACGCTCTGCTTCGTCGAGCAAGTCAATGTTGAGCTGTGAGCGATCGATAGAATTGATGCATTCGCCAAACAAACCGTAGAGCTGTGCTTCTTCCTTGTCGTCGACATGAATCATACGCCCTTCCATTGAAATACTTGACGCAACGATACGATCATGTAAGTTGACATCAATACTCTTGATTGCACCCAGACCGCGCGCTGACACTGCAAGATTGATACTCCTTCCTTGTGCGTTTTCCGACTTGCGCGGGTCTTTGCGCAAGTCATAGATTGCCACCTGAAAGCCTTGTTTGGCAAATGATACGGCAGCCAATGCGCCGACGAGGCCCGCGCCGACGATGACCACCTGGAAGTCGGCCATCCCTCTATGCCTTGATATTTAGATCAGTGCCTTGGATGATGCTGTAATCGACATCCAGATTTCAATTTTTGTTCCATCTGAACAACAATCTGTCGCTGCGGGCGCATCGCAAATGGCCGACACCGATGGCATGCTCACTTGACGTGCTGCTGGAGGCCTTCCAAGCTGCTAGATCCATGTCCAACAATGTCTCCAGAAGGCCTCTACGCGCCGTACCCGAGGTCACTTGATGAAACGCGCAAGACGGAGTATGCGCATCTGGCAGATGCAGTCTATCTCGATCATGCAGGCGCCACTCCCTATGCAGCTTCAGTCATTCATCGGCAGGCGCAGGACTTGACCTCAACACTTTATGGGAATCCACACAGTGCGTCTCAGGCATCTCAGCGTGTTGCCGACAAGATTGCTCGTATTCGAACCGAGGCCTTGCAGATGTTACATGTCGAGGGTTACGATCTGGTTTTTACTTCTGGTGCAACGGCTGCAATCAAGCTCGTTGGAGAGCTCATGTCAAGCTCACCTGAATGGCACTACAGCTATGCACAGAACAGCCATACATCCTTGATTGGGTTGCGCGAGTTGGCTACTTCGTGGGCTGTCGATGGTCCGCCTATAGGTCTCACGCTGTCGTCCTGGTCAGCTCGTTGCAATGCCACTGGCGACTATACGGATTTTAGTTCTCGACTGATGCAACACTATGGCAGCAATAAACGCCAAGATGTGTTCACCCTTTATGATGCGGCTTCCCTGGTCGCGAGCTCTCCTCTCAATCTGTCCGCACATAACGGACCAGACTTCATCGTCTTCTCCTTCAGCAAGCTATTTGGCTATCCCACCGGTCTCGGCGCCCTGCTCGTCAAGCAATGTGCACGTACTTACCATCGTGTTCAAATGCGACGGTACTTTGGCGGTGGCACAGTAGATGCTGTGGCGAGTATGCATGCATTTCGTGCGTTCAAGCACGACATTTCATCTGCTCTAGAAGACGGCACACTACCATTTCACAATATTCTTGCACTTGAGCATGCTATGGCTGTACATGCTGAATGCTATGGTCAGGACTTTCTCTTCAACATTCATTTGCATGTACAGTCTCTGAATGTGTATGCCCGCAGTCGGCTCATGCATATGTGCCACACAAGCGGCGAGCCCCTGGTGAGGCTTTTGAGTAAGCAGGCTGGTTCGCCCATCCTAAGCATGTTGCTGCAACGCAGTGATGGATCCCCGATCGGCTATGCTGAGGTCGCTGCGCTTGCTAGTCTCTTGGGCTTCCATATACGCGCAGGTACACTCTGCAATCCTGGGTTACTCACGCTCCTCGATTTCTCAAGCGAAGAGATATGCGCAAACCATGCAGCCGGCCATGTTTGCTCTGATCAGCGCGATGTGATTGAAGGCAAGCCTACAGGTGCCGTCCGAATCAGTTTCGGAGCCATGACGACGCGCGCTGATGTCGATGCATTTATTGCGTATCTGAGGGACTACTTTTTGGAAAGCGAGCCATCCATTGGCACATCTGTCAAGCACTCTCCTGCTGTTTTGTCAAAGCTGAATGTCTACCCGGTCAAGTCTTGCAAGGGCTGGTCAGTTCCTGCCAACAAGCCTTGGCGTGTGCTTCCTTCAGGCTTGCAGTATGATAGGCAATGGGCAATTGTCAACCTCGACACGCGGCAGGTATTGTCACAGAAACGGCACACACGGATGGCCTTGATTGCGCCCAAGATTCTGGCAGAAACATTGCAGCTTGAGGTTGGCATCGATACGATTTCCGTACCGTTGGATGCGAAGTCATCGAAGCTGTCTCAGCTAACTTGTAATGTCTGTGGCGAAGATGCAAGCATTCTCATCTACAGTGATCCAGCTATCGAAAAAGTCTTGACGGCATTTCTAGGTGTGCGCTGTACATTGTCCGTGGCGGATCCATCTGCATCGCGCTCTGCCAAGCTTGATTCACCGGGAAGCTGGTCAAGCTTGAGCACTGGCTACCAGCAAAGACGACGTGTGCAACTACTGCTCAGTAATGAATCACCCTTTCTTTGCATTTCACAGAGCAGTCTCGCTGCTGTTGCAAGAGATGCTGGCATCCCCGTCGATGCTGCCGTCTTTCGCGCGAATTTCGAGCTAAGTGGCCTGCCTGCTTTTGCAGAGGATGATGCGAAGCACGTGCAGGTCGGAGAGTCTCGCTTTGCTGTGCTTGGACGTTGTCGTCGGTGTCTTATGATCTGCATCAATCAAGAAACTGGCGAGCGCACAAAAGAGCCCTATGTGACTCTCACACGCATGCGAAAGAGCGGCGGACGATTATGGTTTGGCGTTCACTTGGATCTTGAGGCTGGTACAATGGTGCAAGTGGGCGATCAAGTACCGTATCAGTAGACAGGGGCAACGAGAGTTGTCCTATGGGCGAAAATAAGCAAGTCGTTAGAGATACAGCAGGCTGTCTAAAAATTCAGCGGTCCTCAGCCCATTCTATCGTTAGCTAATGATTTGACCGATGCATATGGCATACCGTTTTCGCGCCTGATTTGAGCCTCTTCCTCAGGCGTGAAATCGTTGACAATGTTGAATGTTTTGCGAATCTCATCAGGAGTCTTGCCTTTGATCATGTTGGCGACTGTTTTGCAGCCACAGTCAAGCAGCGGCTTGATGTCCATGTAGTTCGCAGCAAGGATAATCTCAAAGAGCATTTCCTGGTCAACTGCCATGAACTTCTGGTCCCATTCAGACATATCTGTTGAGCTTGCTTTCCTCAATTGTCAGCGCATATATCGATAGGATTCAACATACTTGGCAAGGGCGTTATTGGCGCTGTCATCCTCTTTCTCCGGGCTGGGATCATTGCGGTGATGCTCACACCACTCTAGCACCTTCTTGAGGACGTTGGCATTCACATTCGGCAAGGGTACAACAGTGTCGTCTTCGCCAATATCCTCAACCATGTTCTTGATGAGAATGGACTTCTCTGCCACCACGAGATCCACTTTGAACGACTCATTGTCAGACGACGTCAGCGTAATTTGCTGTTGTGCCGGAGTAGTAGCGGCCATAGTTCGATTTTCAGGTAGAGCGCTTTTTTAAGAGCGAGAGCAAGCGCTAATCCAGGCGCGAGTCAATAGACTACTCTCGGAGCAGGAGCAGCTTCAGTCAAAGGTCAGAGAGTGTGATTAGAGCGTGTCGTCGCGTCTACAGGGTCAATTCGCAGTCACATTTATCTTGACAAAGAAATGGTATCTATTTGCTCCTATGCTGCGAAGATCATGCTTTGAATGGGAAATGCTGTCCTAGACTGCACTGTAGCCTGTCCGCGCACCGGACCCGCGCACAGTCTCGATGACCTGGTTTGCAAAGTCCTTGAAGAGGAAAGGCAGATCGCGCATTGTGTCCACCGTTGGTGTCGGATCCATGCCAATCGTACCGTATCGCGAGTAGTTGCCGTAGAGCGTCACAAGAAGAAGCGCTGCGACGGCCAAGAAGACTGTCAAAAAGAACCTGGTGTCAGCTGTATATCCCACGTGCATTCAAGTGTACCAAGTGAAGAAACCCCAATGTGAAGAGGGCTTCTGAGGCGGCGGTGTATCCCGCTCTGGGTCATCTTCACATGCATGGATTGTCTTCCATCGTATCGTCGCCTCGCCTTTTGCATCATCTTCAAGAGTTGGCGCACCATTGCCTGCATCCTTATCACAAACCAAGTTTACCACTGCAGATTGCGCGTCGCCTTCGCCGTCCTTGAGTCCGTCAAAAGCGAGCTTGAGGCCATCTTTTGAACGGGTCGCTTTGGGAGCGCCGACACCCATCGCCAGTACTTCTAGAATAGTTGTCGTTTCCTGCTTGATGGCCATCTTTGTGCGGCAGACGAAAGTATCCTCTGGACATTGCTCCTCTGGTTCTATCGCCTTATCTTGCGGCAGGGGCCCACACAAATCGAAAGCGTAGGTCACGTTGGTCAATGTCGGCGGCGTTGAATGTGATTCGGTGAGGGTGTGTACACCAGCAAGCGCATTGAGATTGAAGCGCGTCTTGTCGATTATCAGATCGCAGCTCCAGTCGCCTGCTGCCACTGCGGCCACTGCCCCTGCCCATCCCACCTGCATCCACAGGCCTTTCATCTCTTCCTTGTTCTTGTTCTTTGTGAGGTGGTTTTTGAGTATGACGAAGGAAACAAGAACGAGGCCCACAATCTGCTGCAGCTGCTTCACAAGGACACCATCAACCTTCTATCTTGCTGGCTATCCATTACTTTTGGCTGCTTACTCGTCGTTCTCCTTTGTCATCAGCTGGTCGCGACGCATGGGCAACAATGCAGAGACACCGTTCAGCGTCCTCTTCCTCAAGACCCTCGAGTCCGTCCTCGAGGTCGTCCTTCTCTCTGCAGGCGGCTACATCCTGGCCAAGGTGCGCCTTCAAACGACCGCTCTGCTACAGCTGCTAACAATGACTAGCAAAAAGTGTTGCCGAAAGACTCACAGAAGACCATCAGCAATATCAATATGAATCTCTTTACACCCTGCCTAGTAGCATCAAAATTGGCGGGATCCTTGTCGGCCGATCAGCTCATCGATTTATGGTTGCTGCCAGTCGTATTTGTACTGCTGACTGGCGTCTCCTGGCTTGTTGGTAGGACGGCCTCCAGGTTCATGCGTCTGCCATCCAAGCAGACCCGTTTCGTGATCGGCTGCACGGTCTTCCAAAATAGCAACTCGCTGCCACTTGCTTTGGTGTCAGCGCTTGCCTATTCGCTTGACGGCTTATACTGGGATCAACGTGCGCACGATAGCGATGAAGCTGTAGCGTCGCGTGGTATCCTCTACCTGCTCGTCTTCTCTCAGCTTGGGCTTAGCATACGGTGGTCATATGGCTACAATTACCTTTTTGCTAATCACCGACCGGGAGATCGGACAGAGAATGCAAGTCTGGCCGGCTCTGACGATGAGGAAACTGGCAATGCAGACGAGACGACTCGGCTGCTTTCGCCATCCTCGCCATCACGCATGCCAACAGATGCTGCCATTGGCGAGCCCACCTTGCGCCGCAACACGTCCACAGGTTCTGGTGCCCTAACGCAATTTCCAGCTCTCAGCAATCAGATCTCGCAAACGAAAATGACAGATCGCGTCAAGCGTTGGCCACTTGTAGCACTCCAAACACTATGGGGCTTCATGAATCCACCTCTGTGGGCTATGCTCATTGCTCTCATTGTGGCCTGTGTACCAGGATTACAGCCCTTCTTCTTCACGAAAGGAACATTTGTGTTCAACTCGCTCACAACAGCTGTCACGACAGCCGGTAATTGTGCAGTGCCTCTCATCTTGGTTGTATTGGGCGGCAATCTCGCGCAAGAAAAGGGCGAAGCTGGCGAACCCTTGCCCATGTCAAAGAAGACCATCTGGACAGCTATCATCTCACGCATGGTACTGGTGCCCCTCGTTCTCCTGCCCCTGCTTGCCATCATTGCCCGCTTTGCGCCCATCTCCGTCGTTGACGACCCGATCTTCATCGTCGTTTTGTTTTTGCTCATTGGCAGCCCGACTGCCATTCAAGTGGCTTCCATCTGCCAATTGAACGATGTATTTGAAGAAGAAATCGCTACGATTTGTTGGTACTCGTACGCGATCTTGACCATGCCTACAACGCTCATCTTGGTCGTCTTGTCGCTAGAAGTCGTCAAGCTCAATCGCCTCGGGCCTTGGATGTTGCCCCCTTAGAGTGTCTGTCATACCAGAAGTATGGCTGACTAGAGACACGGCCTGTCGAATAGAGGTCTGAACGAAGTGTTCGTCATTGTTTTTCGTGTACCGAATATTACTCTGTTGAAATAGAACTGCAGAAGCGTCTGACTCAGTGGTAATTTCCATTTCTATGACTTGATTTTGACAAACCGAAGCTGCATGTGAAGCCCAGTGGCTGCTGCATTGATCAGTATAGTAGGCAGATGGATGTAGGTCAACCCGGTATGCTCGAGAGGTCATAATTAGGGGACTATTATTTCAGTCTTCCAGGAGACTCCTGCCAGAATGGTAAAGATAGGCTGAGAATGGCAGCAAGATGGTGTGAGGTTACTCAAGTCTATAAGTTGAATATGCTACGCGCTATTTCCTTGGCATCGGTACCCAACAAACTGCAAGATGAAGAGCCAAAATGACGACGCCAATGATCCAGAATGACTTTGAGTAATTCGGTGCAAGGAAGCGAAAGACCAGGTTAAAGAAAACGCCACCGAGATTTCCAGCAGCACCAACGAGACCTGAAACGATTCCGTTCGATTGCGGGAGAATATGTGGCACGATACTGAACGCTGAACCATTCTGTGCTTCCATGAAGATGGCCATGAAAGTCATGGCTGCAATCAAAGAGTGTACCTTCAGGTCTGGAACAAGGCCGATCCAGACGAAAAAGACGCCTTGCGATACGCCGAGTGCGAGATGGAAGTACTTTTTGTTGGTGACACTGTTGCCGGTAGCGAGATAGAGCTTGTCTGCAAAATATCCACCAAGAGGCCGTGTAAAAACATTGAGAAGACCAAACATGGCTGCCCAATTGCCAGCAAGCTGTTCTGACCAGGTCTCCTTATCGATACGCTTGGCTTGTGCCTTATACATGTTGGAGATAATTCCTTCGACGGCCAGCTCTGCACCGAACGAACAGACATAGGTAAGAATGAGGAAAAGCACCTGAGGTGTGATCATGATTTTGAGAAAGGCCTTGATGGAGGGATTCTCGACAATGATGTTTTCGTGATATTCGCCAATGCTTCCTTGCTCGACATCGGGTGTTGCGTCGCCAGGTGTCGCTACCTTCTTGTCAGATTGCATTTGGGAGGACATAACACCACGCGGGGATGACGAGGACGAGGAGGAAGCTGCTTGCTGACTGAAAATCTTATCCATGGCAGAGGTATCGATAGGCGAGCCAGCAACACCGTGGATGTGGCGCGTAGCCCATGGTCCTGTAGGCGTATCTTGGCCCAGGAAGAAGACAGCTGCCGCCGTCAGCACGAGAATCGCGAGAGGCAGGGCGGGAAAGGCGAGACGCCAAGATTGGCCGAGTGAGTAGCCATTCTTGTAGAAAGCATCTGCCACGGCTGGCATAACGAAGAAGGTGACACCACCGCCTGCGTTGCCCCATCCGCCAACAAGTCCATTGGCGCGACCAACGATTGATTTATCGAAGAATTGTGTCGACCAGACGAGAGCAGGCACAAACGAACCACCGAGCACGCCGACAAAGAATCGGATGCAGTAGAGGCCGGTGACGCCTACACTGCCACTGCCAATGGCTGGCACGCAAGCTGTTGGGATAGCACCCATGATGAGCACACCGGCCAGCACAGTCCGTGGTCCATATTTGTCACACAAGGGACCTGCTACCACACGCACGAGCAGGGTCGCAAGCAACGATATGATGTTGCTGTTGCCAATCTGCGCCGAATTGAGCTTGAGGTCTTGCTTCAATGAGCCGTGGAGCAGTGGCGGAAAGGCGAACCAGGACAAGAAGGCGACAAAAAAGGCGAACCAGGCGAGGTGAAGCGTACGGCCGTACTTGTTGATTGGATTGAACAAGACAAGGGTTTTTGACTTGTGTGTGACTGGATTGATGTCTGCATGAAGCATTCCCTGCATGAAGCCATAGGTGGAGCGTGCTGCTGGATCCATTATGTGTAGCTGTCAGGATAGAGGGAAACCTGATTATGATGGAGCGGCGTGCGCTGTCCTTTTAACAAGACATTTGTGTGCCTGATTGTCGTCTGAGCCTCGCCTTACCGCAATTCAAGGTTGGCATGGTGCAGGATGGAGGCTGTCGGACTAGATCGCATGCGCGGAAGAGGTAGATAAGCATCAGACAGCATCTCGGCCTGGGAATCCCTGTCAGGCTGTCAGTGCGGGCCATCTGCACAAACACCCAAATGCGATTAACGGCGCTTCAGGCTGCTGCAGGTGGCGAGAAGCCTCATGGAAGGCCGATTGCAAACACTTTGCCTCGGCCTTCCAAAGTTGGGCCGTGCAGGTGAGATAAGAAGACGCTGCTGATAGTGGCAGAATCACGGTATCAGCACCAAACAACCTTGGAAGACATACTTGATATTGAAGCAGTCTGGCAGTCCTCTCAAGCACTTGCTGAGCAGAAGCAGCGGATGAGCCTTCAGGCCAGCTTCAACAATGTCAGCGAGCGAACAGACCAGTTCTCAGAGCCAAATAGCAGCATTCACCGTGTCATCACGCTCAGTCTCATGTGTATCTCCCTTGTGTTGTTCTTATCGCCGTAAATATGATTGGCTGGTGCGCCTCTCTCTTATCGCGCCCGTGCCAAACAACCCGTGGACCTCCAGGGCTTGGAACACATCAACAATCATTTTTCATTTTTCATTTTTCATTCTCATTGATACTACGTGAATCTAAAGAAAACAGACATGTTCATTTAGACAGCCATAGCGATGGACCTGGTCGTGACAATTCATTGCAACTAAAGCTCAGCACGCACATCATCTGCGGCACGCTTGGCATCAGCAACCACCTCGTTCGCCTTTTGTGCGCCGAGACCGCTCACGCGCTTGACAAAGTCAAAAAGCGACGACAAGCCATCACTTGCCATTTGGGCAAAAGCAGAGCTGTGAACAGGCTCGAGCTGGCCATTTGAAAAGTAGTGGGCATTCTTGCGAGCAGCAGCAAGGAGTTCGTCCTTCTTGCCACCTTGAGGTACAGGCACGCCATAGCTGTCGAGGAAGGCCTTCAAATCAGAGTCAGACCATGTGTCGAAAGCATAGCCTTGAACGTTAGAGTATTGCTTCTGTGCCTCCTTGGCAGCTGCACCGCCCTTCTTGGCCAGAGCGTTGTATCCTTGCTGTGTCTGCTGAATGAGAGCATCACGTGAAGAAGCTGCACTCTTGTCGAGCTTGATCTTTGCATCCTTGGCGAACTTTTGAAGCTGAGCCGTTGACCAACCTTCAAAATCTTCGGCAGAGGTACGAGCAGCATGAGCATTCTTGCGAGCAGCGGCAATCAACTCATCCTTCTTACCGTTCTGTGGCACAGGAATACCGCGAGCATCGAGGAAAGCCTTGAGTCGCGAGTCTGACCAGAAATTGAAGAGATCATTGCCTGCGACATCACCAGATGCTTTTGCGTAAGCTGCACCAGCAGACTTGGTAGCCTGGTCAGCAGCATTAGCGGCAGCACGAGTCCCCTGGTTCTTGACAGACTCGGCTGCGTCGGCAGCGTCCTCTGCGCCGCCAACTACCTTGGCCTTAATATCCTCGTACGTCTCGCCTGCTTTTGCTTTGACCTTTCCGGCTGCACTGGCTGCAGCGTCGTATGCCTTGCTTCCTTGCTTCTTGGCCTCAGCAGCTGCCTCGTCAGCCTTGTCAGCAGCAGCATTGTATGCCTTGTTGCCTTGCTTCTTAGCTTCATTTGCGGCTGAGTTTGCCTTGTCAGCAGCAGCGTTGTAAGCCTTGTTGCCCTGCTTCTTGGCCTCAGAAGCTGCCTCATCAGCCTTTTCAGTAGCAGCGTTATAGGCTTTGTTGCCCTGCTTCTTGGCTTCGTTTGCAGCTGAGTTGGCCTTGTCGGCAGCAGCGTCATATGCCTTGTTGCCTTGCTTTTTGGCGTCATTTGCAGCAGCATTTGCCTTGTCGGCAGCAGCATTACATGCCTTGTCGCCATGCTTCTTGGCTTCGTTTGCACCAGCATTGTAGTAATCTCCAGCAGCATTTTTGAGTGACTTGGAGTTCTTTCTAGCAAGAGCACGCAGCTCATTCAGCTTTGATCCTTGTGGCACAGGCACGCCGTTAGCATCAAGTACCTCTTTGAGCTTCGACTCGCTCCAAGCATCAAACATGCTCTCGCCTGCCCACCACGACTTGGCCTGCTCCGAGAAGGAGTGTGTATTCTTTCGAAGTGATGCAAGCATGGATTCCTTTGTGCTGCCCTGTGGCACAGGCACGCCATGTGCATCACACCAAGCCTTTAGGTCTGAATCGGTCCAGGAACCGAAAATTGAGTCGTATACGCTTGGTCCTGTTGAGACCATGTTGCTGTACGCGGAACGCGCACTTTGCAGCAACGAGTCACGGTTACGCGGTGTTGGATTGGGGATATTGTGGTAGTCGAGGAAGCTCTTGAGCTGGGAGTCTGTCCATGAATCCAAGATCCAATTAGCGAGACTCGAGTGTGAGTTGTCGGCGTAGCTGCCTGTCACGAGATTGACAAGGTCGTCTTTTGTGGATGCAGCGAGATCGGCTGCTTCTCTGCCGCTCTCTACGAGCCAGCTGCGCAACTGGGACTCGCTCCATTGTTCATAAGGCGGCGTGATAGCATCCCAGTGCTTTTCCACTGTATCGGCGAGTGCCTTGCGGTCAGAAGCAGCTGGATACGGGATATTGTGGTCTTTGAGCCATCGTTCCAGCTTGGTCTCATGCCAGCTGTTGTAAATCTTCTCAGTAGGCTATGCGTTGTTAGCATTTGAGTGAAAGTACTTGGAGTTGGACATGCCCATTGGAAGGCTGATGATGCGCTGATTGCCGCGATGGCAGATAGGAGCACAAAGTTCTTCATGGTAGAGTAGCTGGTAGTCTTTGTGTCTTGCTCTTGTTGCTGTTGCTTCTTCTGCTACTTTGATTCCTCGTTCCAGGGCTGGAGGCGAAGTTCCACCCATGACGTCATCGGAGAAGAGGCGAGATGGGAAAGCAGCAGGTGAAAGGGGACGAAGATGAAGGCATGCATGCAGAGACAGAGTAGAAGATGCACATGAGAGGACTGCTAAGGATGAAATAGCATTTATTCTGTTTGATGTAGTTGCTGACTCAGCAATCACGTGTTGTCGCGTGGTTGAGATTGATAAAAAAGATCTGAATGGGCCGGTACTACTACTTGCTATTGCTATTGCTATTGCTGCTGCTACTGCTACTGCTTCCATTACTAGACTGTAGCTAGTCTCCGCTCATAGAAGATGTCGGCCAGCATACCCATCATCACAAAAGCCGCAGAGGCCCTGGGTCTGAGCGATACAGCAGGCAGCCCACCAGTTTCCTCCTCATACACCAAATCAAGCTTGACGTCAACCTCGCCCATCGCCGAACGCAGCGCAATGGACTTTGGCAGAAGGCGTGTCAGTGTGAGCCAGACGAATGCGCGACCACTCAAACCATTCAACCATGCAGACATCAAGATTCTGCTCCTTGAAAATGTCAATACCATCGCCATTGAGGCGCTCAAGGCAGAGGGCTACCAGGTCGAAGTGCACAAGGCTTCATTGCCGGAAGCTGAACTTATCGAAAAGATCCGCGACGTGCATGTCATTGGTATCCGCTCAAAGACAAAGCTTACCGCAAAAGTACTTGACGCCGCGAAAGAGCTATTCGTGATTGGTTGTTTCTGCATCGGTACTAACCAAGTCGACCTAAAGCACGCCGCATCAAAGGGTATTGCCGTCTTCAACTCGCCATTCAGCAACTCGCGATCAGTCGCAGAGCTTGTCATTGCAGAAATCGTCGTGCTTGCGCGGCAACTCGGTGACCGCAGCAATGAACTCCACAACGGTGTATGGAACAAAGTTTCGGCAAAGTGCTGGGAAATCCGCGGAAAGACACTCGGCATCATTGGGTATGGTCACATTGGCTCACAGCTTTCTGTTCTAGCAGAAGCAATGGGCATGACCGTCATGTATTACGACGTCGTGCCCATCATGGGACTCGGCATCACAAAGCAAGTCTCAAGTCTTCATGCCCTCCTCAGTAAGGCAGACTTTGTCACCTTGCATGTGCCAGAGCTTCCCGAAACCACAAACATGATTGGCGCACCTGAGTTTGAGGTCATGAAGCAAGGATCCTACCTGATCAATGCTTCGCGAGGCAGCGTCATTGATATCCCGGCTTTCATCAATGCCAGCAAGTCTGGCAAGATCGCAGGCGGTGCCATTGATGTATATCCCAACGAGCCAGCAGCAAATGGTCCTTTCTTCAACAATGACCTCAACCCTTGGGCAGAGGATTTGCGCTCTCTTAAAAATGTCATCTTGTCGCCGCACATCGGTGGCAGTACAGAAGAAGCACAAGAGAAGATTGGCGAAGAGGTGGCTGCCTCTCTCACAAAATACATCAATGAAGGCTCCACTATTGGCGCTGTTAACTTCCCAGAAGTCGCCTTGCGTCAGCTCACCTTTGACGATGCCGACTCGCACGTCCGTGTCTTGTTTGTGCACCACAACCGAGCTGGTGCTTTGCGTGCCGTCAATGACATGTTTGCAGCACACAACATCAAGGCACAGTTTTCAGACTCTGCAGGTGCTATCGCCTACCTCATTGCGGATATTAGTGATGTGAGCGAGACTAGTCTTGCAACGCTCAGCAACAAGCTCGAAGGCTCCGAGTACAACATTAGGACACGTTTGCTGCAGACGTAAGAAGCAGCTTCATTTTAGACTACTGCAAACATAGACCTAGACGTCAAAAAAGTTGATCTCGACCACATCAAAATTTAAAGTGATTGCATGGTCAAGAGGAATTCGCTGGCGGCAGCTTTACAGCGGACGCAAGACGATGTGAAACGCATCAAGCAGGCAACTGCCAAGGAACAAGCCACACGGCGATTCAAGAATCCACAGCTGCAGCGGCAATATACGCTTGCGCAACAGAAAAAGGCAAAAGGCGCTGATGCGCCGGACGACAAGGCCACAGCGCAACTTGTCAAGCGCGCGCTCATACCTTTCAGAAGGCAAGATCGGGTGCTTTTGCTTGGCGAAGGCAACTTTAGCTTTGCTGGGAGTGTTGCACAGCATCATCTTGACGACGCGACTAGTCTGCTTGCAACGAGTTTTGATACGCTCGAGGAGGTCGAAGCGAAGTATACAGAGGCGCATGAGCATATTCAGCTCGTCACGGACTGTGGTGGCACTGTTCTTCACGGTATTGATGCAACGCGCCTAGATGAACAGGAATCGCTCATTTGCAAGGACTTTTCGCGGCAACACAGTATAACTCAGATCAAGTTTGATGCAGTTGTCTTCAACTTCCCACACGTCGCTGCAGGGATCAAAGATCAAGATCGTAATATCATCGCCAACCAGACCATGCTACGAGATTTCTTCCACAGTGTGCAAGCGATTCTCACACATGAAGGATGCGTGGCCGTATCCCTCGCGCTAGGCAAGACATACGAGCGCTGGAACATCAAGGGCCTCGCAAAGGATGCAGGCCTGCAGCTCGCCAGATCGGGGCAATTTGTGGGTGCAGCCTTTCCAGGGTATGAACATCGTCGAACGAGTGGCGACCCGAAACCCGGTCGTTCTGGTGCATTTTCAGGTGGTGCAGGCGAGACACGCGAATCAAGGTGGTATGTCTTTACAGTACGTCGTAAGGAAGAAGAAGATGCAGAGTCAAAGAAGAATGGACGATGAGCATACTACAACACAAACGCCTTGCGCACCGCCGTGGCATCGAAGATTTCACCTGTGCTTGGGTCCATGATCTTGCCTTCAGGAATATCATGGCGCTTGCAATACGCGCGCAGGCTGACGAGTCCATATAAACGCCCACTCGGGAGCACCACTGGGATATTTTCGCCTTCTAGTAGCTCTTCAGGGTCGAGGGCGTCCACCAAGTGCGAGCGCGCGACTTTGGCGACCGGGACAGTATCAGATAGCTCAAGCAGTTCCGGCGAACAGATTGGACATACGTACCGCGTAGCCACCTTGTGATCGCCACGCCCTTTGCGCTCATCACCGATCCAGTTTTGCAAGTGAGTCGTCGGTCGAGCTTTGTGGTGAGCCAACGTATCGGCGCAAGCAGGCGTCTTGAGTGCAGCCATTCCGGCAGAAAGTGCAATCTCAAGGGGTGCGTGCACCGGAATGTTGTATAATTCGTGATGAGTCTTGATGAACAGGTCTGCTAGATTTGACCACTGCTCTTTTGCATAGAGCGTCTAAAGTTAGCAGTGGTTGTAGCGCTAGGAAGCGTACACGATAGGGTTCTAGCGTCGTCTGTGGTCGATGACATAGCAATGCACAAACCGTGTCGATCTCCTTGCCATGCATAGCGCGATGCGGTCCAAGGTTCTTGCGAGCATAATCGATAGCTTGCACATGCGTGCCAAGACGGCACAGCTCCACAAACTCTTGGCGCCGCAGGTGGAACTCCAAAGGACTTGCGCGCTTTCGTAGTGATGTCTTGTGGTCGTTGCACCAAGCAAGACACGTCGCCGTTTTGCCAGCGCGCAATGCTCTAGCGACTTCAGCAATTTGCGTAAAGACTTCTGCATCCACAAGATTAGAAACACGTCGATGTGCTGCATACTGGCTGCCACTCTCTGTACAGCTGCGGCGAAGCATGTAATCCGCGACGAGGCGATCAAGCCTGCCTGTAGCCAAATCGTCACCTTGTAGTTCAAGATGTGTCAAACGATCACGACTCTGCTTGAGATGCCTCTTATCATCTTTCTGTAGTCCCGAGAGCTTTTGCTTGAGCTGTTCGAGGCGCGCAATCATCTTTTCAATCGATTGAGTCGTACATGGCTGAGATGCTTGCTGCGCTAGCCAGGCAGAATCGCGCTCAACGAGTTTCTGCTGCGCTTTGAAGCTTGTCTTGAGGGCCTCTAAGGGCAGCTTGAGCAGCGGAGATTCAAGCACAAGATCATCCATGTAGAGCGATGATTGTGCGTGTAGTTGCAGATGGTGATGGTCGCCCTCTGCAACGACAAATTCAGATGATTGGAAATGCAAGGCATCAGGCATGAATGAGCTATTGAAGCTACAATGTAACATCGCAAAGGCGAACAGCCATTCTGGGTGCTCCATACCATCAAATTCATAAATCAGTCGTCTTCCTCTTGCGTAGCAAGCTTCGCAGCATCCTCCACCTCTTCGATCGTGCCCAGCAATTCCACACCATCCTCTCCTGAGCGTACCCGTCGTGTCTTCTTCTTTTCAGGCACAGGAGTGGCTTGAACAGTTGCTTGCATCTCCTGCCGACGCTGCTCTGCTTCTTGAATGGAGGCTTGCCGTTCCTCCTCATACTTGTCGCGCAAGGCCTGCAGCTCGGCCTCAAGCTCCTCTACCGGTCGGAAAGTCTTGTCAGCCTGCTTTGCATACTCTTCCATATCTACTGGCTTCTTGCGCGTCAGGGCGCGTGTCACAAGATGCGGGTGCCTGCGTTCTTCTAGCACAAATTTGCTCTTGATTTGCTTTCGATCACGCGTTGGAAACATCTGTGCAATCATCTCAAAATCGGTTCCCCATTGCGAAAGCGCATTGTAGAACCGTTCTGTTGCTTCGTCGTCCCAACGCTCTTTTTTCGTCACTTTGCCATATGTTGCGCTTGTAACGCGATGCTCGAAGATATTAATATCCATAGGTTCGTCAGGCTCAGCTTCGCCCTCCTTTCGAGCACTGCGGTCCACAGTTAGGGAATCGGCGTCAAGGATGAGGCGTCCGTTTACGTTGCGCACCTGTGCCGTTCCTGCAGGATGTCCGTCGCCTTGTAGCGTCGGCGCAACTTGTGCTTGAGGTGGTTTTCCATTGCGCTTTTCCTCCTTTTTCTTGGCCTTGATCTTTTCAAACTCTCCATAGTTGCGCGACTTGCGACCGCGGCCGCTGCCTTTGCACAGGTCCGCCATGCGTACTGAGCCAGAGATGAATTCGACTTCCTCACCTGCAGGCGACGGCGACCGTTTCCGGCGACCGCGGCCAGCGTCAGAAGGCCGACGTTCAGCGACGGGAGACAGTCGGCCGGTTGTCGAGAGGCGTCGAACATGCGCTCTTTCGTCTCCTACTGCAGCAACAGATGATCGCCTTCGGACAATGGGCGCGGCCTCGCGTTGGTGCATGGAAACGGGCATAGGGCCTTCAGCTTCCTCAAAGACGGGCGCATAGTCGGGCTTTCGTACAAGCGACGGAGCATCTCGTTCTATGCGCGATGGCCGGCGGCCTGGGGCGATGAGACGGCCCGTTGATTGTGCAATAGAAGCGCGATGTCTCCTTGCGGCCGTCAGTAGTGTATCATTCGGTGCATGATCTAGAACAATAGATGGCTCTGTTGATGGCGCCGGAGTGGTGCGCGGGTGAGTGTGATGCGCGGGTGGAGGCCCTGGCGGGGGCCCTGATCGCCGTAGACGGGCTTTGGGCGCAACTTTGACAGCGCCCTTGTTGACGCTTGTACTAGTAAAGAATGGCATCCAGGATGGACAGTAGCAGCAGCAGTAAGCTTCTCTTGTGTTTGTGTAGATGCCGAATCAATTTTTGAGAAAGCGAACAAAAACAGAAATAAATTGGCAACACAGAAAAAACCGACGCAGAGAAAGAGCCAGAGAGACACAAGTGAAGCATTGAAAGAGATTGGAGAGAGTGCCTGGAAGACTGCTGAAAGGGTCAGAGGTGACCGGTCTCATTGCTTCGGCCTCTCATTGATGAGTACATCCGATGCCAAGCGGAAAGCCGTCAAGCAGGAAGAAGGGCCAAACAAAAAGCAACATGTAGACTTCGAAGTGCAGCCAGAGATAGAGGTACGCGATCATGTTGCTCCTAGGAAGAGGCAAAAGGGACCAAAGATGAGCTAACATTTGCTTTAGAACTTCCAGCGCGAAGCACTATGGAGGGCTATGCAGGATTACAAGCGGCGGTCCATCGCAAGTCAAGACGCGCTCGACAAGCTACAAAAGACGGCACGCTACCACGACGAGCATATTCGCTTCGTGGATCTCTGGTGGGATCAATGCTTGCATGAAGTCGTGGCCCAAGCAGGCTTGCCTGCAGACAGTGCGCCAAGTCTGCCAAGCACCACATCACACCTGCTCAGCTCCATGCCCGAATTTGAAGCACACTTATCGCAGAAACGGCAGCAGATTCTCGATCTCATCGTGGATAGCATCAGGCAGCTGCGTCAAGGTCCGCAGATGCATCATGATGAGAATGCCGCCTTGAAGGAACAGAATGCCTCGCTTCGATTACAGTTGTCTGTCTCGGAGCAGCGTGCAGCCTTGCTACAAGAGCGAAATGACCAGCGTGAGCCGCAGCTACAAGACTTGCAGGATAGACTAGCAGCTTCTCAAAGAAAAGTCGATCGTCAGAAATCCATCACCTTGGCGCGCATTGAGGCTTATGCAAGTAAACGGCCTGCGGCGGCAGCTTCTCCCACACGCGAACAGTCCGACGCGAAAGCAGAAGCGCCAGCTCTTACAGTGCAGTCGAACGTGGAAAGCGATCAGGCACTGGCAGCATCTAATGCGCGACTACTCGAAGAACTAGGACAGTTACAAGTAAAATTGGCGGAATTGCAAGCGACAAATGATAAGTTACGGTCGCAGCTTGCGCATCTTACGCAAAGCGATATTGAAGCGTCAGAACCGTATAAGCAGATTGTATCAGCGAATGCGCATCTTCGCGGTCGGCAAGAGGCACTTGCAGCGCAACTACCCGCTTTACAAGGAGAACTAGATCAACTAAAGGAAGAGCGCTCGAAATTCCAGGCGGATGTGGCGCAGGAATCTCAACAAGCATATGAAGAAGCAGTTTCGCAACTCACACGAAGCGAGGCAGATTTGGCGCGCGTCAGGCAGGCGCGGGATGAGTTACATTCCAGCTTGCAGGTTCGAAAAGCGCAGGATGACCAAAAACAGGCTTCAGCGAGAGAGCTTGGTGAATTGGCGGACGCGCAGGCTTCGCGTATCGCGGCTCTCGAAGCGGAAGTGGCACGCTTGACCGACCAGACAGCCGCGAATGACACTACAGGCGCTGATGATGGAAGCGAATTGAGCAAGTTGCAGCGGGAGAACGCCTCGCTCAAGGCGGAGTTACCGGTGATGGAGGCGGCTTTCAGCAAAGCTCACGAACAGAGCACACGCAAGGTGATGGAGCTTGTGTCCATGGAGGATCGTATCGGACGTCTGCAAGCGGAAAAGGCCAAAGCGGATCAAAAATACTTTGCAGCCATGAAGGCGAAAGACCAGCTTGCGGCGGAAATCAGAGCACTCAAGCAGCAGCAGCAGAAAGCCTCCGAGCTCGCGACAAAGCTGCATGAAGCAGAGGAGAGCTGTCGTCACAAGGTGCAGAATCTCGAGCGGCAAAAGATGCTGGCAGACAAGGCGAGAGAGCAGCTCCGCAAGGAAGTATCGACATTGGCGGAGAGCAGTGATCGCTCACGGCTGCAGCTAGAAACGCTCCATGGTAAGCTTGCGGAAGCAGTGAAGAGAGCAGAAGGGAAAGAGCTCGAGGTTGCGCATGCCATGCAAGCGAAGCGTGCATCACTGGAAGAGCTCGAGCGGCTCAAGAAGCAGCAGGAGAAGCTTGTCAAGCACGAAAAGTTGGCTTTGAATGGAGACAGCGATCAGCTGCAAGTCTATCGCACGATGGCGATGTGTTCTGTGTGCACAGTGCGATGGAAGAATACGACTCTTGTTTCCTGTGGACATGTCTTTTGCAAGGAGTGCGTGGATAAGCGGACAGAGACAAGGCAACGACGGTGTCCTAGCTGCAACAAGGGCTTTGGCACTGGCGATGTGCTCGCTGTGCATCTGTAGCCCTCTCATGTCTTTATATATGTAGACTATCCTTCCCTTAAGCTTTTGTGCCTTCTTGAATGCTTTCCTGCTCCTGAATCTTGGAAGCAGGCGCGAAACAACAAAAAGTCAAAAGACAACCAGAGAGAAGGAAAGGGCCACAACAAGCGGGCGAATGAGCTTCCCGAGGCGCACCTTCCTCGACGAAGACGAAGACGAAGAGGGAGAAGAAGACCACAACTGGCGCTCACTAGGTCGCAATCTCACTACAACCAGGCGCAATGGCGTCTCAAAAACAACAAATGACTCGCTCGGAGAGATTCGCGCTATCATTCAAGATGAGTGGGCAGAGACGCTGCAGCCTGACTTCAGGCCGATTGGATTGGCGCTTGATATGGTGGATACGAGCTCACTCGGGAGGAGAAGGGATCTCGAGGGATTCAAGCGCACAAACCAGGACATCGAGCGCGCATTGCAGAGTACCGTCAATGAGCACTATCAAGGTTTCAACTCGAGTATTGGGACGTATGGCCAGGTAACCAGCTCCATCGCTGCTTCACAGAAACAAGTTGGCGCAACGCGTGACGCCCTGCATCGTGCAAAGGCCCAACTCTCGACGCAAAGGGCGGACCTACTCAACTTGTCGGAGCGCTCACAACAGTACAATGATATGATTGCGCTTCTCAAGGACATGTAGGGAATGTTCCGCGACGAAATGACGCTAATCTTAGTGCGCGGCTCCGCGACATACCAGAACAATTAGAGGCGCATCTTTCCAGCAAGCAGTTTCTCAAAAGCGTTCAATGCTTCAACGAAGCTAATGCAATTGCACATCGGCAAGAGATGCTCAATATATCTGCGTTGACGGATATTCGACAGTACCTCAAGTCGCAGTCTGTCAGTCTCGTTGAGATTCTCCTGGAAGAGCTGCACAACCATCTATATCTCAAATCACCCTACTGTGACAGCCGCTGGTCGTCATACACATCTGGACAGACAGACTTACCGATACCCTCCCTTGACGGCAGGCAGTCTTTGCGACTTCCCCTCGAAGAACACCGAAGTAGAAGACAGGCGAATCAGCACGCATTTGACCGGCATCCAGAGCGCGATTCCTTCACATACGTAAGTACCGTCCTTGAAGCACTCTACATATTCGGCAAGTTACCGTATGCCATGGATGTCGTGGCGCAACGTATGCCCGGACAAATGCATACGCTCTTCGAAACGACAGTCGATCAGGTACGCGCCCGACATGGTGCCAAGATGGCAACGCCTGGGAAGCTCGATTTAGCTGATCTGCTTGACCGAGACGACGAATCTGCTGAACCGCTGCGAGACTTGTTCTGGACGCTTTTCTCAAAAGTCGACGCCATGTTGCAAGCGCACAGCAATCTTTGCGAAACGCTGCTCAGTCTGCGTGATCGCTTCGGTGGTCGTGCTGCAGTAGGCTCTGCAGTCGAGTACGACTTTGCAGAAGTGTGGAAACCGCTTGGATCAGAGCTGCGGTCCTTGTTTGGTCAATACATCTTTGACAAGTCAGAGACGCTCGAATCGGCAAAGCAGAGCAATTTAAATGCTAATGTCTTCCGGGAGCCTGGGCGCAATAAAACTAAGCAGGTGTTCGACTTCATGAGTCAAACAGCACGCAGTGAGAGTCTGTCGCATGTTGAAGAAGAGCAACTGCGGTCGATGCTACACGACTCGGTGCCAGGTTTGCTTGCCGACGGCGCAGATGCGCGCAACAGCACAGCCTTGCAGTCGTCTGATGCGGTCGGCCCCATTGCTGTCAGCACGCCGTTCAATGTGGCTGTCATCATGGCGCCGACTGTCTCATTACTAAATCGTGCGAAGCGAATTATCCCTCCTGGCAGCAGTGTTTCGCCAATAGCGATTGATGCCTTTTTGGATGAACTGATTGCAAAACTCGTCGCGCCGCAGCTGACAGAATTGCTAGATGATGCAACCCGGAGTGCACTGAACGGATCATTGCGACCGGCGCATGAAACAACTCATGGCGCGCCATCTGACCTTGTCGACTTCCTGATGGTTCTGGCTCGCTTCTCAACCTTATTTGAGCAGATCGGCTATAAGAGAGAGTCATACGCTGACATGATGATCGGCGCAATTCAAACATACTTCACTAAAGTTCAAGGTCAATTGAGTGCATGCACGGCTAGTGCTCAACAGGATACTCCTCGACTTGGCTCTTTGAAGATTGGTCCAGCCTGGGCAACGAGGCAAGAGATGAGGCAGATCTGGCAGCCTTTCTTACTTGAGAATTATTTCAATGCTTCCGAGTTATATGCCATCGCAGCACAAGAGCAGGACCTGATTCGTCAGCTACGAGCTCAGTTGGAGATACGCAAGGCGGATCTGATCAACGACTTGCGATCAATACAAAGTATGGCCAGTCTACTTGGCACAGTCAAGGCTTTCATGGCTGCACTGAGAAGACTGCATCCCGAAACGGATGTTCAAGTGAGCTGGCTGAATGGATCAAAAGAAAATACAGCGCTGCATGCCCAGCTCAAGAAACTAGAAATGTCCGCAGCGGGCGCCAGCAAGTTTGACAGCCTCATGGCCGCGCTTCAGCGTTTCCTATTCGACATTCTTCTCACCTTGCGCCTCGAACTGCGCGTTCAAGTGCTTTTCTTTGTGAGACAATCACTGACACTTGGCAATTTTGACAGCGATGAGCCAGCAGTGGAAGTCGATCCAATCATCCTCGATCTTATCAAGCAAATCGATGTCTTCAACGAGGTCTCTGTGCAGCACCTTGCTCCAGACGAGGTGGAATTCGTTCTTGCCGGCTTGGGGCCATTCATCGACGAGCTATTTGTCGATGAGTGTGAACTCATTGGCATTTTGTCTGCCCCTGGGGCTCAAAAAGTTGGTCTGCATATCCTTGCTATACAACAGCACCTTCGCAATTTGGTTCCCTCACCCGAGCTGGCGGATCTTGGACCATCGAAGCTATTTTACGACTTGTTTGAGGCGAGTCCAATCGGCTTGATTGAGGTGGCGAATTCGTCTGGCGGTCTGCCATTTCCATACGACCAAGCGGCGAAATTGCTCAAATTGCAACATTCTCGCGACTTGCAACAAGGTCAGCGCGGCGTGCAAAACGGAACCAATCGTTCGTCAAAAGATGGTTCACGGCGCAAGCTGCTTGACGAGCATCTCATTCTTTTATCAGAAGCGATGTGGAAGGTGGATCAAGTGGGTGGTGGTCAATGATATCTTGCTACGTCCCGTAACGACTATGAAACCTGTCGAGTAAACCATTGACTTCGTCGAGTGTCCAGTATTTTTGCATATTCTCCATGGCGAGACTTGTCTCTTCCTCGCCAAGGTGCTTGAATAGTGGTTTACCGAGCGCTTGCAGCATTTCTTTCATCTTCTCCGGGCTGTACTCCTTTTCATCGCGTTTGACATGCTTCAACCATGCTTCAAGCGCATCCAAGGCTTCGTGAATGAGGTGGTGCGAAGCGGCATGCTGATCATCCTCTTTAAACTCTGGCATGCGCTCAGCAAGTACAGGAAACCAATACCTGTCTTCAATTGTATGATGCATGGTCAGCTGCCTTGGTAGCATCAAGGCATGCCCAATATACTGCTGCAAAGAAATGCCATACTCATCGTAGCTATCAGCCAGCATATGTAATTCCTCAAAAGATTGTCGGAAATGGTTGTGAAAGCTTTGCATGTGGACCTTGTGCTGATTCCATTGCTGAACTTCGGATATGCTCCAACTGCGAGCAGCGTTCTGCGCATGTAGCTGATTTGGTTCGCATACGGCTGTCATCGATAGCGAGCGTAAATCTGATATTGAGCACAGTGGCGATATGGAGAAGGTGCGCTGAAGAGGCCACGAGCGGCTTGAAGTGCACAGACAGTTCAGCGATGCAACAACCACAAAGTAAGAGCGAACTGAGCGAATCAGAACTAAAATATGCAAAAGAAAGCTGTACAGGAGTGCGATGAGAAGGTCTTATACTTGCGCCTTAAGCTTGAGCTCCAGTAGGCTACATGATCACGTGACATCAGAATGACCTGTCACAATCAGCCTACGAAGCAGGTGACAAGAGCCTGTGAGGTCTGCGTGAAAGATACGTCGATACATGTGCCTTCAGTCCTTGACTGCATCCTCAAGAACGATGCGCTCGTCCGAAATACTATATGTACAACTGGAATGCTTGCAAATGAACGAATAACGCCAACGAGAACACATGCAGATGCTTGAATAAGAACACGAGAGCAGTCAAGCTGCCGTGACCGTCACCGCATAGACCGTAGTGCCTTGTTGGTACTCTTTGAGCCTGGCGCGGTGGACAGTGACCCACGACAATCTGCCGTGCCAGGTGCCTTGTTGCGGCTTATCCTCTCTTGACCGTTTGTAGGTGCCGCAGTTGTCTGCCATTAGTTTCGGCCTGGCTCTGTAGAAGCTTCTCGTACAGTGAATTCAAAGAATGCCCGCGAGGCCACGTCGGCATCCGACAGCTCTTGCAACGGCCGTCTGATCATTTTTCTCGGCCGTTCCACCGCAGACGGTGACGCATGACCATTCTCCTTGTCGTTGTATATGATCGACTGAGACATCGAGGGGATCTCCAGAGAAGAACGTACCCAGAAAGACGCTGTTGCCGGCTACGATATGCCTGTGTTTTGGTTCGCGGGTCGACAATGCGAAAATACGTTCAGATGGTTGTGCGGTCGCGTCGCGTGAAAGGGGTCCAAGGAGGTCGGACGAGATGAAGATGCATGCCAGGGTAGCAAAGCCTGTGGAAGAGCAAGAAGATTATCATGTCTTTCAATTGAGGTCTGGAGCTGTCTGGAACGAGTCGTCCGAGGGAAGATCTCGCTCCAAGATCCTCTGCACAATATACAAGTAGCATAGGAATCAACTGGAAGATCACATCAGCCGCAGTCGTCGCGGACAAGCATGAGCTCTGCTAATCTATTCCAGCAGGCTGTCGGGCGCTCAGAAGTCCTGCAGTCGAGATGGGCAGCAAAAGACAGTGCTAATCGAGCAAGCTAATAATAGGGCAACACGTTCGCCGGCAAAACATGTCGTCGATGCAGTTTCTACTCAATTAGCGTTTATGATCATCTCAGCCTTCCCGTGCGCAGGCAACAACATGCGATGTCACCGATGTGTGTCACCACTGCTGCGGCGCAGTCTTCCGCGTGCTCCGCCGAACTCAATTTCTGAATAAGCGAGAGGCGGAGGATTTTTCTGGCGCAGTCAAAAATGATTTCGCCTTTTTCGCTTCCAAGCCGCCGGGCCTCGTTTGCGGAAGACTGCGCAAACGATGGTTATGGATGAGTCTCGGAAAAGTCAGATCATCTTCGAACAAGATCTGCAACAACGATTGATCTCTCCGCTCGCTCGCTAAGGGAAGTCTTGTCTGCAGATCAGACTTTCGCCAAGATAACCTTGACTTGTTCTGGAGAAGCTGAGCTTAGTTCATCAGACATCGCTCGGGTGTCTTCCACCTCACGCTGCCAGATTGTTTCGAAGCAAGGTCGTCCATTGAAACTCAGGATCGATTGGAACGTAAAGCATTACGCGCCTGATGCCGCCAGTGCGTAAAACGAGATGTTGCATGTCTAAGGATGGCAAAGACGCTCGTCGTATCGCACGACAGGCTGGTTCTAGGGTTCAGGATTTGGTCAATATCTGCGGCTCATCTCTGACAGACAACCTTGGAAAGTATTCACATTCCGAAAATAACGTCAGCTGTGGTCTGCTGGAAGGCTGACAGCCCGATGATACAGGAATCGTGTGTAATGATTGACAATATTGCATAGGGTTGTATCTAATCGTATCTCGTGTGAAGAATAAAGGGAGGCTCAATGTCATCCGTGGCTCAGCAATACTACTGCAACCAGCGCACTGCGCAGTTAGATGCGAAGCAGTGTTCCGTGCCCTCGATTATGTTTATGGACTCGAGAAAGTCGCTAAAGGAGAGCGACCCCTTCGGCGAATTCTCAAATGAGAGCTAACAATTTAGTAGCAAGTGGGCTTCGGCTCTTTTGACTATCGTTCCGCGCGCTGCGGCCTGCGTGTCAGCCTGTCAGGTACGGCAGGCTGATGGCTTTCGACGAAATCTGCTTCGTGTTTCTGCTCGTGTTCTTGTAGCCAATCACCGGGAGGAAGTGGCTGAGAGGACTGGACATGATGTTCTGCCATAAATTTGGAGGTGCAAAGTCAATGCACAGCCAGCCGTAGCTCGTCCTAGTCGTCAGTGGTCGAAGACGAAGAGTCGTCAATAGCTCGCTCCATAATCATGACTCGTGGGGGATCATGTCGTGTGTGGGTACTCCCAAATCATGCTGTATCTCAATGCGAAAGCACGGTGTTGGCGTTGTTTTGCCGAGTCAAATACAGTCAAACGCTTTGCCAAGAAGTCCCAAAGGGTTGTTTCTGCTCAGAACGGAGGACACGACGTAATGACTTCTTAGACTCGACGAAGTTAATCGTCCGAAGCTCTCGTGTCCCACATCGTTGACGCCCTTAAGAAAAGGAACAGCCAGATAATGAACGTTTGATGCAACAATGAGTCTCGGTCCTAGTATCTAGAAGTGCTGAGTTATTTAATATTGTCAGTGCTGACCATGTCTCAATGTCAACTGACCAGTGGACAGTGACCTGTGATCTCTGATCAGTATCTGTGAATTCAGGGAAGCAGTCATCGGTTGTGAGGCTGCTGATTCAGTGAATCAGTGGCTTACTGATTGCGCCTCCAAAAGCCACTTTGCCGAAGAGGGGTGATTTGACCCAGTTTCGTGGGCAATTTGACGTGCGCAGCGCCCGACCGGCATTGAGGCTTGCTCCCGCTTTTCGGAACCAGGATGATGCGTTTCCAAGCGCATACGCATCAGCTGCGCTGCCGTCTGCTTTGGCCCGCAGTCATATGCTGCGGTCGCGTATTAACACTTCCTTGCGGTCTCTCTAGAAATAGATGACTCCATGCCTACATCGTCTTCTTATACCCCGGTATCGCCCTCCTGAACCTGTCATCCATGGCTCAATCGGGGCAGGAGTCCTCCTCATCGGAGGATCCGAAGAAGAAGACTAAGCTTGGCTACCATCGACAATCAATAGCTTGTGTCTTTTGCCGAAGACGCAAGATCCGTTGCATCACGACAAACCCAGACTGTGAGTTTGAAACAGATGGTCGGCATCACCTGCTAATTGACCTAGCCGGCAAGTGCGATACCTGCCTCAAGTTGCACAAGGATTGTCAATTTCTGAAGGTCAATGATGCGATTGCGCTGGACCATGTCACGCCCATCAAGCGCAACAAGCGAGCGCAAAGCCTGGAATATGGCAGCGCTAGGCAGATGCATCGCCAGAGCTGGCCGCATGGACAAGCGACAAAGGCGTATGAATCGGTGAGTTTTTCAGGTCCAGTCGAGACGCTGCTAACGCGAAAGTCGCCCATGCAGCCGCCGCCACAGGGGCAGCCTGGTCGAATGGTCTTTACGCGTGATGTTCATCGACCTCAAGCGTCGGCACACCAGCCCAGGCAAGACTGGTCTCAAGCAATTCCAGCTCAGATGATGCAGACTCAACGACCGCCTATGCCACATAGGCATACGGAACCAACAGGTACCTTCCCGGATGCCTTGCAAGAGTTTTCTGAGCAGCCGACATATCTTCAAGGCTACCAGCAATACGATCAAGAATCGAGCCCGCTGACGACGCCAAATCTCTTGCATGAGACGTATTTCGCGACACAGCAATACTTTGGCTCTGGCGAGCGATATACACTGCCTGGTCAGGACGTGTCATACGATGAATCGCCCATGAGCATGTCGAGATCTATTTCACAGCCGCAAGACGTGCGACAGCAATACTACTCGACAGCAACGAGTGAACGCAGTGTATCGGTCGATGGGCAATTGACGGCTCAGCAAGAAGAATCAGCCTATGCTCCTCAACAAGAGCTGTCTGTGCAGGCTCTGACTGCTTTTGAGGCCGACCTGTATCGGCAGTATCAAGATCCGTCCTCTCAGTCAAGCCCGCTACCGTACGACGCATCGAGGAGACCTTCGCACGATAATTATGGCGGACAGCAATCGCCGTTTATGCAAGAGCAGACCTTTGTCATGCAGCCTGAGGCGCAAATTCAAGCTTCAGCTGAAATGTATGGCGCGCTGGCAGCTCAAATGGCTCAGCAAGAGCAGCCATACCAGCAAGACGAGCAGCAAGAGGAGCGACTGCAAGCATATCAGATGGCACCAGGTCGACGTGTGCGATCTGCGTACTCTTCAACAGAACAGCCGCCGTTCATCCACTACAACCCTCGCGGCGGACGAAGCAGGCAGAACCAGAGTCATTGACGGGAAAGGGGCGTGCTTGTGAAAGAAACATGACGACAAAGCACACGGGCAGCGTGAGACGATGAGGGGTCTACGGTGGACATACAAGTCCTCGGAGGTTGTTCGGCATAAGAATTGAATCGAATTGGGATCATGGTAGCGTATACTTGAGTTCTAGAGGGGTATAGGAGAAGCCTTCTTGTTTTATGACTGTGCTGTATCCTGGCAAATAAATCCCACTTCCATCCCACTTGCACTTTCAGGTACAACAAGCTACAACGCTATAAAGGTGCGACGCACTCGTCGTTCTTAACGCTGCGAGCAGCATGTTCTTGGGTCTAGACCTATCTACACAGCAGCTCAAAGGCGTTGTGATCGATCATGACTTGAAGCTGTGCTATGAAACGGTCGTTGCTTTTGACGAAGACCTACCACAGTACAAAACGCGCAAAGGCGTCTATGTGTGCGGCAAGCAGGTTCTATCGCCTGTCGCTCTTTGGGTCGAAGCTTTAGATTTGCTATGCACTCGAATGAAAGAGCAGGGAGTGCCACTAAGCCGTATAGAGGCCGTATCTGGCTCTGGACAACAGCATGGCAGCGTATGGTGGTCAGAAAAGGCCTTTGCACAGCTCAAGTCACTCGATGCAGCCAAAACGCTCGCTGAACAGCTTGTGCCCGAAGCCTTTGCCTATGATCTATCCCCTAATTGGCAAGACGCCTCGACACAGACTGAATGCGAAGAGGTAGAAGCCTGTGTAGGTGGTGCAGACAATCTCGCAGCCATCACTGGCAGCAAGGCGCATCATCGATTCACTGGGCCACAGATCCTTCGGCTTCGAAGATCCCAGCCAGGAGTATATGCAACAACATCGCGAATATCTCTTGTTTCCTCCTTTCTTTGTTCGCTATTCCTAGGTGACTTTGCACCGATTGATGCGTCTGATATTTGTGGTGCAAATCTCTGGGACATCAAGAATGAGTGCTATCACACGGAACTGATGGACACAGTCAGTGGAAACGCTGCTGAAGAGCTTGAACGCAAATTGGGAAAAGTGTGTATGGATGGTCGCCGCAAGCTTGGCAAGATTGCAAATTACTATGTGGTCAAGTATGGCTTCCACAGCGAGTGCGATATTGTGCCATTCACGGGCGACAATCCAGCAACCATTCTGTCATTGCCACTACGCGAGAGAGATGCTATGATTTCGCTCGGAACCAGCACTACGATGTTGCTTGCCACCCCTAATTTCATCTCCTCTCCAGACTACCACGTCTTTGCGCATCCTACGACGGTCGGTTTGCACATGGCCATGCTGTGCTACAAGAATGGCAGTCTGGCTCGAGAGCAGGTGCGTGATGCTATCAACACGAAGCACCAGATAGAGCATGGACAAGACCCCTGGGAGCATTTTAATGCGTATGCCTCGCGACGACCAACAGAGTCGCCGAAGCGTCTTGGCTTATACTTTACACTGCCAGAAATCATTCCACGTTGTGATGCTGGTACTTGGCGATTTGATAGGTCAAAGAACTTGCAGCTTGCCGATTCGCGAGGCAGCGAAGAATGGCAAGTGCCTGAGGATGATGCGCGAGCCATCTTGGAAAGCCAATTCCTCGATATTCGCCTAAGATCTAAGGCATTCTTCGATCCAGGCTCGAGAGATTTCACAAACGAAAGGCAGCAGCCTGATCGCGTCTTTGTCGTTGGCGGATCAAGCAGAAACCCTGTCATTGTCCAAGCTCTGGGAGATGTGCTTGGTGGCAGGGAAGGTGTCTTCAAACAGACCGTCGGCGCATCAAATGCCTGTGCCATCGGCGGCGCCAACAAGGCCGCATGGGCTGCTCTTGGAAATCAGGGGGAGACATTTGAAGACTTTATCGCTCGGCATTGGGATGAGCAAAAGACAGTAGAGAAGCTGAATGCAGGGTATGATGCGGATATGTGGCGCATGTATGGCGAGATGCTGCCTGATGTTGCCATTGCCGAGAAGCAGATTGTCTTGAGAATCAAACCTTGCGGTTGATGCATAACGGCATGGCAATGCTACTGCGACGACATGACAGAAACGATAAAGTCTATACAGGTAGGACGAAGTCCTTATGTAGACGCTATAGCGATGGCTGGACAGTACAAGTCCGGTAGAACTGTGGCTGGAAAGCCTGGTTCCGGTAATTCGGCTCCGGAAATGGGTTCAAGAGATGCAGATAGATGCAGCCGAAGGCTGGCCATAATGAGGCGTAAATCGCCATTCTCAACAGATTGCATCTAGCTAGTCAATCTAATCAGCACAGCCT
Source organism: Protomyces gravidus (assembly GCA_003717255.1). Classification (NCBI taxonomy): domain Eukaryota; kingdom Fungi; phylum Ascomycota; class Taphrinomycetes; order Taphrinales; family Protomycetaceae; genus Protomyces; species Protomyces gravidus. The sequence continues at coordinate 122,493 of QXDP01000098.1, read as the reverse complement.
CCCATACTCTTGTCTGTGTGACTGTTTCTCCTTGTTTCGGCATTTGCCTTATTCCCCCTGCTGCTCGATAAAATAAATTTTGAAGTCGCCGCCGGCTGTCAGTGGGAAGTGTGGAGAAGCAAAAGCAGACTCAGACCCTACTTCTCCCCCATCTACACACAGAACAAGGCTCTTCAGATCGATCAATTTGGTTACAAGCTAGACAAAGATGGCTACAATCATTGCTCGAACGCCCAAGGCACGCGCCATGAAGATGCTCTCCTACATTGGCAACCACAGCACCGGATGTCCTTGTCACGGCGCTCACGCTCAGCCGAGCATGTGTGCCACACACGGCCGTGCCAATGCCGCAGCCTCTTCCATCAAGGGAAACATCGCAAAGGCCCGCAACTATGCTACTCCAGTCGATGAAAGTGCCCAGAAGGAGTATGCTTTCGAAATGGCGGCTTCCGCTATTCGTTACGGCGAGGGCGTGACCCGCGAGGTGGGCATGGACTTTATCAACATGCAGTCAAAGAATGTTGTCGTCTTCACTGACAGCAATGTCAAGAAGCTCGTCGCCTTCAAGACGGCCATCGCATCGCTCGACAAGGCCGGCGTCAATTACCATGTGTATGACAGGACCCGTGTCGAACCCAAGGAGTCAAAGCTGCACGAGGCCATTCAATTCTCTCGAGATGCAAAGGCCGATGCTTTCCTTGCTATCGGTGGTGGAAGTGTGATTGATACCGCCAAGATTGCCAACTTGTACACCGTGTACGACAAGGCAGAGTTTCTCGACTTCGTCAATGTCCCGCTTGGTAAAGGCTTGCCAATTGAGCGCACCTTGCGTCCTTTGATTGCCGTGCCGACCACCGCTGGTACGGGTTCAGAGACCACAGGCAGTGCCATCTTTGACATGGAGTCGAAAAAGGCCAAGACTGGTATTGCATCACGTATGCTCAAGCCGACCCTCGGTATCGTTGATCCGCTCAACACTGCTTCCATGCCCCTCGGTGTGGCCGTCAGCTCTGGTCTCGATGTCTTCTGCCACTCGCTCGAATCGTACACAGCTTTGCCATACCACATGCGCTCACGCCCGTCTGACCCTAAATTCCGACCAGCTTACCAGGGCGCCAACCCAATCTCTGACATGTGGGCCCTCAAGGCACTCGAGATGTGTATCGCTTACCTGCCACGTCTCGTGCAATCCAATTGCCAAGACGAAGAGGCTCGCAAGGGCATGACGCTCGCTGCAACGTACGCTGGTATCGGCTTCGGTAATGCTGGTGTGCACATCTGCCATGGTGCATCATACGCTATTTCCGGAAACAACAAGAGCTACGTCCACCGCGACTACAACCAGGATACACCTCTCATCCCCCACGGTGTGTCGGTGGCTGTGACGGCGCCCACGGTTTTCAGATTCACGGCTGCGAGTAACCCGGACCGTCACCTGTTGTGTGCAAAGATGCTTGGTGCAGACGTCACGAACGTCAAGGCTGAGGATGCAGGACAGGTGCTCGAGGATGCCATCAAGGCCTTCTTGGGACAATTGGACGGACAGCCGAGGGGATTGCAAGATTTGGGTTACACACGGGCTGATCTGCCATCTCTTGTGGAAGGAACCCTGCCTCAGCAGCGTGTTCTCATGTTGTCACCAGAGCAAGTCATGAAGGAGGACTTGGAGCACATTTTCGAGGGCAGCCTCAAGTGGTAAGTATATAGTGCAAGTCATTACTTTTGCAGAGTTTCGTTCGCAATAACTTCGATCCAGTCTCCTGTTAGCGTTGAGAATCCATGATTGTAACTTACACTTGTCAGGATCGTAGATGAAGGCGATACTCTTCATGCGACCATCTGTGAGCTTCTTTTTGAATTGCACGCCCATCTTTTCGAATCGCTGGCAACATGCTTCGAGATCATCGACAGAGATGGCCAGATGACCGAAGCCTTGCTTGTCTTTTCCTTCATTGCCGTTGTGATATGTAGTATCATCTGATTCAGTGCCATGGTTGTGTGTCAGCTCGAGGATTCCTTCTGCATCACTAAATTGGTTCTTGCTCTCCGACTTGGGCGTCAAATCGGCCGTATTGACGCCGCTGGGAAGAGTCTTGGGGAAGGAAAGGAAGTAGAGGTCAAAGCCTGCTTCTTTGGCCTCGAGCTTTGCAATCAGGTGCATGCCAAGCACCTCTTGGTAAAATTTGACTGACATTAGCAGAGACAATGCGGTAGATATCGTACGCGAAACTTGAGGATCCTTGATGCGAATCATGTTGTGGTTGAAACGGTAGCTTTGAATGTCAAATTTGGCTTCAGGGTCATCCTTGCCATGACCGATGAGCTCGATCCAATCTGCAATTAGCGATAGCACACCCTCATTAGTGACATACACTGATCTGGGTCCAGTGCAAAAGCAATCTGCTTCATCCGACCCTCGCTCTGGCGTTTCTGAAACTTGACCCCATCGTCTTCGAGCTTCTTGCACGCTGCTGGCAGATTGTCCACCTTCTCGTCAGCATTTAAGTCCAACAGTCAGATGACAAACGCTGAAGCAAATGTGACCGAAACCCTTGTGTGGATCTTGATTGCCGCTGACGTACACCTGCCCGTCTTCTTTCTCGGTGCCATAATTGTGCGTCAACTCCAGGACTGCCTCGCGATCTGATCGTGCCTTGCCATGACTCGGACTGTTGGGTGAATCAAAAGCCAAAAAGTAAAGACAAAATTTGGCCTCTATTCATCAGTCATTTTTCAATGCTTGAAGAACAGACCTGGCTGATCCTTCGTGTCAATGAGCTTCATGCCAAAGTTTTTTTCATAAAATGGCAGAGACACTTTAGGATCCTTGATGCGGATCATCGTGTGGTTGAATTTATAGGTGGCCGTGTCTGTCATGGTACTTGCTGCTCTTGTCAAATGTTTTGCTGTCTGTTGTATCCTCGAGAAGCTTCTGTTCATGTACTTTGTGGATGGTGCTTGAGAGTGTCTTGCGTTGTTGACCCCGCGAAGTGTCAGCGACGTCACTTTGCAGGCGCACAAGGGAAAAATTGAGGCAGGAAAAGGCGAGGGAATGACGATGTTACCGAGCTCATGTTGCGCGGAGAACAAGCAGATAGGTCTGGGCAAGTGTAAAGGACTCATGCACCACTTCTGGATTACTACGCCGTCGAGCAAATCAGACCCAGCAGCGAGCAGGCTCAGACATGCTGCTTAAAATCCGCTTTTGCGCGCTACAGACGCGCTCGTATGAAACATGTCATCTATGCTCTTGCGCTCTGCTGTTCCATTTCTATCGTGCTATCACACTTTTTACAATGAACTTATCATATCAGACCATTAGTGCCCGAATCCTTTTATACCTTCTACTCGGCCTATACAATCCTCCAATGCTTAGTCCCAACGGTGCTCCCAAAGGCCCAGCTTTTCGTAGTATGCATGCAGAAAGCTGATCTTGTTGACATCCATACCCTTGACCTTCTGAGCTCTGCTCTTGTTCCATTGCAACGGGTCAACGAGCGTACCACCAGGCTTGAAGGTGCAAGCGTGAAATGCAAGGAAAAGACGTTGACGGACATCGAGATACTGGGTTGGCGGCATATGCATCCAGGCACAGAGAATGATCTCATCATGCGTGAGCTGTTCGAATCCTGCCTTTTTCGCGATGTCGGGCGTGGGACTGTCTGCAAAGAAGACGCCTGTCGCTACCTTCGGATTTGGACACGTCAACATGGACCAAGCCAGTCCAATGGAGAACATCTCACGGGGCGGCAGGCCTGGCAGCGAGGGCTGATCTTTCAATGCATCGGAAACCGGAATGTCAAAAGGCGGCTTCCGGCGATCGAGGATGGTCGGAGGTGCTGACTGCTTTTGTTTTTTGGCCGGAGGACTAGATTCTTGCTTCTTTGCTGGAGGCGACGTTGGCGAGCGAGTACTACCACGAGACGACACGACACTAACTGACGTGCTGGTCGCTGGTGTGTCAGTGACCATGGCATCAGCCGAGGGCTCAGTAGACTCACCAGACCGCGCTGCCTCCTCATTTGCGCGGCCACGCTTCGAGCCAGCTCGTGTACTCGCAGCCTTTGATAGCCTGCGGCCAGCTGGAGTCTTGAGAGCCGTGCTACGAGGCGGGCGTGTTTGCATCGGAGTCGCTGGCTGCGCCGCTGCTTGCAAGACTTGCTGCTTCGGCGTTTCGCCACTTACTTGGATCGCCTCAAGCGTCTCTGCTGCTTTCAACATTTCAGGATCGAATCGGGCCCGTTCTTCATGAGACAAAGTAGCCAAAGCTCCAGGGGTCCAGCCTTCAGTGGGGATTACCGGCGGCTGTTCCTTCACGTCCGGAAGGATGGGACACGGCACCTCGACCTCAAGCTGGTGTATGTATGGCGGTGGTCGCGGAACGTCGACCTCAGGCTCAGGCAACGCATCGGGGTTGAGCAATGAGTAGAGCCCAGGCTCGCTGAATATCTCGGCTGTAGCTCGTTCAGCCTGCTGGAAGTCCACGTTAGGCGACAACTTCTCAGAGCGCGGAACAAGGGATATGTGTGATGAATCGGCTGTCGAAAGCGATAGGAGTGGGCATGCGCCTACAATTAGCGAAATATATCAGGATTGAGCATGTTTTACCGTCAAAGGTTGCTGGGCTCGCTGTTCGTGGTCGGCGGTGAGGCCCGATTGAAAAGGACGCCAACATATCCGAGAGAGTCATGTTACACGAGAAAGCGCTGTACAGAGCAATGCAGTGCAGGGCGGGAGGATAGAGTGTTAAAAGGACTGCGGCAGACCGGGTCCTTATTACACTCTATTCTCCTACCCGAAGAAGCGAGAGGGCTGTGACATTCAATTGACTCATCCCCCACGAGCAGTCATCACAGCCCGTTCGCTCCTTTGAGTGTAAGGACTCTCCAAAGGGCTGGGACATATCCGGCAGACATGAGTCAGAGTGACGAGCAAGACTAAATTCGGATGTAGAGCGCCTTAGTCACGAAAACCTTTCTTGCAGGAAGCTTGTGATTTGTCTGGTTGGAGCATGTGAAGGAAATCGAAAATGTCGAAAGTTGCCAGTGAGACCTTGTGCGGCTTTGCAAGGATCAGCGCAGTGGGCTTGCATCGACACTCCCGCATTTCCGAGCCAACGAGTGTTTCATACTCACACGAGCACAGCATCGATGAGGGATGGCCATGATGCGTCACCTGCAAGGTGCGTCCTCTCTGAATTGGATGCAAAAGGCCTCAACGCATTGCAGGCGCATTGATTGCTCAAAAGCGCTCCATCGCCATCAAGAGAGCCTGAGCCTGAGTCTGGGCCAATTCTCATAATTGTGCTGAAGCAGAAGGAGTGTACCACAGTAGCAAGCTTGCCGAGCTAGTCGAGCAGTCTCAATATTCGAAGAGCACCGGTCCATGATCGTACATTTGCCCAGTCATGGTAAATAATTCGAGAAGGGGCTTTTGCGTCAATGGATGCTGTATAGCCAGCAAGGGCGCAATACCTTCTCCAACAAATGCAATGACGTTTGCATCAAGCTGGCGATCTAGATGAAGGGCTTGCTTTTCACAAGAGGGCCTGCGATGCGGTATCTCTTGTGATTGCGTTCGCTGGGCAACATCGCCTGAAATCGACGTCGGACCATATGATTCGAGTGATTAATGGACGACGCATTGCCGCCTGAGGCCCACGCATGAGTTGTGTACCATTCCTCGATGGAAATGAGATCCGTCAAGCGTGCTCGTGCATTTGCCTTTGCACCCCATATCGCATGCGTCAATAGGGCTTCATCAGTTGCAGCCATTTTCCCATCCAGACTCGCCAAGCCGAAGAGCAAGCCTTGTCGTGTGATATAGTCTCACAGCTCGAGTACATCTAGAGGGGGTAGCTTTGAAGAGGCGAGCAAGATACAGCAAGGCGAATCACGGAGGTTGACCTTCATGCGTAGGCAGGATCTCCGTATCAACATGGGGCTCAGTGAAATAATGCGGCGCCGAGTATATGATGTACGGGCGCAGCGACTGCCTGTGACAGCAGGCTCAGATACAGCTTTTTTTAAATTGTAGATGTTGACCCGTTTGTGGTGTTGTGTCCGATGAGATCTGCAAGGTAGACCGCCCGCCAAGGTAAAGCTGACGCAGAGCTATACAAGCTTGTACAGCATGCTCACAGCTCTTCTACATTGCATCGGCCTGCTGATCACTACGTAGAGAGCTAGCTTGCAGACCGGGCCCAAGCAATGCGGACATCCTCTGGTAGTAGCAACTGACCGTTACTGGCTAGAAGATGCGCGCAGTCATGCCGCACCTTGACATCCACTTCTTCCATTCTGTTTGCTGCTGTTCGTCGAGACAGCTGCTTGCTTTGAGCCCAAGAATCATCCGTCGTATTTTCTTCTCCATGCTACTGCTCTCGTGATCTTGCGACGCACGGAGTTGCTAATCCTCACCTTTTGGTAGAACGCCTGTCGGAGTGCTCAGCCTAATCGTTATTCGCTGCTGCTACATTTGTGCGATTATCACTGACATGCCTTGACCTACATCTCGAAGCGACAGCAACATTGCGACGACGGGTCGGCGTTGTGCTTTGCATGTTTGAGGTGACGACCACTATCTGGCGCATATTCTAGCATGCTTTGCTTGTCAGAAGCATGCCGTGGTGCTTGTGGAATATGTGCCTTCACAATGGGTCGATCATACCGTATGTCATCGACGATCGAAGCGTGTGGAGGAGCGTATCTTGCATACCCAAAGGATGCGGGCTCCAAAATCAGTTCATGACAAAGGTAGATGATGGGCATGGCTTTGCGAATCATGACTAGCTTCAAAGCAGAAACCACAGATGGCTGAATCCAGCTAATGAGAAGAAGGCTTGCAACATACGGCCAAGAAGACCATCACGATGCGATCGTTGGACGTAGACTGTTGAAAGTCTTCGCTCTGAGATATGGCCGCTTGAACACATTCTTTGAAACGAGTTGTGTGAAGCGCAAACTGGCCCCTAGCTAGCCTAGCGGCAGTCGGAACAGCACTTTGTCGCTCGTGCGCTGAAGACCATTTGGAGCGTCAAATGGTCTTCAGCGCACGAGCGACAGCGATTTGGCGAACGTGACCATGTTGGCAACTCGACCCGGAGGAGAGCGTCTGCCAAATCGAAGCAGCACCCTCATAGAATCGGCTCCCAGAATGTCTTGAGGGCTGCTTCGAGCTTTTGTACTGATTTCTTCTCTTCGCCTTTCCAAACAAGGATGCCCTTCACCACTCCGCGTGTGTTTTCACGCTCCAATTTGGCTTCCTTCACAAGATAGTACGAGTCTTTGTACCCTCGTGCGAGCCATTTGCGCGGTACCTAGCGACAGTCAGCACATGCCATAGATGAACGTAGTCGAGATACAATTTTGCCATTGATGCCTCCGTTAGGCAGGCAAGCAACCGCCTGGTATAGATTCTTGTTGCGAGCGAGCGCGTAGGCCAGAGGCGTCCCTGCGACTGCCTTCTGTATATTGCTAGTGACCAGCTTATTCATTTTAGATAGTCCTTGTAATCACCCTTTGATGGCTATGTCGTTGAAGCGCGAAGAAATCGAAAAAAAAGAAAGACGAACACAAAAGAGACAAGCAAGGCTCAGCTAAGAAGGGGACACTTGGGACGCGCTAGACTATGGACCCAGCCCTCCAGCCCCTCGTTCAATGCCTGGAGGGGTCCCTGTCGCCCGATCAGAACATCAGAAAACGCGCCGAGCTCGAACTCAAGAATGCAGACAGATCAGCAGGCTTTGTCGGCGCGCTTCTTACCGTCGTGACCATGACGGAGACGGTGGCCGTGCAGCAGGCAGGTATGCTGATCGGACTAGTGGTGCGACTTTTGCTGATATTCAGGTGCCGTTCTGCTGAAGAATACAGTCAGCAGGCGCTGGGCAATGGATGATAATGAGGAATGTTTGCCAGAGCAGGAAAAGGCCAGCTTCCGCGATCGTGTCGTGCCTGCTCTCGTCTCTGCGCCGGTCCACATCCGTCCACAGCTCGCATCTGTGCTCAGCCAGATACTCAGTGCAGACTTTCCTGAAAAATGGCCAGGATATTTGCCTCAATGTTGCAGTTTGTTGCAGGATAGCGACGTGCAGCGCATCTACACAGGTCTCCTGTGCCTACTAGAGCTCACTAAGGTATACAGATGGCGCTCACACGGGCGCCGGTCAAGTCTAGATGCCATCATCCAGGCAACATTCCCTACTCTGCTCAACATTAGCAACGGCCTTGTCGATGAGACTTCCAACCTTGCAGGCGACATGATGCGTCTCATTCTCAAAACGTACAAAAGTGTCATTTGGCTTGAATTGCCCAAGGACCTGCAAGACATGTCATCTCTTGTGCCGTGGGGACAGCTGCTACTTAAAGTCGTAACGAAGTCACCACCGCCAGACGCCATGGGTGACGATTTGGATGCTCGGGAAGCGCATCCTTGGTGGAAAGCAAAGAAGTGGGCATACTTCTCCCTCGATCGTCTCTTCCAGAGATACGGAGATATCAATCAACTCTCTGGTGAAGCACATGACCAATACCAGGGCTTCGCCAAGCTATTTACCGCTCAATTCGCTCCAGAGATCCTGAAGTGCTACTTGACACAAATACAAAATTGGGCAGCCAACAAGAATCGACATTGGCTGAGTCCACGCGCACTGTACTTTATCGGCGACTTCTTCGCACATTGTGTAAAGCCTAAGGTCACCTGGCTATTGCTCAAAGACAATATCAGCTCACTTGTGGAGCACTTTGTATTTCCACAAATCTGCCAGACCGAAGATGATCTCGAACTATGGGATTCGGACCCGCAAGAGTACATCAACAAACGCAACGACATCTACGAGGACTATACATCCCCAGATGTCGCTGCAATCCACTTTTTATTGCAAGTTGCGAAGCGGAAACGCTCTAATGCATTCATGTCGACTCTAGAATTTATCAACAAGGAGCTTGCGGCCTACCAAACTGCCGACCCGGCACAGCGTAATCCGCTCCGCAAAGAAGGAGCTCTTCGCATGACAGGTTGTCTCTCGTCACTTATTCTGAAGGAGAAGTCACCAGTTAAAGGCATGATGGAGCAATTCTTCAGCCAACACATCTTTCCAGAATTCAATTCACCGCATGGGTACTTGCGTGCTCGGGCATGCGAAATGATGAATCGATTTGCAGAGATTGAGTTCACCAACGAACAGAATGTGGCGACAGCGTATGAGGGAGTGCTCAAGTGCCTTACGGAAACAGAACTGCCAGTGCGCGTAGAAGCTGCTCTGGCATTACAGCCACTGATTCGACAAGATTTTGTCCGGCATGCAATGGTGCAGAGCATCCCACAGATCATGAAGGTCTTATTGCAGCTTGCGAATGAGGTGGATGTTGATTCTCTATCGAACGTCATGGAGGAATTCGTCGAGGTATTCGCTAATGAGCTGACGCCGTACGCTGTCGAGCTTGCTGAGCAATTGAGAGACACATTTTTGCGCATCATGCAAGAGTCGGTTGATGCAAATGGACCGATGCCACCCGGTGAGTTCGAGTGGGAGACCATGGATGATAAGTCGCTCGCAGCGCTTGGCATTCTCAATACGATCGGAACATTGATTCTAAGTCTGGAAAACACTCCCGAAGCGCTATTCAAGCTGGAAGAGACCGTCTTGCCGGTCATCTTATTTACACTCGACAATGGCGTAATTGACTTATACGCTGAAGTCTTTGAGATCATCGACTCTTGCACGTTTTCTGCAAAGGCCATCTCGCCAACCATGTGGGGCGTCTTTGAGCGCATACATCAGGTATTCAAGACAAGTGGCATAGACTACATGGATGAGCTGCTGCCTTCGATTGACAATTATATCTGCTACGGCTCACAAACGATGGCAGAAACACAGCGCTACCAAGACATTGTGTTTGACATTATTCAGACACTCTTTACGCACGATCGACTCGGTGTGCAAGACCGTCAGTCAGCTGCCAAGATTTCGCAAATGTTCCTTCTCAATTTACGCGGTCGCATCGATCAGTTCCTGCATCCAATTCTAGGCTTACTGCTTGGGCGAATTGCTGATCCGAATGAGCCCAAAAGATGCGTGTATCGCACGTTGCTCATCGAGTCTGTGGTAGCCTGTCTCTATTACAACCCTGTGGCGAGTCTCGCCTTCCTTGAGGCGCATGGTGAGACGCAATCCTTCTTCAGCACTTGGGTGTCTACAATGGGCGACTTTGTGCGCGTTTACGATAAGCGTCTCTCGATTCTGACGCTTCTATCACTCCTCCAGCTTCCGCGAGAGTCTATCCCGGCGAGCTTGAGAAGTGGTTGGGCGCAACTTCCGAAAGCAATGCTACAACTGTTTGCCTCATATCCAGAAGCGGTCAAGCGCCGGCTAGAAGCAGTTGAGACCTTGCATAATGAAGACGAAGAGGACGAGTTCTGGAATGCAGATGATTATGACAGCGACGACTTTGACGTTGACGATTCAGATGAGGCATTGGGTGAAGAACTAGAGAGTGGAGCTGTTGGCGAAAAATCACAAGACTACCTCAAGTTCTTGGGCGATGAAGCGAAGCGCCTTGCATCTGAGGCCGATGGGCACAGTCTGACTGGACATGCGCAAGAAGAGGAGGAGATGGAAGAGGACGTTCTATTTATTACGCCGATCGACTCTATCGACCCACACCTAGCGGCAAAGCATTTCTTCCAACAACTACATGAGCAGGATCTGCCCATGTACGAGGAGTTCACGACGGCTTGGGGTCCAGAGGAGCGAAATATGTTCCAGGGGGTGCTCGCTGCAGCAACGGAGAAGGAAGCAATAAATGCAGCTGCTCAAGTCAACAGCAATAGCCAACAAGAGGCTACGTAGGGATCTGTAGCTAAGTTCATGCTTGCGAGGGGAACTCATCATTAGCATGCCATTTTGCCTTCGGGCGCACTCGCTGGGCCTTCGGTTCCGAAGTGTTGGTTCCTGAGCGGCTACCGAGAGAGTTGGGGTTAGGCTGTGAGCTATACCTCAGTAAGAGCAACGACCAGGTAATTCTGTCCAAGCTCCCGGGCCCCATGCCATGCCAACAGTCATTTTGGACAATGGCTCCTCCTTGATCAAGCTTCTATTGCAAACTTCCTCGCAAGACTATACTTGTGCTGCTCCAAATTGTATTGCTCGATCGAAAGATAATCGCAAGCTATATGTTGGCACTCAGCTATGGGAACGCTTGAAGCAGCAGCCCCAGACCATACAATTTAAGAGAGCGCATGACCGGGGCTATCTTGTTTCTTGGGAAGCTGAACGGCTGATTTGGGACGATCTTTTCCGGCTGAGCGGTGTGGATGATGTGCTTGCTGTGAAGACCAAAGGCAATACAGATGAGTCTAATGCGAAACCCAAGCGAGACATTTACGAAGAGACTACGCTCGTTCTGACTGAGCCACCAGACAACCTATCAACGCTACAGGAAATGACAGATCACATCATCTTTGAGTACTACAAATTTGATGCCCTCGTACGAATTCCACCAGCTTTGCTTGCCAGTTACGGGCCTTCTCCATATCTGCAGGACAGTGCGAATGGATCACAGCGCCCATTCTGCCTCGTGGTCGATGTTGGCTTTTCCTATACACACATCACGCCCATCATCGGTGGCGAAGTCGCGACGGCACATTGCAGGCGTATCGACATCGGCGGCAAATTTCTGACTAATGTCCTCAAGGATAACATTTCATTTCGACACTACAATATGATGGAAGAGACCCTTCTCGTGCAGCATATCAAGGAGACATGCTGCTTTGTATCGCTTGACTTTGATGCAGACATGAAAAGAGCAAGACAAGGTCTGCTCAAAGCACATTATCTGCTGCCGGAGGTGTCTAGCAACACTCCAGGCAGACGTGTCGACGAAGAAGAGCTATCGCAGCTATCGGAAGACGCACAGATCCTGCCCTTGACAATCGAAACTTTTGCGATTCCAGAATTGCTCTTTACGCCGAGCGACTTGAGTCACAGTCAGGGCGGCATTGTCGATGGAGTTGTCCAGATCATTGAGACGCTTCCCAGACATGTACAGGGGCTCTTGCTCGCTGATATCATTGTCATTGGCCAAAGTGCACGCTTCAAGAACTTCGGCGCTAGACTTGAGCGCGATTTGCGCAGCAGAGTGGATGATACACTTGAAATTCGCATAGATGTACCTGGCCTGTCCAAAGAACCAGTGACGACAATTCGAGATGCGCTAGATGGCATGAGTTCTTGGCTCATCGAGTCTGCGAAAACTTTTGCCAACTCGAAGCAGTGCGCAACATTGCGTGTGACACAACAAGAATGGAGCAAGCATGGTCGTGCGGTAACGCAAAAGCGTTGGCCTGGTCTTCTCGCAATGGCACCCGCAGATTCAGCAAGTGCACCACTCACGCATGCTGCACTTGCATCCCTTGATTCGCCCTTGGGGGCGGCCTTGCCCGAGATGAATGGGCCTGGCAGACGACGCAGCATGTATGTCGAGGAAGACCATTCTGAGACGTCAAGATCTTATTCGCCCACGACTGAGGAGGAGTTCGACTCTGATGGAAAGCCGAAGCCCAAGCGAATCAAGTTGAAAGACTTGAATAAACGCGGTCGACGACGCGGCCGCGGAGGTCGATCGCAGCGGACCAGTGACCGGCAAGGTAGCAGCTCGCGTGCTGTGTCCGTAAAGAGCGAGCCAGCAGCTGATGGCACTAAAGCAGAAAAGAAGCGCAAAAAGAAAGCCTCAAGAGTCTGACAGAGCTTGCTACATTATGGAAGAAACTATCTGGGAACACGCTCGACATGAAAATGGCCAATATGGAGCTATCGCTATCATCGTTTTTGGAAATCATATGCCGAGAGGCATTTTCAGCAGCAATTTGACTTATTGCGTGCCGCCTTATCTGCAATGTGCACACCACTGCCAACACTGACTGCATTGCCTCGCGACTTTCTCGCACGTTCGGCATCAGTTTGTGCAGCGGTCTCAACAAGCCGCTTGACGATGGCCAGGAAAAGTGCATCGACACCATTCGCTGCGTCTGCATCTTTGGCAGACACTTCATGGCAAATGGCATAACCTTCCTCCTGCGAGATCAGATTGAGGTATTTGACGGCGTATGCTACACTTGTTGCGAATTGTACTCTCCGAAGACTTGAATCTTCTCTCACACGATCTGCTTTCGTGCCCACGATGTGGATGAGTATGTCATCTGGCATATTTTTACGCAATTCAGCGAGCCAGGAATGCATTGTCTCGAAGGAATCGCGCGATGTAATGTCGTAGCAGAGAATGGCTGCATGTGCGCCGCGATAGTACATGGGCGCCCTAAGATTAGCTCTCTGCAGCAAGAACATGCAAGCCGTACATGCTTCGAAACCGTTCCTGACCGGCCGTATCCCATATTTGTAGACGTACCGTCGTATCGTCCACCTGCACCTTTTTGGCTAAAAAGCTGGCGCCAATAGTGCTTGCACCATTCTCTTGAAATGTCTGATTGACGTACCGCAGTACTAGAGATGACTTGCCGACGCCTTGTTGGCCTAGTACAACGATCTTGCGGTCGAACTGCGCGCCTCTTTCAATAGGCGATGACATGTTGCGTGGTCCGTCTTGGTCAGATAGAAAAATGCCCAGGATCAGGTTTTGAGGTGAGCAAGATGGCACTGAGTACTGTTGTGACAAAGCACGTCCGTAACGATCAGCGATTCAGCAGGCGCCTTGGCTGTGACGTCCTATAGGGCGACTTGGGCCTTTCGCCGTTGCCGGGAGGGAAGACTGGTGGCTGTGACCTCCTCCTGAGCGCGAGTTTTTATCGGCAAAGTCGATGACGCTCTTGCCGGAGAATTGTTTGTGGTGATGCGCGTTGTCTGGCCCCTGGCACGCTGCGAATCGGTTGCGCTGCAATGAGGTGCTCTTTGAAGAGGACAAGTCGTCGATGGGCGGCTAATCACAGTCGAGGCGACAAGTAACAATGCACTTGTGATGCGTCTTTGAGGCTGGGCCGCCCTTCAGACAGCGATATGTCGCGTGTATTGACGCTGTGGAAGGAGAGAAATCGGGAATTTGAGTCGCCGAACATGCCGACACGGACGGGAGGCGAGGGACTGTGAAGAAGACTATCATTGTTGACTCGTGTTTCATAGCATTCTTGTAGCTCCTAATACATCTCTCCTCGCAGTTGTACTCATACGGAAGGTAGATGTGACTGCTCATAGTTCACGTGTCTGCATCATCGACGACTCAAGCAAGATACAAGAGAAAGTCGAAAGAGATATCTTCAAGTGCATCTACCTGCAATCATGTCGTGGCAAGGTATGGGCCGTCGAGAACAGTAGATCGGGCGACTGACAATCAGCTTATATCGATCAATCGCTTTTGGGAACCGGCAAAATTGACAAGGCCGGCATCTACTCGAAAGCCGGTGATTCGACTTGGGCCGCGTCTTCCAACTTCAACGTATGTGGTTTTGCTCTTCCAGCTTCGCAGAGATTTTGTACTGCGAGGGTGAGTATGTGTAAACGGGTCTGCTGACACTCTCGTACAGATATCAGATGCCGAGCGCAAGACAATCGCACAGGGCTTTGACAACACCGGTGCTATTCAAGCAAGCGGCATCCACATTGAAGGCGTCAAATACCTGACACTTCGTGCTGAGGATCGCAGTATTTACGCCAAAAAGGGCAACATGGGCTTGATTTGTGTTCGTACAAAGCAAGCAATCATCATTGGACACTATCCGGAGACAACACAACCAGGCGAGGCTGCCAAGATTGTCGAGGGGCTCGGAGACTATCTCATTGCTGCTTCTTACTAGAAATTGGTCGTTGGCAGCATCTCTCGATCTCTCAGGGTACGGGAAGACGCGCTTCTTTCTATTTTTTATAAACGAATTTGCATGATGAAGAGTACTCGCGTGTTGCGCCTTGACTGTGCATTGTGCATTTTGTGTGTTGCCGTGAGCCTATACTGGCGATGTATGTTGCCGATAGCCTGCTATCTTGTCAAACAGTGGTCCAATGTATGGCGCGCGCAATGCTGGGCCGATGACTGGCATGCTGCGCAGGAAGTTCAAGATGATAGGAAAGAAATCACCACTGCATGTCAGATACGTGTCATGATGAAGGCGTAGTCTTACAAGAGGTTGACAAAGCCAAAGAGTTCAATGCAAATTCCAAAGAATGGACGCTTGATGAAGATAAGGATGATGCCACCAAGGAAGCAGATAGTCCCGCGTAGCTTCTCCCTTCTGGAAAAGAAGATGAATGTGCGCTGGTAGCCGATGATGAGCGTTAGGCCAGCGATGAAGAGGATCTATCGTTAGCTGATGCTCAAGCCTCATCGAAGCATGTACATTTCCAACAGCAAGCAGACCGCCATCAAAGAAGAGCATGATACCGAGAGTCATGAAGAGCACGCCGAAGGCAGTCAATGCAGCCCCGATCTCTGGACAGCCGTTAGCATGCGTTTTGAGCGGTATTTAAGCAGCATTCTCGCCAGGAGCAATAAAAAGCAGCTTTCATGCGCATACTTTGCCCATCGGTGAGCCAGACCATCCTCGCGGAAGTGTTTAATCAAGCAACAAGTCTATAGCTTCCCAGACTCCCTCTTTGTCTATGTTTCATTCCCGCGTGCTGGCGAAATTTGAGAACGAAACACGAGATGGGAGCTCCTCCCAGAATAAAGACGCGACGAAGCAAAGACAGTGTCAATAGATGATACAGGGCAATAGCGACAATAGAGATGGGTCTCTCTGAAGAACGGAAGGCGCTCGTGCAGTCATTCATGGCGCACCGGGCAATGCGCTCCAGCGATCTGGACCGCGTCATCCAGGCCATCCACGGTGATGCACTTCCTGCCACGCAAATAAACGCTGCATACATCGCCAATGAGGTTTCCATCATCAACACTGCTTTGAGCCAATTCAGCTTTGAAATAAGAAGAACGGTGGACCAGCGTGCGGGCGGTGACTTGTGGGTTTTTGTCAATGCAGCAGCAGATAATCTGACCCAATTTGCGACAACCCATACAGCGAACGAGATTGCCTATTTCCGCTGCTTGCTCTATGTCATATGCAGTTTGAACAATACTCGTACAAGAGAGGCATTATGTGTATCGCAGCAGGAAGCACTACTGTACGCACATGCCTATCCTGCAGGCTACGAAATCTCGCAGTCTCATGGAAATGGACAACCTACGCCTTCACTGTCAACTCCCGCTCGGTCAAGTCCTGATGTGCGAAAAAGGGCGCGACGAGATGATGAGGAATCCGCTACGTCGTCGCCGCCTCGGCCGACAGCAACACAGTCTGGCCTCCTTCAAGGCCCCGGACTCGCGCGCCCAGCCGCGCTACAAGCCCTCTCCCGCTTTGTCCAGGAAGGCTGGTTGCACAAGTCCTCTAGCGACTTTTACAGCCTGACGCCAAGATCGCTTATGGAGCTACAGACCTACCTGCAGGAAATGTATGGACCAGAGCAAGATGATGCGGATATGGTCGATGCGACACGGCCAGATCGCTCCAGACAAGCACAGCTTATCAAACCTTGTGTTCTTTGCAAGGAATTGGTACTTCAGGGGTACCGTTGCACCGACCTTGATTGCTCCGCAAGGATACACAGTTTCTGCTTCTCAAAGTGGGAAGACTTATCCACATCGTCTGGAAGAAAGTGCCCGACTTGTCAGAGACAAATATGGAATCGCGAGCACATGCTGCCTGTTGGAGAGCGTGTTTTTAAGCGCGGCCTGGTTCTAGGTGACAGGACCCCCGCGCAAACGCCGACTGCGTTTATAGGTCGAAAGCGACGAACAGCATTGTTGGAGGAAGATGATGACGACGCCCCTGCTTCATCGCAACCTGGCAGCGTTGCCGGATATGAGGACGATGACTAGCTTAGCTGTGAAGCGCAGCTGACCTGTGTTTGTACCAGTATCCTGATCTGCTCATGCTTGAACCATATAATGGGATAATGCTATGTGTGTACACACATCCGATCATCAATTAAGTTTGCGCGGCATGTTCCATCTTGACATCGACAATTGGCTCATGAGCGACCATGATATCACGATCCGGCGTGCCGATTGCACCAGACAGGACACCAAAATCTGATGCCGGTATCGCGGGAGGCTCGGGCTTGTAACCCATCGCCTCATCCATCAAGCCAAAATCAACCTCATCCAACACGTCCATTACGATGTCTTCCGCAATCTGCTCCGCGTAACGCTCCGACATAGGCTTCACATCCTTGACGGCAGGAGGGAAATCGAACTCAGGTCCAAAATTGAATCGCGCAGCGCCGCCAGAGAAGACAGAGATTGCAGGATAGTAGCCAAGTGTACCGTCATCGGCAGCCGCCAATGCTGTTCCTGCCGCAATAGGATTTCCAGACGAGGTGGCGAGTGCTTGCGTCGCGCTTGTCTGTGAGAATGGTGGCAAGAAATTGAGCAAGTCTGTGAAAGCTGTGCCCATACGCTTCCCATTCTTGTATATCACCAACGAGCTTCCTTTGAGCACGGCATCGGGATCTTGTAATGTGCCTGGAACGAATGAAGGCTTCGATGTCTGCTGCCTGTTTGAGCTTGATGCACTGAGGGCTGCTGCTGCGGCTGTTGCAGGATTCAAGCGATCCTCCATTTCGCGTGTACCCACGTATTCAAGTTGCTCGAAGTAAAGTTGCCCGCGATAACGGATCGGAATACGTTCGCGGGAAACGAGACCAGCAACACCGCCAGCGCCACGCACGACGGTCTGAGCCGTATTTTGTCCACCTTGCGTGGTGCCCGCCTTTTTCGACTTGGACTGCTTCGGTTTCGCTTGTGCCGTTGCAGCAAGAGAAGCTGTAGCTGCGGCGTTCGTTGGCAGCGGAGGCAACTGCAAATGAAAGCCAATGACATCGCCAGTGCCGAATGATTCATCCATAAATGCGCGCGGTCGCGAGAGGTACATCTTTTCGCCACCACGATCACGCAGACCATAGCCATAGCCATCGAAGCCTACAGGCGCATCGAGTGTTGCTTCACGTCGAGCGACGCCGAGACGGACATGCCCGCCGCGATCGCCATTCCCGCAAAGCACCTTGACTTCCCAATACCATGATCCTTCTCTCGCACCGACATTGGCTCTTGCCGTTCGGAATCCTTTATCTGTTGTGGCAGACAAGGCGTCGCGGGAGAGATAGACGTACTGCGACATGTCTGACCAATCTATCCGCGCTGCATGCGGCGGCAACTCTACGCTCCTGTACATGATACTTGGCATTGAAGGTGCTGCTTCGCAAGTCGAATACCGAAACCCGCGTTTGTTAAAGGGTAAATCAGCCATAGCATAAAATGTTTCTTCATTGGTAGATTCGACCGGGATTCGCGCTGGCAAGCGAAGTGATGCAGTCAAGTCGCCAGGCTTATATGGTGGTGGTCGAAACCTGAATGCGCCAGCGGCAGCCCGCAAGACGGCATTGCCACTGGGCACACTTTCTTGTTGTGCTTGGACAATGTCTTTCCGCGGCGCTGTGGCTGCTGCCTTCTTAGCCGTTGGCTTGCGTTCACGGGGTCCATCAGCAACAGGTGTCGCTAAGGCTCGGTCAACTGTTGGTTTCTGAGGTGTGGCGTTGGGCGAATCCAAAGTGACAACAGGCTTGCTTGCTCGAGCAGAAACGCGTTCAGGCGGAATGATAAAGGGCTCTTCCTTTGGCATGACATGACCGGCTTTGACGGGAATGGCACTCGAGAAGAGGGGCATGGTATTTGTCGAAGTATCAGACTGATCTCTCTCGAGCGCTGGTGCAGCGTCATTCGTTGCCGCTGGATTTGCTGCCAATTCTGTCGGGCCACCAGGGACTGCGCCTGCTGGCGACGCGACTTGTCCGTCTTCAAGCGCATCTGCTTTTCGCTTCTTGACTTGGCCGGGAATTTTGGGAACTTGATGAACATAGTTGGCTCGGAACATGAATAGGTTGCCCTCCAGAAGCGTATAGTGCGCATTCGCTGACCGATTCTCTTCGTCGAAGCACCGAAAGAGCTCTTTTGAATTGCTCAAGGCGACGCCAAGAGGCGATTGCCAGGTGCTCTCAAATGCGCGATCCGGACAGATGGCTGCCCAGTGCCGTGGTATTGATAGAAAGGGAACCATGTCTTGCTTTCTAAGAAACCAGCCTTCAGCTTTACTCAAAGTCTCGACATGTGTCGCATCGTAGTGGTGTTTCTCCCACAGTGGATTTGACGCACGCATGCGCATCAGCAAAAGGTTCGCCAACGTTGTTGCAGCCACTGATCTCCAAGATGCTGGAAGGCGTTTGAAGTCTTCTGTGCCACTCTCATGACAGTGTTTGCAAGTAAATTGGTAATTTGTGAGGAACGGCACCACTGGACCGAGGTTGAGGCGAATACAGCGGCCGTGAAAGAAGTTCTTGCACTTCCAGCAAGAAACATCGACATCGAGCAGATTACGGTCCTTGCCGCAATAACAGTACTTGTGTTGGCTGTTGAGGGTGTGCGAGGTGTTCCATTGCAGCTCCTTTGTGTCATAGCCTAGCACTGCACTGTGATCTGGCGGAGGTGCGATGACAGAGCTAGACTTTCTGGGAGGCTTTGGTAACGAAAAGCCATTCTGTCCAATATGGCCGTTCATCGAGGGCATCGGCATCAGCGCTTCCTGGAATCGCGCAGGCTCTTGCATGTTCTGCATGGGATTCGGCATGGTAAATGGCAGCGGCATGGCATACGTCTGCGGCGGCGGATATGACCTATGCTCTTGCGGCGGCATGTAACTTTCTCGGTTGTACACTGGCTGTCCGTTGTTGTGGCCTGCCTGAGAATGATGCGGTAGAGCCTGGTGCATGTTCGGTGATCTTGCATACACACCCTGTGTCGCATGACCATTCTGCGCATGCCCTTGTTGCATTTGCTGCGACGGATATGGATATGGCTGTTGTCCCTGTCCGGCTCCGAAGGAAGACAAGTAGCTGGATGGCACTTGGGCTTGTGACAAATTTGACAGCGACGGCAGTCCGGCGGCAGATGGTCGAGGCTGCTGCTGCTGCTGCTGTTGCTGCTGCAATTGTTGGTCGCGTCGCTCGTGTGGCAGCGCGAAACCATGCGACTGCGATTGCGGCTGTATCTGTGCCTGTGCTTGTAGATGCTGAACTCCTTGCACGTCATTTGATGCCTGCGACGGAGGCCCCTGCTGATCGAGTCCCTGGCCTCCATGATACATGGCTATAGCTATGCAACCTCGTCGCTACGTCGTGGATTGTGCGTGTGTCGTTGCAACGTTGAAATTTATTGCGAAGGGAAACAAGTTGCTATACCTAGGTAGCAATCGCGAGTACTATCTATTGCCATGAAGCAGGATCAATACCGGCTTCTTCGAGTATTTGATGTGGCGTCTGTCCTTCGTAGTCTTGTATATGCATATTTGCTTTGCCCTCTCTTATTAGCATCTGGCCCACTTCTCGCCACTCTGCACCATTGATAGCCGCTAGATGTAAGGCGGTTTGTCCTTGATCATCCTGTGCATCCACCTGTACAGAAGGCATCGCCAGTAAGGTCTCAAGGACCCGCGTCGCCTGGAAATCAGCCGCGAATTGCAGCAATGTCGTGCCTTGCTCAGTCTTAGCATTCAAATCTCCATGACAACTCGCATAGAAGCGTATAGCGCCTGCGTCATCCGCTTCACATGCATTGATGAGCTGGTCAAATTCAGTGCCACTTTCTGAAGTGTCCACACCCCTAGCAAGGGAAGATGTGCGCCCAGCGGATTTGGTTCCTAGAACTTTCATGACGGATAGTTGCTCTTCTGGTGGGAAAGCGCCAATCGCGCGAGCCATTTCGCAATAGCGTAAACGACAAGACTCAGACGATCTGTAGCGACTACTAACAACATCCCAGGCTGACCATCTGGCATACTCAATTGGGTTGCTCAAGTACAGAATGCAGCGCCGAAAGATATTGAGCTGCGGAGCGCGTCCATTGTGATAGGACTTGTAGAGAGCATAGAAGTAGAGCTGAATGCCTTTGCTAGCGATTTGAAAGGCATCTGTTGCGCCTACATATTGCGCAAGGGCTTCAAACGGGATCTCATCGTCCATTCTGGAGTGAGGCTGTTTCATTGCTCAATTTTGAGTGCTCAATTCCGTAGTGGAGCCGAGCGACACCTGCAACAGCTGTCAAGCTTTTCGAGCTGCCCTCACTCGACGCGGAAGCAGCTGGCCAAGGTATTGCGGGCAGATTGCTCTGGCTCCATATGACGATGCATCATGAAGCCAAGTAGACAAGCTCGAGCGCCCATCTCTCGAAGCGAATCTCTGAGGCAGTTTCGCTTTCTGTAAGTTTGACGCATCATTTCATCCAACCAGGGCTGTGATGTTGCAGACAAGCGGAATAGCTCCGTCTCGTTGTCAATGTTGTAGCAGTCCGGGCAAATGAAAGTATGGCATATATTGCAGGAGCGTGCGGAAATGCATGGTCGACACATCACCCAAGCTTTGTGCTCGCCACAGGTGAAACATGCTGGTAGCGAGTTCCTTGTTGCTGGCACTGCGAGCTCTCTGCGGCCCAGATCAAAGTTGCGACAGTATCCTTGCGAGCACCGTGCCACGTCGGTTTTCACGCATGCGCCATGTGTTGTTGGTACGCGCGAGAGTGTTTGGTTGAAATCATAGACGGCTTCTCGCCATCTATCCGTATAGTCATACTCGGGCCCTGTCCCGATCAGCTCGATGTTGATAGCATCAAAGGTAGTGATACCGTTATGTTCAGGTTCGAAAAAATGAAGGCCTGCAATGCCGATAACATTAAGTTGGCGCAGTGCAATGGATGTTTGCTTGATTTTCAAGCCATGAAAGCGATCAATGAGCTGACCTGCATGGACCCCAGTACAGAATCGTATTGAAAGCTGCTGTAATTGGGTGCAATGCGTTCCACCGATGAGCTCTCGCACTGCTAGCGCAGAAACATGCATGCGGTCAAGTGAAAGGACTTGTAGGGCAGCTGTGTTTAGAATCCCAACCCAGCCTAGACACGAGGCAGCTATGCGAACGACACGCATTTCTTCTACTAGCGCCTGCCAAGCATCATCTGGTAGCAACAGGTGCTGTGCAGGCGACGGCAACGCGCTTTGCTCGATTCTGGCGGCATCGAGCGCGGCAATAGACACTTGTGAGACGATAGATCGCGCTGCCTTGCATGTCTGAGCAAATGCAAAGAGCTCCTTGGCCGAGAGAAAAGCGAGAATGCGGTCGTAGACCAAGTCGTCTAGCACGAGAATATCAAGCATGTTAGAAGCATGAACTGTTGTGCAAGGGGCGGCAATAAGAGCTATAGATCATGCGAAGAAGGCCTTCGAGATACAGCTCGTGAAGACGCAATTGATGACCGTTTTTTTCGCATGTGTGGCGAGGTGTCAAGCAAGTGTGATCAAACGAGGACAAGAATGGGGCAACCCAACGACTATGTAGCGAGATCATTCGCAATGTGACTAGGTATACCTGAGTTGTTCACAGCCGCATTCGTAGCTTGAAAGAGATATGCAGACACTCTTTTCAGCCCGTGTCACAGCTGCAATTCAGTCAGCGAATATATCAAGGCAGCCTCATGCTTGCCTTCACGCGACAAGATCAAGCAACATAGTCACGAATGTCTCTGTCCAGTCACTCTGTACCTGTCCTCAATATCTTGCTTTAGCCATCTTTGGCCATCTCTAATTTATGACTGCTGAATTCCACTGTTTACACCTTTCCCCTGCAGCCAAAACATTCTCAGAATTGACGCGCAGGAGGGAGGCAAGGGCAAGGAAACAAGCAACAGATCAGAGGGTGCTCAGTGAAGGACTGACTTGAGACTATTGCTGCATATCGCTACAAGTGGATACTACCAGAGTCTGTGCTGCTCTGCACTTTTGTTTCCTTCGCTCGTGCTCCACAGTGACACTGACTGGACGACAAGATGCAGTCCCCCGCGCGTGTGCCGCTTCAAGCGCGCTCCAACAACATATCACAAGCTCAGCAGCGCGTGCAGATGTCTCCATCAAAGGGCAGCAAGCGTACATGGCAGCATGCAAAGCTAGATGAGAACAGCAAGGTGGCATTACCGAGACAAGCGACGAAGCTTGAGGCAGATGGACGTACGGGTGGAGCTGCTATCATGGTGGCAGCACAAGACATGGGTCGGCGGACTGTCAAGCGTACAAAGCTTGAGCAATCAGCAGCAGCGTGCGCTGTTGTGCATTCACAGGTACAGCGATTGAAGGAAGTACCTGCAGTAGCATCGCAAGCTCTGCCACTTCGTCGATGGGCGCAGCAGTACCTCAAGCAGTTCCCATCACATGTCTTTTACTTTGACCACTGCTCTGACGAAGATGTCAGGAAGTGTACCAAGCGCATTCAGCTTCTCGACGGTGTAAGACGCTTTAGCACTGGCAATGATGTGCTAACAACAGAACGTCGAACCGTTCTTCAGCAACAAGGTCAATGTCGTCGTCACGACGCGGGAGTTTACAAAGGATGAGCATGGCAGAATCACATACATACAAGAAAGCGGGCGGACGAGCATGACTGCCATTGAGTAATGCATCCGAGAATTGAATCAAAGCTGACTTTTAGTACAAATCTCAAACATCTTGGCAATGATGTACTTGTCAAAGCGCAAGCACTCAGAATCCGCGTCTGGTCCCTCAAAAAGCTCAAGGACTCTGTTCTGAAGAATCTTCTTGCTGAATCTCAATCGCAGCCAACACGCATTGCACCGTCTTTGTCTCACAGCCTCAAGACCGAAAGGACGCTTGGACTCAACTCAGAAAATATCAAGCCTTTCACTGGACCTTTCATCTTGTGTCGTGACATGACGGAAGTCTATCGACCCATCATGATGCGTGAGTGGAAGGCAACAGAACATTCACGCGACGGTGAATGGCCACAATGGCGGGTTACCAAGTTTGGACGCTGTCCATTTCAACGTGATCCATCAGCTGAGCAAAGTAAATACCAAGGTGTAGCGACGATGGTGCGCCCGGAAAAGGTCAAGCTGCCGTATGACCACATCAATGCATCAGGCATGGTACAAATTACAAGCGCTATTCAGTCCAACGTCGGCAAATTTGGCATGTCCAATGGCTTAGCTGGCAAGGAAGGCAATGGCTCCAACGCTGTTGCTAGCCTATACAAGAAGGCAGTGACTTCAAAGAGATTGCCAAAGATGACGGCTACCATCGAGCCGGTTGATGCTAAGAAAATCAAGGTTGAGATTAAGAGTGGCTACTGCGAGAATTGCAGAGACAAATTCGACAGCATTGAAGCTCACCTCAAGACGCTGCCGCATAGGCAATATGCCAGTAACGAGGAAAACTTTCGCGAGCTCGATGCACTGCTGCAGCAATTGGCACGAGTACCATTGCCAGAAGCAACGCCACTTTAATGTAACAACTGGTCTTTCAACTAATGCAGCAATGTCTTGAGCTGTAAAAAGATTTCTCGACCAAGTCATGGCATCTGCTCCTATATTCTGCATCTTTGACGACGTCCTGCCTGCTTTGCACTCTTGCAAGGCATGGGGATCATTAGCACGCGCTAGCATCCATGTACCATTATGAAACTCCTTCACACCCCTATCATCCTTGGTCTCAGCAGGCTTCGTCCCGCTAATTGAAATTCTTTGATTCATATGCTTTGATGCAATGCTATGATGCTAAATTCGTGGTCATTGACAATCATTCAAGCGAAGTGAGACGTTCGCCATCGACCCAGTAAAAGCCGGTGTGCCGTTCGTGAAACAAGATACGCATGACACCAGCATCTTCATCTTCTTCATATGCATGGACATGTGGGTCGGAGCCCATGTACTAATGGTCAGCATTACAAAAGTGGAGGAAGGGAAAGGGCTACCTCATGTCTGCTGACAGCAATACCAATGCGAGCAACAAAGTTCAGTGGCTCTTCAAGCTCTTCTGCTTCAGTCTCATCTGAAACTATCGAACCATCTTTTTCACCCTGATTGGCGAGTATCTTGTTGTAGTGGTCGTACACGATCCGGTTCAAGTCATCTCCTAGGTATATTCGTACAAGGTCGTGACTTGTAGACTGCAGTGATCTAGGCAAGACCAGATACTTGCAGAGGTCATTCTCTAGGATAGCTTTGGTCATGGGTCTTCTGTATAGTGGCCAGCAGTGCTCGGGGTTACTGCAATCTGCCTTGCCCATCTGAACGTTTCGTCACAAGGCCTCTGGTAGAAGTGAGACTTGCTCCTTGAGAAAGCAAAGTGAAGAAGGAAAAGCTAAGAGGCACTTGAAAAAGAGCCTTCTCGATCGAAGGCGTGTACTTGACTTGTCTCCTGCACCACTACTGGTGCGAGCAATCTGATTGAACTTTGCCGGCTTTAAGCTTGTTCTTGCGAAGAATTTTGACAAGAGAAGATCGCCCTAACCCAGTATGAGCAGATGCTATTTTACCCCTGATGGGCCAGCGTGCTTCAACTCTATATGCTATGCCTCATCATCTGTGGCACTATCCGTACATATCTCTGCTATCTCGTCGTCATCTTCATCCTCACTATCGAGCTGCTTGACAGACGAATTCGTCATGGCCTCACTCGTTTTCGCCGGAGGAGGCACAGCAACGGGCGCTGGAACAGGTGTCGAAGCTGGCTCGATGGGTTCGTAGGGTGCCATCGTGCTAGGCAATTCAAACGCAGTCTTTCTCGGCGCTTCTTCTTCGTTGGGCGCAGCATCATGGACTTGCTTAAAAGCGGGTTCTTGCTCTACTTTCTCCAATTCTGCATCGTTTTCTTGCTTTTGAATCTCTTCATGCTCCTCCTCATCTTCATCGTCCTCCAAATCAGCTTCAGCGATTCTCCGGCGCAAGGCAGGCATTCGCGGATGAACGATGTCTTGACAGATAGCTAGCAACGCCATGGCCGCTTCCTGAACGGCCGGTGGCGACCGCCGCAAAAGGCGTTCTGCTGCGCCAGCAGCGTGCGCGAGAATCGATGGCGCGTTGGGCACTGGATGCTGAATCGCGCTCTTGACGACGTCCAAAAGCGCGAGAGTGACTTGTTCGGGCAGCTCAATATCATCTGCTAACAAGATCTGAAGAACGATTCTTTCCATCTGCTGTCGCATAGCAGGTGCGAGAATGCCGTAAGTTGCTGTCAGCGTTGCTGAAAGGCAAGCGCATGCAGCCAATAGATGCGGCGTCGGTGGGATCGTGTGGAAGGCAGATGCGTTGGAGACTGTGTCGCCGCCTTCATTGCCATGTTTCCGTTTTTTGGTCGCAACCTTCTGTGAGCTCGTGATGAGAGCCTCTGGACGAGCAATTGCGGATAGGATCCGCAAGGATAGCTTGACTGCTTGGAAGATGTGGCTCGTTTCTTCGAGAGGCCCATATTGCATGAGGTTCTGTGCATGCAAATTGAGTGCGGCAGATTGAAGAGACAAGTCGGAACTACTCATAGCGTCCATGACGCCAGCATACAGTTGACCTATATGCGGTGAAAGATTGTTGCCGAGCACATCGATTCCCGTGGCAAGGACGTCCAGTGCACAAAGGTGAAGTGAAGGAAGCATGGTCATGAGCACAAGTTGTGTTGATTGTGGCGCTGAAGCGCGCATACCAGATCGCAAAGTTATGTCTAGTATCCGCCGGCAGAATTCAACCAGATGCGCAACAGGTAATTTGACTGACTCTTTTGATGGCAGCGTCAAGAATGCTTTGATTGATTGAACGAGCGACTGAAGGCGTTGAAGCGCCAGAGGCGCGCCTTCCAAGTAATCGGCTGTAAAAGGCAGCATTTCCAGTCCGCGAGGCTGAGGCAAGGTTGGCTTTGTTTCGACCATATGTTGTAACAGATAGTTCAGTGTCATGTGACCCTCTCCGAGCGAAGCAAGAAACCCAATAGTCCACTGTTCTGCAGCGCCATTCTTTGGCGCACAAAGGTGCAGGGATGCATAGCAGCGAGCACTTAACTCGATAATGTCAGGATCTGCGATCGCACCACTGATACCTGCTAGCGAAACTGCTTGCAATTTACCTGCAAAGGGTCTGAATGTTGTTGGATGCGCAACAAGGACTCTCTGGAGCTGATAGAGTACAAGCTTCTTCAAGCCTGCAAGATGAGGCTTAGCCAGTATTGTACAAAGGATTTGGCAAAATGTAGGCAGTGACGGCGTTGTAATCTCTCTTGTTAGGGCAGGCTTACCGCCTGTGAGGTCAAAAATGCTGACGAGCGTGCATATGGCGCGCTCCATGATGACCTGGCTCTTTTCTCGCTCGAGCAAGGTCAGCAGCAACTTTGTCCAGGATACGCCATGACTGATAAGCGTGTCCCAACCTCCGGATGGCCGTTCAACTGATGCTTTGACCAGACATACTCCTGTCCATCGAGCATGATCACTTTTTGATTGAAGCAGGGCAGATAGACGAGCATGCCATTTAGCTAGTAGTGAAGCGTCTTCAGCAAAGGAGCTCGACTGCAGCACCGAAACAAGAAAAGGCACGCTTTGTGCACAGCTTGTTTCTGAGTTCAAAGCATTAAGCAGGGCCTTGAGACTGGTCTTTGCCATAGCCCAGCAGCCTTCCTCTCTACTGTATAGCTATAGCGCTCTTCAAAGTTGTGTTCCTGGCTGACTGCGAGCAATTTTTCCAGACAGCGAAAAAAGGCAGTCATAAATTGATGACCATTCGCTGGTACGTAAGACAGTGAGCACGATGAGTGTAGTCCGATGAAGCATGAACCGCTTCGTTATAGCCGCTCATCTACAAAAGGCCTAGTTGTGCCTTCATCCCGCGTCTTTTCCCGCTTCGGATTTGGATGTCCGGGAGAACCCTTCAAAGCAAGAAGAAAGACAAGCAGGCAAAGAGTATCTACGAGGACCATCTCTTTACTTACAGGCCCAGCATGCTGAGGTCTTCTTCTGCCGTACGGCATGCTGTACGACGCAGTCTATGCGTGTCTCGGCCCGTCACACTGGCTCCAAAGCTCAGGTTACAATGTCTTGCCACCGTCGCGAAAGCCAAGCCACCCGTATGTTCCTGCTATGCGCGCTTGCTAGAGACCTCTTTGCTAATGGACTAGTCCCCGAACGACAGCTTCTTGCAATCCAACAGCGCAAACTACATTGACGGTACGCGCATCCTCTGTGCCAAGCTTGTTGCTAATGATCCGCAGAAATGTATGCTGCATGGAAGCAGGAGCCCACATCTGTACATATCTCCTGGCAGGTATACTTCAAGAACATGGAGAGTGGAGGGGAGCCATCGCAGGCCTTCCAAGCGCCTCCGACAATCGTTCCAACACCAACAGGCGGTGTTCCGAGCATTGTGCCTGGCGAGGGTCTTGCAAAGGGCACCGATGTTTCAAACCACTTGAAGGTGCAGCTTCTCGTACGCGCTTACCAAGTGCGCGGTCACCACAACGCGAAGCTTGATCCACTCGAAATTTCAAATGTCGACAAGACGAAGCCTAATGAGCTGACTCTCGAGCACTATGGATTCACCGAAGCAGACTTGTCGAAAGAATATACGCTTGGTCCTGGGATTTTGCCGCGCTTCGCTGTAGATGGGCGCGAGAAGATGACATTGAAGGATATTGTCGAGGCCTGTGAGAAGCTTTACTGCGGCTCATATGGAGTCGAGTATGTGCACATTCCCGACCGCGACCAATGCGACTGGCTCAGGGAACGACTCGAAGTGCCACAACCATACAAGTACTCGCAGGACGAGAAGCGCCGCATCATGGACCGTCTCATCTGGTCCGATTCATTCGAGCGATTCCTCGCCACCAAGCACCCTAATGACAAGCGATTCGGTCTTGAGGGCTGCGAAGCCCTCATTCCTGGAATGAAGGAGCTCATCGATGACTCTGTGGAGCGTGGCATTGAATCCATCGTGATTGGTATGCCACACCGTGGTCGTCTCAACGTGCTTGCCAATGTCGTGCGAAAGCCGGCAGAGGCCATCTTTTCCGAGTTCTCTGGTTCGCAAGAACCATCAGATGAAGGTTCTGGCGATGTCAAGTATCATCTCGGTATGAACTACGAGCGACCCACGCCTTCTGGCAAGCGTGTCAACTTGTCTCTTGTTGCCAACCCTTCGCACTTGGAAGCTGAGGACCCAGTC
This sequence comes from Protomyces gravidus, assembly GCA_003717255.1. Lineage (NCBI taxonomy): Eukaryota > Fungi > Ascomycota > Taphrinomycetes > Taphrinales > Protomycetaceae > Protomyces > Protomyces gravidus. The sequence continues at coordinate 93,409 of QXDP01000098.1, read as the reverse complement.
GTGCTTGGCAAGACGCGTGCTATTCAGCATTTCTCGAACGACGAGCGCGAGCACACAAAGGCAATGGGTTTGTTGCTGCACGGTGATGCTGCATTCGCGGGTCAAGGCGTTGTTTATGAAACGCTCGGCATGCACGCTTTGCCTGGGTACTCGACCGGTGGTACCATTCACATTGTTGTCAATAACCAGATTGGATTCACGACAGATCCGCGATTCTCGCGTTCAACACCTTACTGCTCAGACATTGCCAAGTCGATCGACGCGCCCATTTTCCACGTCAACGGCGATGATGTCGAAGCTGTCACGTTCATTTGCAAACTTGCATCAGAGTGGCGCGCTACATTTAAGAAAGACGTTGTTGTGGATATTGTCTGCTACCGTAAGCACGGCCACAATGAGACCGACCAGCCTTCCTTCACTCAACCGCTCATGTACAAGAAGATTGCCGAGCAGGCCCCTACATTGGACATTTACATCAAGCAACTTACAAAAGAAAAGACATTCACACCAGAGGATATTGAAGAGCACAAGAAGTGGGTTTGGGGCATCCTAGAGGAGAACTTCCAAAAGTCAAAGGACTACGAGCCTTCATCCAAGGACTGGCTGACTGCTGCTTGGAATGGCTTCGCCTCACCGAAGGACCTTGCCACCAAGATTTTGCCACACTTGCCGACCGCCGTGAAAGAGGCCGAGCTCAAGTCGATTGGTCAAGTCATTTCATCGTTCCCGAAGGAATTCACCGTGCACAAGAACCTCAAGCGCATCATCGAGCAGCGCGGTAAGGCCATTGACAAGGGTGAGGGCATCGACTGGGCAACCGGCGAAGCACTCGCATTCGGCTCATTGCTCAAGGAAGGACATCACATTCGTGTGTCTGGTCAGGATGTCGAGCGTGGTACCTTTTCTCAGCGTCACGCCGTTTTGCACGACCAAGAGACAGAAAAGACCTTTGTCAGCTTGAATGCTTTGGACCCGAAGCAGGCAGCCTTTGTCATTGTCAACTCACATTTGTCAGAATTTGGCGCGCTCGGTTACGAATACGGATACTCGCTTTCATCACCCAATGCGCTTGTCATGTGGGAAGCACAGTTTGGTGACTTCGCCAACAATGCACAGTGCATCATTGATCAATTCGTCGCCTCGGGAGAGAATAAGTGGTTGCAGCGATCCGGTCTTGTCATGTCATTGCCACATGGTTACGATGGACAAGGTCCTGAACACTCGTCCGCGAGAATAGAGAGATATCTGCAATTGTCCAACGACGACCCACGTATCTACCCATCTGACGCGAAACTCGACCGTCAGCACCAGGACTGCAATATGCAGTGTGTCTACCCAACGACACCTGCTAATCTGTTCCACGTTCTTCGTCGTCAGATTCATCGCGAATTCCGAAAGCCTCTTATTCTCTTCTTCTCAAAGGCCCTGCTGCGTCATCCAATTGCCAAGTCGCCACTTTCTGACTTTACAGGCGATTCGCACTTCCAGCGCGTCATTTCCGAAGTAGACGAGACCATCAAGAAGCCAAGCGAATGCAAGCGTCTTGTTCTTTGTTCAGGCCAAGTCTTTGCCACACTGGTCAAAGCCAGACAAGACAACAAGATTGACGATATTGGTATAATCCGTGTCGAGCAATTCATGCCGTTCCCGTGGGAGAGGTTGCATGAGGAGTTTGACAAGTACAGCAACGTCAAAGAGATCGTCTGGTGTCAAGAGGAGCCTCTCAATGGTGGTGCGTGGTCGTATTTGCAACCCCGTATCAACACTTGCTTGAAGAAGACGACACACACAGATAAGGTTGTTAAGTACGCAGGTCGTGCGCCGACTTCCTCCGTGGCAACTGGCTCAAAGAAGTCTCACGAGCGTGAGGTGAAGAAATTCACAGAGGAAGCGCTTGATTTACAACCACTTATGGAGTAGAGGCAGGCATTCAGGAATGTTGAGTAGACTATGGCGTAGTAATGCACTAGTCAAGTGAACTACGAGTTGCTCTAGTGAAATCAATTGTACAAACTGTGCTAGGATGACTTCTATATCCTCTTCAAGACCAAAAGATCTACTTGTATTTGGCAAAGAGATCCATGATTGTACTGTACAAAACAAGCATGAGTCCGCCACCAGGAGCCAACCGGCTGACTGAAAGATTAGCTTCAATACGTGAGCATCGACAAACATACCCTTTGGCACGAAACCCTTGTACAACGCGCGCAAGCCCTCTTCTCGCGCGACCGTGCCAAGAGCGGGGATAGCCCAGTTGTACTTGGGTACCTGGCCAGGAATCTTGGTAGCATTCTGAATACGTGATTTGACAACATCGAATGGAGTATTGAGGACGGTACCGACAGTACCACCCACCGTTCCTGCAACGACATTGTTGAGCATTTCACCGCCCTTGCTTTCAGGCTTCGGCAGCAATGCCTTGACCTGGAAGATGCTAGATGTCAGTAAAAGTCATCAACGAATGCGCAAGCTCTCACCATCCAAAGTAACCTGCATTCCAGAATACATGACGAAGCATAGTCGACTCTAGACCATTGTACAAGCTGAGAACACCCTCATTCGCAATGATCTTCTTGAAACAGTCGAAAGCACCAGTATAGCTTGACCCTGCTGACTGTAGCCGGATCTTGATGAGCTCAAACGGCACCACGACAAATGACTCCGTCGCACCGGCCGAGGCACCAGTCAATACAGCTAATCCTTGCGTTGTCTTCTCGGAATTGAATTGCTTGCGGTAAAACTGGCCCCAGTAGTCATTGGCAGCGAATTTGGTTGCACGCTTCGGTGCCTCCATTGCGAGAGGAGCCTGCTGTCAGCCAATACTTCATCTGCAACGACGGTGTACATAGATGCCTCGGTATAGCGCAGCCGTTCCTTCTTTTTTGACAATCGTCTTGAATGCGCCAATCATACCCTCGCTCTTGGCTGTCGACAGTTGTGCTCTTGTTTTGATCACATCCAGAGGATACAGCATCAGGATCTCTGTGATGCCTGCGACGGCACCAGCGACGAAGGAGTCCATTCGAAGAATAGATAAAGTGTCGTCTGCCTTTATCTCGAAGTCGCCGAGGATCTGCCCAGGTACATCGAAGCGACTTTGACAGATGGGAAAAATGCCAGTCACATAGATCGTCAATGCTACATGAGGCTATGCGATATTCACAAGAGGCCCCTCTTCAAAAGCCTGCTTCGCCATTTCAGCCAGAACATCAAATTCACCGCTCGCTGCACACATTTCCCTAAATACACTTTCCTTATCTTGCATGAGAAGATGAGGATGGTTGAACTCCTTCACCTGGCCGGCATCCAGCACGAGGATCTTGTCGTAGTCAACGATTGAACGCAGTCGATGTGCAATCGTGAGGATAGTCGAATGCTTAAAATTGAGGCGAATTGTCTTTTGAATCTTGGCGTCAGTCAAGTGGTCGACACTGGCTGTGCTTTCATCCATGAGAATCACCCGAGGCATGCGCAGCAGAGCCCTCGCAAGACACAGCAGCTGCTTTTGACCTTGCGAAAGGTTATTTCCGCCTTCTGCAATCTGTGTGTCAAGGTTGAAGAAGACATTGATGTTCTCATCTCCGGCCTGCGCAACGCTCGACGCTGAATATTCACCGATGAGATGCACACGACGCAGAGCTTCAAAGATCTCGGTATCTGTATGCTCACCGAACGGGTCGAGGTTGTACCGCAGCGTCCGCTGGAAGAGCGTCGGATCCTGGGGAATGATTGTCAGTCCTTGTCGTAGTTCACGCAAGCCAATCTTTGCAATATCGACACCATCAATAGTGATGCGACCGCTCGTTGGCTCAATCAATCGGAAGAACGCAGTCGCAATGGTAGACTTTCCGGCACCTGTTCGTCCAACAATACCAATCTTTGCGCCTGCTTCCACCTTGAAACTAACATCCTTAATGACTGCCGGCAGATCTGGAGCATATTGCAGCACGAGATGTTCAACATCGATAGCCCCCTTACTGGGCCAGCCTTTTGGTACTCGGTGTTCCTCCACGATGGCTGGCGCCTCCTGCTCAATCTCAAGATACTCATCAATACGCTCGACACTGTTCATCGACATCTCAAGCATACTGTATAGCCGAACGCACCACAGCACATGGTCCGTAAAACTGATGGCATAGGTGAGCGAAATACCTGCGAGACCTGCATCGAGCTTGTCGACATTCATGATGACAAAGATAGCCGCAAAGAAGCTGACAAGCGCGCCTCCAAGATCGACGCGGACGGAAAGCCAACGATTCAGCGCCCATAGATAGTAGAATGGTCTATTGTTGGTGTCAATGTTGTTCAGATTGTCGCGAATGAATCGCAGATTGTCGCCATATGCGCGAATTGTCACAACACCAGTCAAAGTCTCGCCAAAGTGCTGGTAAATAGGTGAACGTGTGACTGATTCGAGTCTCTTGAGCTCTCGTGAGCTGCGAATGTAGAAGGCACCAACGACCGTGTAGATCGCCGTGACCAGAACGCCAGCGACCAAGAATCCTGGCGTGATGAATGTGATGAGCACGACCGTAATGGCAATGGTGAGCGTATCGTGGATAAAGCCCAGCGCAACCATGGCTAGCTCTTGGTCAATGGTTTCGAGATCTTTGCTGAAGCGGTTCAGGATCTGACCCATGGGGGTTTTATCGAGGAAGCGTGCCTTGGCATGAACAATGCGGCTGAGCAGCTGCTCATGCATGCGCTTCGACGCTCTGATCGAGCCCAGACTGACAATGACGATACGGGCAAAGGTCGCAACGCAGAACAGAAATGCAATGAATGCGTAAATGCTCAGATAATAGTTTAAACTTTCGTTGCCTCGGACGTGTTTTTTGAGTTCATTCAAGTCTGTCGTTTGCAAGGTCAACTCAGCGACGCGTTTCGCCGTCTGCCACAGGAAGAGTGGCTGAGGTGCCGTCTCCACTCCTCGTGCAGAGATGATTGTCGATGTCACATGCCTTGTAGCGTAGCTAGCGGCCCATTCTCTGGTCCAGTAGCTCTGCAAAACATCGAATCCGCGCTGCGCCAAGAATGCACTACTCATCAAGATCCAAAAGGGCCAGCTTCCCAATGATTTGGTATACTTGCCATAAACCGACCACTTGACGCTGCCGATCGCGCGCGTTTCTTCTGGCGCTTGTGTTGCAGCTTTCGCCGCCTTCGCTTTGTCTTGTAGCTTTTTCGCTTCGAGCGCATCCACGACAACATCGCCTTCTTGCTCCTCAACAACATCCGTGATCCGCACTGCAGATGGAATGCGAGAAGGTGCTGCACTTCCAGCGCGAGAATTTGCGATAGAGACAGCAGACTTGAGAGCCTCGTCGTCGTGACCCAGACTACCTCGGTCCACCACATCAGATGGACGACCTTGGTCAATCAGGCGACCATTATCCAACACAACCACAAAAGCCGCTTCCGGCAGACATAACGCAATGTTGTGAGTAACCAAGATTCTTGTTCGATTTTGGACCAGGTCGCCAGTCAATGCGTGCCGAAAGATCCATTTTGCTGTATGCGAATCGACGGCAGAGAGACAGTCGTCGAGCAGCAAGTGTCGAGCACGAGAGTACAACGCTCTCGCGAGAGAGACACGCTGCTTCTGTCCGCCAGAAAGAGCGATACCCTTTTCGCCGATCAGAGTTTGATCACCGTGATCCAGAATGTCGAGATCGCGCGACAAGGCACAAGCTTTGATGACACGATCATATCGCTCGGCATCATATTCGGCAGCAAACAAAATATTGCTCCGAATAGTATCGTTCAGTAGCCAAGCTTGTTGGGCGCAGTACGCCACGGAATCCGTCATCTCGCTTCCGGCCAAGATTTCTGCATCTTCGCGGTTGCGAGGACCAGGAAGGAATGCATGGCCTTTGAGTGGCGTCATCTCGCCAAGCAACGCCATGAGCATGGATGTCTTGCCGGAACCGGTTGGACCAGACACGATAGACAGCTCTCCAACTGGGAAATCAACGGTCAAATCCTTGATTTGGAAGGCGACAGTATTTGTCTGGGAATCGAGGTCTTTCTGACTGGCCCATGTGAAGGAGCCTTCGACAAAGCCAAGTTTGGGCCCCTCAACGTGCTTTGGCTTCTTGAGCAGGTGCTCGTACTTCTTCGTTTCTTCTTCTCCGAGGAAGGCGCTGACTCGGTCTAAACTAACCTTGGATTGCAAGACGTTCGTAATCATATCTGCAAGCTGGTCCAAGGGGCTGCGCAACACATTAAACAATGACAGTGATGTGAACGCGACCGAAGCCGTCAAATCTCTATGCGCCAACTTGGTATAGGTGAAGAATGTCAAAAGTGTGATCAGGACTGGGGATGCATTCCAGCTGAGCGAAGCAATAGAATACACGATAAAACGCTTTCGTAACTGCTTGAGCTCGGCGGCCCTGCATTCGTTGATGTCTTTTTTAAACGATTCCTCCCATGCAAAGTATTTGATGATTCGAATCGAGTTGAGCAATTCGTTCATGCGGTTAATACGAATGTCAGTCGTCTTCATGAGGTCATCTTGGATAGAGCTGAATTGCTTCGAGATCCAGTAGTTGAGCGGCAGCAAAAAGACCATACCGAGAATACCTGCCGCAGCAGACCAGCCAAGAATACTGTACAACAAACCAATCGCGATCGTGAGCTCGATAGGAACAGAAGCTAGAAGGTAATGCAGGTATGCGCAAATTTCGGAAACTTTGAAGGCATCAATGGCCATCAAGTTGATGATCTGACCATTGTTGGCTTGCCCGTCGTCTTCCTCGCTATCACCCTGAGCAGAAACGTCCTTGCGTCTGAGAGCTTTTGCGTAGACCTCCCCAATAATGATGGCGCGCAGGCGAATGCAAATTCGACGCCCAATGAAGAGCGCTTGTCCGTTGCCGACAGTGCTAAACACGGACCCCGCAAGCAAGCCAGCGCAGTACAACCAGGCCAGGCCGCGCGGCGTATCTGATGGATCCTCAAGGTATTCAAGAATTTTCTTGAGCAACAGAGTCGGTGCGAAAGTGAAGATGGAGAAAAGCAGTGCCCAAAAGGCCTGCTTGACAAGAAGGCCTCTGAAATGCTTGAAAAGCTGCATCGTGAGGCTGCCTGCCTTTTTCATTGCAGTGAACCTTCCAAGTACTTCCTGCGCATAGTCATCTTGCCGCAAATCCCATACATTTTCCATTGTGTGCGGTTTGAAGTATCCATTCCAGATCACTGGATTCACCCAGTTGAACGCAGCAATGGATAGCAAGCTTGCAAGGGGCTCGCGAGTCGGAGGCAAGCCTTTCTGCGAGAGCCTCCGGTATGGCTCTTCCCTGAAACGATGTGTGACTGAGATCAAAAGCATCACCGAGATAAGCGCAAAATTGATACACTCAGATATCAATCTCGCTCGTCGTGGCCGCCGTAGAATGGCCGAACGGAATTCAAAAAAGGCCAGCGGGAAGCTCAGGCCGACGAGAAGAACAACATGCATGAAGAAGGAACGCGTCCAGGCCAAACTTGGCAGTCGAAGGTTTTTGAGCACAACCAGGACAAAGACATGCAGCCAAAATAGAGCCTTGACGATTGAAGCATATTTATGTGACAAGAGCCAGGCTCCAGTCGTATGCAGACCGACTAGACCCGCTGCTGCGAGGATCTCGATTGCTTTTTTGATGCGCTCGCCTGACGGCCTTGCGAAATACGTGCTCGACACAACGTGTGGCAATTTATTACCAGCTCTCGCAAATATATGTGCTTCGTCTTCCTCAGAGATCTCACTGTCTGTACTTGCCTCGTCAATCTGCTGATATGCTGCATCCTTCGAAGCATGGAAGTAATGCCTGGCGATCGCAACAGTAAGCAGGGCGACGGATAACGCAAGCAGTATCCCGGGTATTAGCGTTTTGATATAGCTGTTGCGTATACATTTTGAAAAATCATCAGTCTGAGAGTGAGCTTGAGCCTAGCTAGAGGAGACATACACGCCAAATTCGCCCATGGCAAGAAAGAAAAGTCATCAATTTGCGAAATCGGTCCGATCTGTTAGGCGACCAAAGCAGATGTCGTTAATTGGCAGAAATGAACGATACGAGCCTGTTTTATAGCTCCTCCAGTACCCACAAGCGACTGGACAGATGGTTGCCTCTCAAAGAAAAAGGAGCGTCGTGATGTCGTCGCGCTTTTTGAAAGGGAAAAAAAGAAATTCGAGCCGAGACACCAGCAAGCGCGCATCGATCAATAAGGCAGTCAAGTGGAAGTGGATAAGATGCGAAAAGGTAAGCTTGCTATGGAAGAGTTATGAACGCGCCCGGACCTGGGGTTCCCACTTGCTGATCCTGCTTGTTAGCGGGCCAATATATAGTGTGATTGTCCATACTTCTCCCGTACTGTGCTGTAGGGCTTGTACGCGCCTGTTGTGCCTGTAGGGTTCTTTGCCCATTTAGTCTCCCATGGATACTGCGCCGTCTCGAGGGCCGCATCCTCGCTCGGCGCCTTGTTGAGGGTGTGCGCCAGCCAAGAGTACCATCCTGGCTCGATCTGTGACGCTTCATTTGTATAATCAGCGAAATCGACCCATCTACTTCGAAATGTCGTCTCGGTCTACGGATCAGCAGAGTTCTGAGCATCTTCAATGCCACATACAGGATCTTCGTAGTACTTGTTGCCTAGCTTGTCGATGCCGACTAATCTACCGGCCTTTGTGTCTCCGATGTGCTGCATCTGGTGAGCCGCCTGACGGAAGCCAATCTTGCGCAGGTTCCTGAATGTACGCGTGACGGTCGACATGACTGCGGCTCCGATGAAGACACCTTCTACTGTCTACTTTGTCTCTTGGCCTGCAATTGATAGTGAGCCTGATCAGCCTCATAAAATAATGCACGTGATTCTGGTGCCTTCGATCTGAAAACAGGAAACAAGACTATCAGCGTACCCTGCAGAACTAGACTAGCGAACACTCTATCTAACAAGCTGCTGTATGCTCATTTCAAGATCGTGCATCAGATCTAGCTCGTGGAAATCACGCTGCATGTCCACACAAGTCCAAAGCTATGACCCGAGCTATCGTTATCTCTGCATCAAGCTCGACAAGCTTGCACCACGCTTCATGCTGCCAACAGGGGCTATACGTGTGCTGTACGAACCTGCAGAGTTTTACGAGACACTCAAAAGTAAGATCTCTGCTGCAAAGCATAGCGTGTTTCTCTCAACGCTGTATATTGGTACTGCAGAACACGAGCTGGTTCGTAAGACGCCTTCTTATTTCACGGCTGATGACAGATTGATGTGTTACATAAGGCTCTCAAAAAAAACAGCTCTCTACAAGTATCTATTTTAACAGACGCTCTTCGTGGGACAAGAGAAGCACCAAAGCCTTGCACAGCATCTTTGCTAGCGCCTCTTGTGCGAGAATTTGGTGACCGCGTCGAACTGCGCATGTACCATACCCCGAATCTTGCAAAGCTGCGCAAGTCTCTCATTCCTCGTCGCTTTGACGAAGGATGGGGTCTTCAACATATGAAACTATATGGTTTCGACGATGAGCTCATCTTGTCAGGGGCAAATTTGTCCAACGACTACTTTAGCAACCGCCAAGATCGCTATCATCTCTTCTCCTCGGCATCGATCACAAGCTTCTACAAGACCGTACATGATACTGTCTGCTCTGTGAGCTTTGCTGTCAATCCAGCAAAGAATGCAAGTGGCTTCACGCTCGATTGGACCTCCGAAGCATGCCCGAATCCGATCGACTTTCCGAAGCGCTACAAGGCGTACACTTCAAAGCTCATACAAAGAATAGCACGGCCAACCTCACTCGAGCATTGTGAGTTTACGGAAAAGATTCCGTTGCCGACCGTCGTCTACCCTCTATTGCAAATGACGCCGCTCCTTCAGAAGGACACGTTGGCCAATACCGAACAACCAACAGTCAATGCTGTGCTTGACTTGCTTGCGGTGTTGCCGGGAGCAGCTTGGCATTTTACCGCAGGATATTTCAATGTCTTTGAGGAGTATCGCAGCAGGCTCTTCAAAGCAATAGGGCAAGGCACAATCATCACTGCTTCACCCGATGCTAACGGGTTCTATGGCAGTCGTGGACCTTCTGGAATGCTGCCAGCTGGCTATACATTGCTCGCAAGACGCTTCCTGAGCGAGCTCGAGCGACAGAAGTCCACGAAAAAAGACGCATCAATTGGTTTGAAAGAATGGACACGAGGGCTCTACAGGTCTGAAGACCGCTGGACTTATCATGCAAAAGGGCTTTGGATTCAGCCTCTCACCACAGAATCGGCAGAAGGTCCTTCTTTAACGTTTGTCGGTAGCTCCAATTTCACACGACGATCGCAGAAGCTTGATTTGGAGGCGACAGCGTTGATCATTACGGCGGACTCGGCACTACAGCGGGCACTGAAGCAGGAAGTGAAGCATCTCGAGTCATATGCAGCAACTGTCGATAAGACCACTCTAGATGCGCCAGAACGTAAGGCTGATTTGAAGACACGCATATCGCTTTGGTTATGCCAGGGCATGCTATAGATTCAGTTGTATACTACATCGCTAGTGCCGCCCAAAGTGAATCTTGCGAGGCACCATAAGCGTTGTCTCTGACAAGGCCGATGTCAGATCTGTCATGGGAACATCGTCTTCGACTAGCGGCATCGCCTCCTTGAATAGACTGTCAATCGCTTGAGCTTGCATATCAGTTGCGCTTGGTTGAGACTCTTGCTTCGCTCGATTCTGCATCATTGGATGCTTACTAGCTTGATGCTGGACGTGCTTGTGCTTCCGCTTTGAAATCGTCCCAGTATCGGTTGCTCCTGGCCTTTCAGGGTACAGCAAACTAGGAATGCTAGATTTCAAACCCTTTGATACGATATTGAAGCGAAATGTCTCCGGGTACGCGTGCTCTTTCATAAGATGGCGTCGCCGTTGCGTCGCGCTTAGAAACGTCTCCTTGCATGCCTCGACGAAGCAACGAAAGACAGGTTCGCCCCGAGCCTTTCGAGCTTCAAAGACAGAGTCATGATGCTCTTCAACATGCAGATTCTGGAAGTTTGCATTTGGAAAGGGAAGGAAGCAGATGGGGCATCGTGTGGCATGCTTAGACAGATGTCGATCAAGACTCTCGATCGTGTAAAAGGAGCGCGGCTTGACATGGCAAGTGGGTGGCTCGCAGCAAATCATGAGCGGCTCTTTTGGACTGAGCTGAGCGGCTGTCCCGCCTCGACTCCATTTAGCTTGTTCTTCTACATCATCATTCTCAGAGCTTTCATAGATGTCCTCTTCGTAGCTGCGCTTCGCCATGCATTGCTTGCTTATGGCCACTTTCTACTAGTCGTTGAGCAGCTTATAATTAAGCTTCGATCGTCGTCCGATTGCTGAAGTTTGGACGCGACGACGCTCAACACCTGAACGCGCAGAAGACAGTGTTCGGATATGGCACAGGAAAATGGTACAGGCATCTCGGCCGATGAAGTGGCACTATACGACAGGCAGATCCGTCTATGGGGCATGGAAGCGCAGGAACGTCTCAGAAATGCACACATCCTCGTCGTGACCATCCGAGCACTCGCGAATGAGGTTGTCAAGAATCTCGTGCTGGCCGGTGTCGGAGCCGTCACCGTGCTAGACGATGCCAAAGTCACGGAAGAAGATCTTGGCGCTCAATTCCTCGTTCACGAAGAAGATGTCGGCAGACTCAGAGCGGAAGCAGCAGCGGAAAAGGCTCGTAAGCTCAACCCGCGTGTCGCTGTGCATGTCGATACAACTGCGCTTGAGAGCAAAGACGAGGCGTTTTTCGCCAGGTTCGATGTTGTTGTCGTTTGCGATGGCAAGCTGTCCGACCTGGTACGCATCAATGGAGCCTGTCGCACAGCCGAACGACCTTTCTTTGCCGGAGAGATCCCAAGCATGTACGGCTACATCTTTGCCGACTTGCTCAAGCATGACTACGTGACGGAACGTGAAGAAACGAAGGCAACAGGTGAACGTCAAAGGGTGACAGTGCCGGCAACTTCATCCTACACACCACTGTCTACGTCCATAATTGTTGACTTTGCCAGCAAGCTGCGTCCAAAATTGCGAAAGAAGGTGTCGCCTCTCTTGCCTGTCATGATGGCACTACTCGACAGCACCTCAGAGGTTGATACAGATACTTTGTTGAAAAAGAGCCAAGCTCAAGCCACGACCCTTGGACTTCCAGATTCGATAGTGTCTCAAGCCCTGGTAGAAGACGTGGTCAACGGTCATGGATGTGAGCTCTCTCCAGTAGCAGCGATCGTCGGAGGCATTCTTGCGCAAGACGTGCTCAATGTGCTCAGCAAGCGTTCCCAACCTGTTGACAATTGGTTTGTCTATAATGGCGAGACTGGAGACGGACCTATCTACAAGGTGTAAAAAGCTCTAATCCCACTTGTCAGCGCTCCTTGCTCTCTTGCTATCAACATTGTCAAGCTGACAGAATGCGCAATGGTGGTTCCAGATTCCGAACGCCTGACGCGCACCACTCAACGAGCCGAAGGAGTCAAGGACAGCGCAAGTCAATCTCGCTCATAAAGACAGTGTTCGCAATACGCTTAAGACATTAGAGAAAATATAAATACTGGCATTCGGTAACGCGGTGTCGACTTAAAACCGCCTACACAATATCATCAACTCTGGTCGTCGGAACACCTCTGGCAAAACAATGACGACGCCTCTCGCGGTGAGTCTTCAGTGTTTTACAGAATTGCCGCCCCCAATGGTCTGGCACTTCGGTGGGCAATGGTTTCCGCACACATTGCACACTTCCGCGCCCTCCCACAGCGCCTCTGGATTTGCAGTAGGCAAGGCTGTAACGCTTGCGAGCAGGAAGAGCATAGTGAAGATTCGCATTCTAAATGGTCAATGCCGTTGCAGTCAAGCTATGCCTTACCTTTGGTTGTCAGGTTGTAAGGGTGTTTGAAGTGTGTGATTTGTGGATGAGAGCAAAGGAAGGGTTGACCGGGCTTTATACAGAAGCGCTCCGGGACTCTCACAGGAACCTTTCCTAGAATTGCCGATCGTAAATCAGGAGTGGCGTCACTGGCGCTTGCATTCGGAACATGTCGATTGGAGCGTTAGCATTGCGCTTGCTGTCGTTGCAAGACTAATGCCGCACTTATACAACTTAACACAACCTCATTCAGCCCTGCGAATACTTCAGTTGCCTAAGAGCACGGCGATCAAGTCTGCAAAGGTGCATCCGTACCTCTGCTGCATCAATTGTGCAGGAGCAGTGCATACACTATGATTCTGATCTAGGCGAAGAACTTCAACGGCGCTGATGTCTGTTCTTTGCCGGGAAGACTGATCCTACGAGAATGTGCTCCTCCTGGCGTTTTGCAATTTTGACGTTAGCAGCCGCCGCAGATATATGGTACAAGCGGCATCAATTTGGCGAGGCCTGCTCAAGTCTCCATTGTGTGCTGCTCGATGGCAGGGATCTGCGGTCAATCCGTCGAACACTACGAGCCCCTGGATCGTACATCGAAGAATTCGGTTGTTTGGATGTGCCCACATACGTGCAGTCAGGCCGCATCGCCAAGCGCTCTAGACCGGCTGGCCAGCAGCACGATAATTGTCAGGGATATGCGGGATGACCACGGCTTCGAGGTGAAATCAGGCCTAGCCTTGATAGCTCTACGCAACTGTCACTATCCATGCGCTAGCCTGATGTCTACCAACACCTAGGCTGCAAGGGCGTCAATTGCCTTTGATGACTGTCTCAGCTCCCCTCTGGCCGCCTTGTCTCGGACATCGTTTGCAGTGGTCGCAGAAGTCGAGTGTATCTCGCCCAATGATAGCATCAGCCTACGAGGACGGCTGGCAGCGCTGCGACACTTGCAAGCAAGCGGAAAATCTTGTTGATTTGCATGGTTCTTATCGACTGGCTAGATGTGGCAAGTTGTGCTAGAAACCTATATCGATCTGCTGTGCTCAAGCCCGAGTACGTAGTCGATAGGCAGTTCGCAACTATGCTTTATAGCAAAGATGTCTCCTCAACAAAAAGCTCATCACTACAGTTCCCAAACCTAGGGGCAGTTCGCGTCGATATCTGCTGCAGGGAATCAAGGTGCGAGAGATCCATGTCGAGCGAAGTTGCCCGACATCCACACGGCAATGCCCTCAGCGTCAAAGCTCGGAGAGACTGGCCGGCAGGACTCATGTCCGCCGGCAGTCGGCGGTGTTGGTGAGCAGACTTTTCTGCATTGCGATCTTGCAAGGTTGAGCACGGTACGTCTTGGCTAGTCCAGCCTGCAAAAGCAATCATTTCATGGCACATTTTTACATTACTGCAGATTACTTGACTTGGGCGATCTGTGGCCACAGTCGGGTCTCAGATCGCTTTTGCATGACAAAGCTTGAACTATGATCATTGAACACTTCCTATCAGGACACGGCTCGACCCGCAGGCTGTCCTGCATGGCTTTCGTGCTCAAGGAGTACAATGCTTTACCTCAAGTCTCCATCGACATGTACAAGACGGGTATGTTCGTGTTTGAAGCTACAACACCGCTCGCAGATTGAATCCGTTGCAATATCGTTTTTGACATCGTTTTTGGCGTAAGTGACCACGCTGTCCGGTAAATTGTGATCTTTACGCCGCCAGCTTGGAGCAGTAGCAGCCGATTCATCTCAGCAAGATGCAGGGAGCGAGACTCAGGCACTGCTGAGCGGCTCGTCTGAAGGAAGTCAGCTTTCAGTCAATGTCAACCACGGTGTGGAAAATTCGTGCATATTGAGAGATTGATCTTCAAAGCTACAAGAGAGACTAGCATGCGGAGGGAAGCTCTCGTTTCTCGACACTTGCCAGCATCATTTGTCGCTCGCAACAACGCCTGCGGGCTCTGCGTGCTTTTTGCAACCTGGATCACAAGCAAAGACACAGGTCTGGCACGTGTCCCTCGGATGGGGCCATGGTCCCTGTGCTTCAGACTTTGCATCTGCAACAGCAGCGGGTAAGGCTGTGGTAGTTGCCAGCAGGAAGAGGATGTTGATGATGTGCATACTGAATGGTTAGTTGGACACGCATATCAAGCGACTCACGCCGTCGAAGTCTCAGCAGCGGTTTGAAAGAGATGGTCGGTGGATGCAAGAAGTATGATAAGCGCACCTTTCTGCCCTTTATATCCTTTCTTGTTGGCAAGGACTCGGTTTGTCGAGCGACGAGCGGCATCATGCGGGTCCTGTCGGCAGCACGTCGTATCAGCTGATGTGCACTGATCAGAAGTATGCAGCAATTTGATGCACATCTGCAGATCAATGTGAGAGCAAGATCAGCCTTTGACTCTAAGGACATGATGCTGATCCATCTGAAGATCTGCTGCCTTTCCCGGTGTATGTTCCCCTTGATGCGCAGTGCTTGATGCGCAGTGCTTCAGTCTGTCTCTTTGAATCAAGCGTAGACAGTCGTGTCTAGAGATCAGCTCCTAGCAATGCTTCCTTCCCGCTTCAAGAGTGTTGAGACGCCGGAAGAGCGCATGCGACGCAGTGTCACACTCGAGTTGAAGATCACCTCACTGCGTCGAGAGATTGAGCAGGCATCAGCGCGACTTGCGGCTGTATGCGATGCGGTGCCAGTAGCAGAGGTTGTTCGTACGCATGCAGCCACAGCAGCTTCAACAAGGGAACAGGCGGCGTTAGAACAACAGCAGCAGCAAGGAAACGAGCGAGCGATGTCTGATTCGAGCACACATAATACACAGAGCGAGCAGGGAAGTGTCTCTGCGACGGTGGAGCACTGCAAGAGTGTTGTCAAGGGACACATTGATCGACTGCATCAGTACAACGAAATGCGGGACTTTGGCTGTGGTATGCATGCGCAGCTGCAGTGTTGCACACAATACTGACTCTGCAGTGCTCATCACCAAGCTCGCGGCAGATCAAGGATGCACCATGGCTGAAGTGATGGAGCGCTTCGGCGTCTCCAAGGATGATTGAGGAGTTGCAGATTGGACCATCGGAGATGGTAGAACGAGACAAGGACGGTGTTGTTGAGCTGTTCCAATTACTTTTCGGTATCTAGCAAACTACGTACAGACGCATGCTTGTGTGCAATGCCTTGTCGCGTTTGGCAGTCAATTCGACCGAAGTGCTGTGAAGATGGTGGAAGAAGCAGGTAGAGATGCGTATGCGTGAAGATGTATAGTTGAGGGAATCGTCATTGGGGAAATGCAAGTGACTTGAAGGTCGTTCCAAGCTTATAGGTTGAGCTTAGTGCGGCGCCAGTGACGACGCTTGGCATTGTACTTGATTGTGTTGTCGGTTCTGAGACGGATCCATTGCGGGATTGGGCGGTTCTGCTTCGCCTTGCGGCCGAGCTTAAGCTTGATGCGGAGGGGCTGGATGTTAGTAGACGTTGCAGGATCACATGCAGCGAAAGAGATGGCAGAGAAGAGTCTTTGTCGGCAGCGTCTTAGTGAAAACCTTGCAAGAAATGGACGCCTTGAATGTCGCTTGTAGATGACGCCTGGTCGCAAACGAAGTTCTTGGGACCGTCGAGCGACGCCCTGTTGTAGAGGCAAGGCAGGCTAACCCTCACACGCAGGACCAGGCCTCAAGCATGATACACATATTCATTTATAGCATTTTTCGAGCATTCTTCGACAGGATCCCGATAGACTCAACTCTGCACCTTCCTCTCGCCACTGTCGCGACTGGCATACCTTGTTTGACGGCATAGCTCCTTCTAATGTGTCTGATGCGCCTTCTGTCTTCTTGGTCGTTGCGCTTGATTGTCAGTGAAGGACGAGAAAACTTTTGTTGATGGCAGTGTGACTGCTATATATAAAACAGTCATAAAATTGTGTTCCAGTAATTGAATTGATAGATTGTAGATAGCATGATAGAATACATGGCATACAGTACAGATCAAGTTCAGCCTCTAAACTCCTATAGATACCTTTGTTAGTTATGTATCCCATGACCGTGAGATGATTTCGACTAATTTGGTTGAAAGGCGACAAGAAAGGCATCTACAGACAGAGTACATAGGCAGCCTGCCGTAGCTGCCAGCGATGGGCCGTCGCTTCAATCCCAACATCATCATAACAGGGACACCAGGTACAGGAAAATCGACCCATGCACAGCACTTGAAAGATCTCGTGCATGATGCAGGCGAAGGCGACACCATCCCACTCGAGGTCTTCCACATCTCAGATCTTGTCAAGACGGCCAATTTGCACCAAGGCTCCGATACAGAATGGAGCACGTTGCTCGTAGATGAAGACAAGCTGCTTGATCATCTCGAACCTCGCGCATTGGCAGAAACTGGCGGTTGTGTGTTTGATTGGCATTGCTGCGATCTCTTTCCGGAACGATGGATTGATCTAGTCATTGTGCTTCGTTGTAATCACACATTGCTCTGGGATCGACTGCAAGGGCGCGGCTATGCACTCAATAAGATCCAGGAAAACAATCAAGCAGAAATCATGCAAGTTGTGCTTGACGAAGCGCGGGCTGCATATGCAGAGGAAAAGGTCGTTGTTCTCGACAGCGAATCGGTGGAGCAGATTGAAGCTA
This sequence comes from Protomyces gravidus, assembly GCA_003717255.1. Lineage (NCBI taxonomy): Eukaryota > Fungi > Ascomycota > Taphrinomycetes > Taphrinales > Protomycetaceae > Protomyces > Protomyces gravidus. The sequence goes on along the minus strand of QXDP01000098.1, from coordinate 75,898 downwards.
ATGTCGAGCGGATCGCTGAATGGATGCGAAAATGGAAGGTGGATCATCCTGATGGAATTGATTATGACGAAGATTTTGGCACGAGCAGTGCCCAAGATGAGGACGATGACGAGAGTTGAGACTACGAAGATATGAGCTCAATGAGACCATGAATTAACTAGATCATGCATGACTCACAATTCGGAAGATGCTCCGCTGCGCTGAGAATACAAGTCAGTGTTCTCTTGAGAACCGACTTCATGCTTTCATCGCTTACTCAGAGCAGATTTGATGGCACTATATGATGGAAGGACCTCCGGCAAGTCTCTGCGCACTGTACCGCTGCTCGTCTTGTCTTTGTTGCCCGGCACTTACGTTTGGGCAGGCCGCAAATGATTGATTGAGCGCACGAGTCAGCGATCTAGGCAGCTAGGATGGAACAATAGCAATCTGTCAACATGACATACTAGGTATTCACAAAGAGCATGAAATAGAGTATGACATTGAATGCCATCTGAAGATTTCCCACATGCAATCTATAAATCCTTCGTCATCGTATCCTGCTCAATGCGCTGGAAGGACGGTACAAAGCCTGTCGCTTGTACCACCTGTGGCTGTGGCGAAGCCTGTGTCTGGTCAATTGGCTGGAGTGACGGCGGCAAAGAGGTCTGACTTGATGTCGCTTCGGTACTTGGCTTTGCAGCTGGTCCCTGAATTGTGGAGGCTGTCGGTGACACTTCGAGCGCTAATCGCTCTCGCACCTTGCGAGACGCCAACTTTTCTCTCTGTACCGTGTCCCAATCAATCTTGTCCGCAGCATCACCAGCATGCACACAGACCGCCATCTCACCCAACACATCAACCACATAATTCGACAAAAGTGGCAAATGATGCGAAATCCGCCAAGCAGCAACCGTACCACACATCGCTTCCGTTTCCTTGCTCACAACAAGTGCTTGAACGGCGGCTTCTGTGCCGATGGGACCTAAACTGTCTTGTTGCGCAAGTGGTGTCACGTGTAATGCCACACGCCGTCGGACGCGTGCAAGAAAGGACGCAACACGATGAATACGCTCAGCGAGAGGCTGCACATACTTTGCATGCGGATCAGCCAATCGTTGAGCTGCAGGATCATCAAGAACGCCAAGATAGATGGTTTGTGTGGATAAGATGGCAGCACAGGTTAGCAAGACTTTGTGACCTGCATGAAGATGATCAAAGGTGCCTTGCGCCGCCACACCTGCAAAGCTGCTCATTTGAGGCGGCAAAGGGCCCATATAGCTGCCACCCGGAGTTGTGTTTGGAGATGGCGGCTGTACGCCAGTCGCACCATTGGTTGCGCCAAGTAGTTGCACGTACTGAATTTTGTGCCGAGAGTGCGTCGCAAAGCGCGCCATGAGCCCGCGATCCTCTTCCCTGCAGCACGCGTATAGCCAATCGATATGTTCTCTTGCCAAGTCGTAACCTGCCCAGCCAGCAATGATGACTGTGACGGGACACTTGTCCAAGTCAACTTGACAGCGCTGCAATGCCTGGCTAGCGGCCAGATAAAGCTGTGCCAACATTCCCTGCAATCTGCCAAAGAATCCACGCGTATTAGCGACAATGGCCGGCGGAAGATGAAGCCATAAGTCAAGTCCTTCTACAGGCTGCTCGATTCGCGCACATTGCTGAGCTGCTGAAGGAAGGAGCGTCTGTATGATGGATTTTATGTCCAGATCCACGCCTGCTGAGCCGATGACGAGAGTATGCCGCGGAGGCGGGCCTTCTGGTACGGCGGCGATAGTTTCGGCATGATTTGTCGTGGCAAGCGGGCTTGATTTCGCACGAGGCTGCTTGACCTTTCCCAGCTTGGCGCGCTCCTCCTGTTTACGCTTTTGACGTTTTTGCTGCTTGGTCAAGATTTCGCTCCAGCGCTTGAAAGGCAGCTTGAGCTTGAGTCGTTCGCATGCCGCTGCCTCTTCAGCAATCTGCTCGGCCGAACGCACGTCAAAATCATAGCCACCGAACCAGCCTCCATCTATCACCTCGCCCACTGCATAGGATCTCTCACCAGGCACCTTGGACGGTGTGCTGACAATTTCTGGCAGTTCTTCTCTTTTCCGCTTCAATAAACGCCCGCTGAATGATCGTTGTGGCGTATCTTCTTCCTCTGCTTCATCATCCTCGGATTGATTCCGACCACCTTCGAGCATGGAATTGTAGTCGACTCTTGCTTTGCCTCTTGTCCGGCTCAACTCACGATCTGCACCTTGCGCCATCAATCGCTGTGCGACCGCCTGCTTTCTATGCTTTTCACGCAACGCTCGCTCTTTGTTATGTAGAAGCTTCGCTCGTATCGCTGATGCTCGTTCGCACTCTGGCACAACAACGGTATCCAATTGCCGCAGTAGTTGCTTGCCGCGTTGTGTGAAGCATGATGACGCACGCAGGTCTTCCACAAGAGCCTTCAGTTCCTCTATCGTGCTTGCTATAGCGTACCAGCGAGACGGCTGTCGCGATAAATCCGTCTGAATGAAGACACGAAAGAATGTATCGATACCCTTGAAGAGGTAGTAGATATGCTTCCTGTCATCTTTCCCGATTGGATCGAAAGCAAGTGGATTGGCGCGATGCTTTTGTGCATAGTGCTTTTCAATGAGGTCGCGACAATACTTTGATTCTTGCAACGCCCATTCTCCCAAGCAATGCAAGAGTCGTAGCCGGTCTTGCCAGTCTATTTCAATGAATTTTTTACCTTGTGGCATTGGATTCAGACCTTGCCATGCTGGATCGCCTCGTGTGGGCGCTAATCGATCAACTACTTCGGATAGAGCACGGTTGTATTGTGGATAATCGACTGTCTTTGAGCGATTTGAGGCAAGTGTGAGTAAGCGACACATGAAGATTTGCACCTCTACTGACGGCGGCTCCTGCATCAAGCCATCTTCAATGTCTTGCGGACCGAGATCTGGTACGTCTGCAAACTTTTCTGCAAATGTAGCGCGTAGTGCCATGAGAAAGGGGATAACGGATGAGGTAGTTTGCCACGGTCTCGCTGCGAACGTGGCGTCATCCTCGACCTTGCTATCTGGCATCTCTATCGGCTTTGTATCGCCTGCTTTGAAGGAGATTTTGAGGAGGACAGGCTTGGCATCTGTGTCTGGCGCGGTGTCGGTAGGCGCAATGGATGAGCTTGCACTTTGCCCTGTTACGGTCGCAGCAATGGGCGCAGCAGGTGCTGCCGATGGCTCAGTCTGATTGTCTGTCGCTGTGATAGCTTGTTGCGCCTTGTCTGTTTGCTGCACTCCAGCTGTCTGCATCGTCAAGCCATTAGGTGTCGCAAGCGTGTTTGAGGTTGGCGTGCTGGTCGGCATCGCTTGGAGTGTCTGCACTGGAAGTCTCATCTCTGCCATCGTTTCGTGATCCTCTGCTTTCGCCTGCGCCTCGCCCTCGCCATTAGATTGCATGACGGTGTCCATCACAGTCTCTGTCGTGTGTGATGCATAGATCGGCTGATCCTCGCCATGCTGGCTCATGCGACAGCGAACGAGCGATTCGTTTCAGATAGTGCTGCTTGATGACTGAATGCAGAGCACTCTCCCTCAAGTCGCTCGCCTCCCTTCTTCTTCTTCTCACTACTACCTGCAGCTGAGCGCGTCTTTGCTTTCTTTTTGGTTGTTTCTGACTCGTGCGCGACTCACTTCATTAGATTGATGAGAGTACATGCATGGGCAGATGAGATTGCACTATGGAAGCAGCATGAGAGAGACAGCAAGCTCAAGACCAGTTGATTGATTGCTTTGATAAAAATGTGACTGCTAAACTTATAAGTGCTTCCCGCAAGTGCATCTTCGCCTCCTTGCATATATATACGAGAGAGGTTTCATTTATTGCATGGGTATTCTTATAAGCTACGTCTTCTCTCCGCTGCCTTCATCATCACATTGATATCTCCCTTTCCAGTCTACCATATAGGTACCTAGGTATATCTCTCTCCCTTTCCTCTTTGTTTGCCCCTGAAATTTCGCTTTTTCCTTCATTCGCAACTCTCGCCAAGAGGAAACAAAGACGATCAAGAACAAGGGAAAAGGGAGGAAAAAGGTTCATTGGCGCTTCTTCAGCATCATCTACGTCGCTCTCGTGTGATCTATCAAGGCTTGTTGATCAGCTTGCGATCGGTTCTCTTACCTCAGAGCAGCGGATTGGCACGCGACAAGAATAGAATCGTCTAGAATACAGCTCTACTGCACTCTTCTCTGCGCGCCAAGACATTCACTGCGCGCCTAGACAGTCATGAAGAAAGTCGGCAAGCTGCGTCAATGGGCAGACGAGAAACTAGGAAGCGGCGTCAAGACCCAAGCAACAGAAACCTTTCGCGATATGCAAGCAGAAATGCACCTTCGCCAAGCTGGTCTTGAGCAAATCCACGCAGCGACACAAGTCTGGATTCGGTCGCTGTCAAAGAAGAAAGAAGGCCTCGATAAGGAGAAATCGATACCGGTTGAATTGCTTGGTTTAGCGGCGCATCAGCATGGCGATGATTTCGGACAAGATTCAGCATTTGGTGCATTGCTGAAGCGCGTAGGGACTTGTCATCAGCAGGTGGCAAGGGCGCAAGAGGTCTTTACGACGAAAACCACAGAAACCGTGATTGAAAATATGGAGCGTTCTCTTGCTCAGATGAAGTGCGTCTTTCTTCTATGCTTTGCAGCAAGACTAACATAAGAGAGTACCAAGCTGCAAACAAGAAGCTCGAGTCGCGCCGCCTGACTTATGATAGCAGCCTCGCCAAGGTGCAAAAGGCAAAGCGCGAGGATAGCAAGCTTGAAGAAGAGCTGCGCGCCGCCAAAGTACGCTACGAAGAAATCTCTGATGATGTCGAGCATCGCATGCGCGCTATCCGACAGGGAGAGGCAGATCTCTTGTCCGACTTTGGCGAGCTCATTGCTTTGGAGTGTGTATACTTTGAAAGCTGCCACACGGCTGTGGTCAAGCTACAGACGTGGTACAATCAGGAGCTGGGAGCAAGCAATCATGAGGCCAATTCAGGACGTGGTCAAGCCTCGACCAAAAAGATGGAGCCCCAGACGGAGCATTCGTCATTGCGCACTCATTCGAGGCAGAGGCCCGCACGCAGTGTCTCGAGTCTGCTCGACGGGCAAGACTCTGTTGCAGGAGACGAGCATGACATCTTTTCGAACGGATACAGCCATGTTGGGACAACAGGGACGCATGCACCAGGCCTGCAGATGCTGGGTGCACGAACAGGCAGTATGCGTCCGCCTTACAGATCCGGCTCAGCATCGTCAGACGATTTGTCAAGTACACGACCTGCCCCACGTCGCTTCGCAACAGAACCACTCCAGCAAACAGTGTCAAGCGCATCAGCCACAAAGACAGTCAAGGCTAATTTCTCATTCGACGCAGAGAACGAGAATGAGCTTTCACTGCAGCCAGGCGATTTGATTTGTGTGCTGCAGGAAGTCTCTGCTGGATGGTGGCAAGGACAACGCTTGGATACACGTTCAGGGGCATTGCTCGGACAAGCTGGCTTGTTTCCTGCAAACTACTGTACAGTACAGCAGGCCAGCTCAAGACAGCCAGCTCCAGCGCCGCCTTTCACATCGGCCTCGATCCAAGAGAGTGATGAGGATCAACAGCATACGCCTGCTCACGCGCAAACATTCCCACGCGGTGCACCTCCGCCAGTCTTGCAATCAGGCAGCAAGACAGTCGGTATGCGCGAAAGCACAGGCAATAGAAGACCGCCGCCACCGCCTATTCCAAAGAAGAAAACGACTGCCGCAATGCCAGCCACGCCGCAACGACAAGGTTTCCCTAGATGAGCGTCTTTTCAATAGTAATGGTGATGCATTTTTCCATAGAACGTAGCTGACTACGTGCGATAGTCGCCATTGATGGTGACATACTCGTGACTGAAATCGCATGTCCAGTATGTCGCTTCATGACCTTGGCCCGTGCCCAGCGTCACCTCGATTGCCAAATCCTCCATGGCTAGGATCTCGCTCGCCCGAGATTCATCGACCTGTTCAGGCTCGCCATTCACCAGCAATGCTAACTTGGCACTCCCGTCACTTGGTAGAAAGCTGACACACGTTTTCGCGGGAACGACAGACTGAATACCAGCATACCCAGTCGCACACAGTATCCGGCCCCAATTCGCATCTTGCCCATATAACGCCGTCTTGACCAATGCAGACGTCGCTATCGTTGCTGCAATCTTTTTCGCATCTGCAAAACTCGCTGCATCCTTGACCGTTATACTGACAAATTTGGTGGCACCTTCACCGTCACGTACGATGAGCTGTGCAAGGCTGATACAAAACTCGGTGATTGCATCGCGAAGAGGGACATACCGCTCTGATTGTTCTGTGATGGGCGAGACGCCTTCTTTCGCAGCTGCGCCATTTGCAAAAAGAGCAAGCGTGTCGTTTGTCGACATATCGCCATCGACTGAAATACTGTTGAAAGAGCGATCGACTGCGTACGCCAGTAAACTGCGACACGCTTCAGGCGCAATCGGCGCATCTGTTGCGATAAAGCCAAGTAGTGTCGCCATATCCGGATGGATCATTCCTGCGCCTTTTGCGATCCCTGCAAGCTTATACGTTGCAGCAGGCTCGTCCTTTGTCGCAGGCAGTGTGAGTGTCTTTGAGACGAGCTTTGGGAACGTATCTGTTGTGCAAAAAGCCTTGGCACAATCAAGCCAATGCTCATGCGAGTCACCGAGCTGTTTATAAGCAGTTGGAATACCCCGTAGAATCTTGTCAATTGGTAGACGTTGTCCAATCACGCCTGTGCTCATGACCAAGGACGCTGAGAGGCCAGATTTATCATGACCAGGCAATAACGCATCCAACGTCGCCGCCATATCCTTCGCGTCTTTCAAGCCTCCATGACCCGTCACCGCATTCGCACATCCAGAGTTGACCACCATCGCACGCACGCCTTTGCCATCCCGCGCTTGAAGTGTCTCCCTCGATACAGTCACCGGCGCCGCCTGAAAGATATTCTTCGTAAAGACAGCAGCCGCAGCTGTATACGGTGTCTTGGAAGATACGAGTAATGCTAGATCTTGCTTGCCATTCTTCTTGATACCGGCGTGAACTCCTGCGACGGAGAAACCGGTCGGGTAGGTACCGGTTTGTGGAACGAAGCGTGATTTGGCGGCTGCTGGGGAGCTGGAGAGGAGGCGATGAGGATGCGTGAGCCGCTGATGTTGCCTGAGGCAGGATCGAAGCAGCATGGGTCACTAAGGCTCACTATGACTTTGGTTGGCCTTGTTGGGATGAGATGTGAGATTAGAGATTAGAGATTAGATTGTTCAGATCTTCCAAGGTTGGTTCAAGCGCAGAAAGCACAAGTAAGGAAAAGGGAATGGCCGTTGCTATAGACGAGAGTATAAACATGAAGCAAAGGACAAACACACCGAGCGATATGCAATGAGCCAGGTTCATAGCGTCTTCAAAGCAGCTCGACATGTTACTCACCCTGCATATACCAAAAAGAAAAGGGAAAGAGGAAAGAGAAAGGTCGTGTTTTTGGTTCCGATATCAGGCTGGTCAAGAACCTGGTCGTGTGTGGGTTGGTCATAAAAAAGGGACATCATGTATGTCGTGTGCGATGTGTGAGATCACGCTAGTGCGTCTTTTTGTCGTCCTCGAATGCGAATAGATCCTCACCAGCACCGCCTGCAGTACTAGCTGTGTCCGATTCCTGCTCAGGCAAGGCCGGTAGAGATGGCAACGCATCAGAATGCTCCGACCCTGTTCCAAAGAACAAGTCGTCATCCGAGAATGCATCTCCATCGTCATCATCCACAAGATCTGCCCAAGAAGTGCCAAATTTGAGGTGCTCCTTATTTGGCCCTGGCGAAGGGAATCGCACACGCGCAATAGGAGCAGATGAGGCAACTGCTTGCTGCCTAGAACGGCCGGCACGCGGATGTGGCATGTCTTGGGCAATAGGTCGCACACCAGTCAAAGGTGCACGCATATTGTACTTGGGACTCGCTTGGTGATGCTTGAGATGGGCGGCGCTTGCAAGACTCGTGCCGAGACCGGAATCGATGCTCGACATGTGGTAGTGCTGGGGCTTTGAAGAAACGTGGCGCCAACTACTGCCAGTCAAGCTCGAAGACGGCATATGCGTGGCAGGCTGAGCGAAACCCAAACCATTGCGACAATCTTCCTTGGGCACAGGCATGCCAGCAAGCGCAGTAGACCATGGGAAAGACTTGATGCTGTTGGGTGCAAGGAACGTGGTGGCGGCAATGGAAGGTGTACGCAGGGGTGCACGACCGGCTGTAGGCCCTTCATGCTCATAATCGGCAAAGTTGGTACTAGCGCGACGCGAGATGTTGCCGCTGAGAACTTCATCTGCGTGCGACCACTCTGCCACCTGCATCACGGCTTCCTTCATCCTGGCAAGCGAGCGGCTAGCTGGATCCAGAAGAAGTGCATGCTTAACGACATCAAAAGTATCGCGCGTCATGTCGGTAAAGTGATCGAAAAGCGTCTCTGGGTCGCGCACAAAATCAGCAAAGATCGCATCGTCTGTGGTGGGCATCTTCCAAGGGTTGCGGGAGTAGAGAGTGTTGAGAATGACAATGCCAAGAGCCCAAATATCGCAAGCTGCAGGCGCGTACACGCCTGTTGCATCTGCTTTGAATTGTTCAGGCGCCATGTAGCGGTCGCTGCCTGTGCCGATCTCCGAAGACAAGTTCGACTGCGTCGCGAGGCCGAAATCACCCAACTTGACCACAACATCGCCGTCTCCGTTCTTGGTGACTTTACCAGATTCAATAGTGAGAAAGATGTTTTCTGGCTTGATGTCGCGATGATAGACGCCAACCTCGTGGCAGGCCTCAACAGCGCTAATCAACTGCAAAACAAGATCGCGCAGCGTTTCGGTATCCTTCGGGATGCGGTCGGCAGCAATCACCTCGTACAAGTCACCAAGCGTGCAGAACTCTAGAACGATGTAGTGAAAGTCCTTGTCGGAAAAGGAGTCGAGTAGTTTTGTAAGGTTGCGGGATTCTGCCTTGCGCAAGGCTGTCAGAATAGCGAGCTCGGCGCCTTCATCGGCACCGGTGGCCGATTTGGAAATTTGCTTAATGGCGACTTTAGAGAGTGTTCGAGTGTTGCGCGCTGCATAGACAACTCCGTAAGAGCCGGCATTGAGGGTGGCAAGGATGGTGTACTTTTTCTTATCCCAGCCGCCGAATGTGGCGCCCTTGTTGAGCGTTGTCGGAGAAACTGCGGCGAGCATTGAGCAAGTCAGAAAGAGACAGTGTAGATGAAGCTGCCTAGACGGCGACTTGAAGGTGAATGGCGATAGATGGCGTGATTTTGGGCGCTTGAAGCTAGGAGATACCTAGAGTGATGCGGACAAGAGGGCGATGGAAAGGGATGAAGGGCCGTTGACACGATACAGAGATTGAGGCTGCTGGGAAAGGGTTTCTGCGCTTTGAATGTCGGATAACAGATCTTTGGTTGATTGGCGGTCTGTTGTCCGAAGATGCGGTGTGATTCTCTTTTTCAGGCTTTTCTTGTAATCTCGCAAGGTGCAGTTGCCGATTGTATGCTAGGCTGACTCTGTGTGCATTGAGTAGCTTGCAGACAAGAGGCAGGGTATTGGAAGGGTATGAGGGAGGGAGATGGATGGGTTTCTCTTTGTGTGTATCTCTCTGTCTGTGTCTTGTTGCGCTGTCCACAAATTCCAGGCTCGAGAGGGCGAACATTGGGATCCAGCCAGCCAGCCAGCCAGCTTGCTACTTATTCCATTCTTTTCTATGGCCTCTATCTGGGCTATATATCTAGGCTATATAGCTAATCCTTCGCTGGCTACCACCCATAGTCTATCCATACTCACAGCACACTCTCTATCTCTCGTATCCAGTCTTGCCAAACTCCCCTCAGATGCGCATCTATTTGCGGGGAGGCGGCGGCGGCGGCGGCGAGTGTCAGGTCCCAAAGAGTGTGTCAGCTGATGTCTCTTGTTCGGGACAAATCAACGAGACACAAAGCGAGCGAGCGAGAGACAAAGTCCGTTGGGCTCAACCCTGTTCCGGCTCCCGAATGATGCGCCTGTCTGCTGAAGATCTGGCCGCTTCTGCTCGTCCACGGACGGCTGCCCATGCCTGGCTGAAGTTGCATATTTGACTCGCGCAGAGTAAAACTGGGCGGCAATCAGGCAATGGCAGTGCCCCAGATGGATAGACAGAAAGCGGGCGACTGCGCTCAAGAGAGAGCTACGATGGCAACGGGATGCTCGCTCACAAGAAGCAGCCGTTGCAACTTACAAAAGGCCGCCCGGTATGCTCATTGCTTTACCGACAAATGCGCCCATTTTACGCGTTGAACAGTCCAGGCAGCTGCAACCGTTATTGCACTTTGCTCACAATCACAACTTTGCTTCATTGCTATGAACTCCCCTCTGCTGCTCTGCTTGCTCTAGCCTGTATGGAAGATGGCTGCCCTGTCCCCTCTCCTTGAAATCCTTTCCTCTCTGGAATGTTTCCCTGTATTTTCCCCCTTGCTTCGAAATACACAGCGGCAAATGGAAACTGCAGCAAGAGCGAAAGGGCATCAAGAAGACGGGCAAAGGAAAGATGCTGCACGCGCTTCATGACGAGAGAGGGAAGGCCGCAGTAGTTGTTTCCCGCGTATGTGCTTTATACAGAAGGGCAGCTTGGCTTTGTGTGACCGTTCCCGGTTAAGCAAGGCAAGCACTTGACTCCTGCTTCATACAGAGCCACCCCTTGCGCAGCATCCGGGCACCTCTTACTCAGTGCTTGGCAGCAGAAGCGCAGGAGGCCTCTTTCTCTTTGTATACCCATAACCAGACCTGGTGTGTCACGTTGTTCGAGCATCTTGTCGTGTTGACATTGCACAGGCGCGCTCTTGTCAACATACACACCCTTCACGCGACGCAGCTCAGTTCACCATCTACAGAGCTATCGACACGCACTGCTGGTAGACTGAAGCAGCTCGCACGTCCTGTACAATACGTCTGACGAACATTCATCTACAAAATGTCGGCCATCCACACACAACTCGCCCCGGCCGCGCGACGACCTGCAAAGCTCGCGTTGGCCGTGCACAAGCTCGCAGAGGAAGGCGACGCGCTCCGGTCACCGCCCATGTTTCGGCCGCCGGATGTGCCCTTGCCCAGCCCAACCTTCAGTCATGCCGATTTGTTGAATCGTCTTCAATACACGCCAGAACCTTCGCCGATCGGCTCGCCGTTGCGAACTTCGCCGATACGCCTGGTGGATGCGCTTGTCGCAGAAGAAAAGATATATCTTGCCGAGACGCGTGTCTTGCAGGCGCTTCTGGGCGAGGCAGCACTTGAAGAAGCATTGGGCTCACTGCGCGTCCCCGTCGACCAGATTATCGCGCTATCGGCGAATCTTCTGCAATCCCTCTCGCAACAAGCGACGTATTTCTCGACGCCACAGAAGGACAGCCTGCTGCAATTCTCGAAGGTCGTTTTGCCTGGCTACCACAGCTATTTCGAGAGATTCAAGCTCGGCGTATTTGCAGACCTCGACGCAGCCGGTCAAGATACAGTTGTGAAACATATCAAAGATTTGCCAGCCTCAGCGACAGTCAATTCTCAACACGACAAGCAACTCGACTGGCTCCTTAGAAGACCACTCTCACGGGTCAAAGCGTATTGTTCTGTATTCAAGAAACTCCTGCACAGCTCAGATGACGCGACGGAGCTCTTTCTAGCGCACGATGTCTTCCATGGGCTACTCAACGAAGCGCGGGAAACACTCCAGCAAGCACGGCAGCGTGTTGAGGAAGCAGCGCTATGGCTAGCACAAGAGTCTGTACAGCCGCGAACAATCACACCACTTGTCTTGAATCGACAACCAGCGTCGCGCTCAGTATCAGGAGAATCAACATCCACGCAATCTTCCACAAACTCGCACATCTCAAATACGGATATTCTGCGGAGTTTGCAGGATGGCATTGATGCATCGCAAGCAAAGGATATCTTCAGCTTGGCGCCAAAGCAGTGCGTTCTTGATTTGCTGCCGCGTGAGAATGAAGCGCGCTCACTTGTTTGCAGAGATACATTCCAGCTCTCCATGCGGCATTCGAGTAGTGATGAAGTCATGGATCATCTCGTTGAAGTCATCCTATTGACAGACTTGCTTCTTATTGTTAGACCTACTTTTACACGCCCGCAACTACTCTTTCCGCCATTGCTGCGTGGTGTATTTCAGGTCAGCTCTATTCCAACGGAATCACGCGTGCTCGAGCTCGACATTATCGGAAGAGAAACGCTTCGGCTCACAGCGACGACACCTGAAGCGAAGCGTCATTGGTATGATCTGTTGCTGGCCTGTGAGAATTACGAGCTTGATCCCGTTGCACCACCAACTTTGGCGCCGCATGTCGGAGGTCGTACAGAGCAGATATATACAGCCGCAGGACCACGTCGGTACTTGCCTCCAACACCACCACATACAGCGACTGTTCCTTCTTTTGGTACGCAACCGCTGCGTGTCATCCGCGAAAATTCACAGCTCTCTATCGCTGCGTATAGTGATCCAGGGCATCGAACACCTGATGCGCATGATCAGACTCCGTTCCACTTCGACCACGAAGAGCATGCCGTTCAGGAAGATGACGAGCGGACACCACGCGCCGCGAATTTCCCTTCTGTTGCGCTGGACAAGCCTTTGCCTCGTCTTGGTGATGTATTGGATGAAGATGGCGAGACGGTGCTTCCAAGCCTGGCGAGTGTGACATTCCCTGCACCACCGACGCGGACACCCGACGCACCCATGACACCATTGCAGCCTATCCCTACGCCAGACCCAAACTCGACCATCAAAAAGAGCAAGACCATTAATCTCTTCAGCACCGACTCGATCACGAATCAGTTCCTCAGCATGCCGCAACGCAGACCGCCTGAGATTCCTGCTCCGACTCCGCCATCCAAATCGCCACCGCTTGCCGCGCACCTCGATGATCTGGATCTCGACTTTACAAAGGATCAAACATTTGATGAGAGCTTGATTGATTTGCCACAATTGCCTGCATTGAGCTTTGGCGACGGCGGACAGCGACCTTCATCTGTTGCTTTGCAGTTCTCGCCGGCGACCTTGTCCACATTTGGGATACCTCCGCGGGTCGTGCCGCAGCCTAGTCCCATGCAGTTGCCAGTGAACAGTCCTGCAAAGGCACAATCAAAGGCGAGCCCGGAAAAGTCGACTATGAATAATGAAGCTGAGGTTGGTGCTACCATTGCAGAGCGACGTCTTGGTGCAGGTGCAGAACTGACGCTTTCACCGAAATCGAGCAAAAACTTACCTCCAGCACCTCCTCGCTCGCCTATTACCGAATTGACGAGCTCATTGTCTAGCGTGCAAGAGCCTACGCGTGACTTGCCGCAAGAACGGGAAGAGATGCACGAGTTGTACAAGACGATGGCGGAATGCTACAATTGGGTCAAAGGCTCCTGGACGCCTATCCTGATGGATAATGTCGATCCAGAGGGCAAGATTCGCGCTGTGCGATCGTGTCGTGTGACTGTGCTCTCGGATCGAGATCAGTGCGGCTTCTTGGAAGTGCTTGATTTGAAGCAGCAAACGCCTATCAATACGTTCAGCATTTTCGGCGGCACGAGTCTCATGCGTGACGATTCGTGTGATATCTCAGTTGGATTGGATGTTGGCCAGGATAAGGTTTACTTGATGTTCAGGTGTGAGAATCCAGACAAGGCGAATCTGTTGCAGCGCCACATTGAGGAGGCACGACGTGCAAGTCCTACAACTGGGTTCGTGACACCGCCATTACCAGTCACGCCACTATTGCCGATTGACGCGCCTGCTCAAGCAACAGCCATCACAGTTGACAATTTGAAGATCAAGCTCTATCATTTCCAAGATGGTAAATGGATAAATAAGGGTTCTACAAGGTTGACGGTCGCTGCATTGGCCGGGACTGCCGCTACGCGTGTCACGTTGACCGGCAAGACGAAGAAGGGTGATCGTGTATGTCTTGTGAACACGGTTGTGTCTGGTCCAGAGCAGGCGGAGGCCATCAGCAAGACTGGCATTTCCCTGCAGACGGACAGGGATCGCTTTATGCTACAGTTCAAGAGCGATAAGGAAAGGCATAAGATCTTGCGATGCATTGTTGTTTGATGCTCCTCGTGTGTCATTTTTTAGCGCAAGTATGCATGTTTTGGCCATAACATCAATATAATACCATCTGCTTGGTATGCGCTTGCCCTTGATAGGAGCAGAGGACAATCGTCTGAAGGGCGCTCTACCGACTGTGATTAAGTGGGTACCGGCCTACTTCGTCGTCCTGCAGGAACAGTGGAACACTGAGCTGCCTACTGATCAATCCATTCTCTGCGGCGCGGCTCGCTTGCGTGACTTTCCAAATACGATTTTCAGATGGCACTAAATTCCTCGCACAGAGGCAGTCCGCGCCCGTTGCCAAAACAAGCCTCAAGCCCGGTCCAAGGCATCCCATCTTCGTTTCCTGTCAAATTGGACCAAGTTAGCTTGCCTGGCCTTCCGCCTCAGCTGCTACCTCACCATTGACCAAGATTTGGAACACCTTTCAACGCCAGCGCGCATGGACTTGCGATAGCGCTTTGTTTGTTTACGATTCATGCGATCATCAATACTCGCGACATTGTTGCTGGCCATCACTTGCGCGGTAACTGATAGCTTGCAGATATATCTGAGCTGATAACAAGGTACTGAATATAGGAACCGGCCTTTATATCGTTCTAGCAACACCCGGACAGAACTCTACAGCTGGCGATACTGCTTTCTGGGCGGTCAGCATAGCAGCATGCATCTTCTATTGCCTCTCAGCGATTCTTGATCTATCAGTATGGCTGAGGCCCCTATCACACCGCAAAGACTGCAAAGTGGGAGTGGTCCTCTTCGGGCTTGCTGCGCTGGGTTGCGCCGGTACAGTACTTGGTCGCGTGCAATTGTCCGCTCAAGCACACGGCAAGTTTGGTGCTCGTTTCTGCTCAGCTGCCAGTGTGGAAGAATGTTTATGGACCGGCGACCGAGCACTGCTCATGGCCTTTGTTCTCTGGCTGGCTACTGGTATTTTGCAAGGCATCTACACAGCAACCTTACTCACGCGAGGCCTTAACATGACGACAAAGCAGCCATTGAGAACACCAATGAGGTTTGGTTTAGGCTCTGGAGACAATTCAGTGAGCACAGAGACGCCACTACCTCGAGCCCAAGCAGAAAGTCCCTCGCTTGCTTTACAAGAGAAGAGAGCACCCTTTCGGTACCCTCTCAACCGCAAAGAGACGGAAGATACTGACGCTTTTACGCTCGACAAGGTGCTTGCTGTACACGAAGGTTCTTCCATCTCCTTCTCAGAGAAATCTAGTGGAGCTGATAGGCCTGGCTCGCATCATGCGTCCAGCAGTTCGGCCGGGTGGCTAAATCATCATCAATCGCGAAGTTCAGCAGGCAGCTCAAGGCCTCCGGGCTCTGTGCGTTTTCATTCAACCAAATTGAGCAATGCGCAAAGCTGGACATCTTCGCGACCAAACATTGCGTCCGGTCTTTCTCCCTTGCCCGGTCGCGGCAAGAAGGGGAATGCTGTCGCCAGTGCGGACAGCGGCCGGCTGACACCACAGCCGAACACAACTACAACAACAGCAGGAACACCTGAAAGCAGACGGCATAGTTCTGCTTGGGAAACGCTCGGTCTTGCCTTGGGATCACCCAGCAAGGCGATCGGCGTACTACAAAGTCAATGGAATAATACTAGAGGATCTCACACTGCGCAATCAAGCATGTCATCTGGCAGATCAAAAACGTCAAAAACGTTGTCACTTGGTCGACGCTTCCATCTACCAAAACAAAGCATTTCTGGATTGGACATTCCAGCAGTCCCGCACCATACTGGTGAAACGCCTGAACTGAACATGTCGCCAATAACAATGTCGACATACCTGGCTGATGGCATCACAATCACTGGGTCCCCGGAGCTAGCGGAGCCAACGAACTCACAGCCTGAGTCGCCTGTGCGCATAGCGCACACAGCGTTCTCAAGTGTCGATCTTTCGCCTCAGACCAAACCGCTTCGGCCGCGCTTGAAGAATGCACAGATGAAGTATGTGCCTGATTTGAAGATGAAGGCTAGTGGTCGCTCAGCTACTTTGCCAGTCGCAATAGGAGAGCCAGAGGAGCCATCATCGGCAGCCTTAGCACGCACTCAAACAGCAGGTCTGCAGACATCGCCGAGCTCTGTGCAGCGTAAGCGCTCGTCCATCCTCGATTCGCTCAAGCCGAGGCTACCTGAGGGTAGATCTTTATCGCGCACGTCATGGCAGATTGGAAGCGCTGGCACGAGACAGCAGTCGCCGACACGCGGACGACGCCATTCGCGACAGATGTCGCCAACACGGCAAAACGTGTCTCAGACTGGTAATCCTGCTGGGGCTAGACGCATGAGCGATGCAGATTTGGCATTCTCAGAATGGGATACGAGTCATGTCGAAACTGATCCTGCATATCTCGTTGACATGCGAGACTCGAGAGATATCTCCGGCTCGCTTGCGAGTCCTCTCAATTCGCCTATCATCCTTGAAGAAGCACCAACACCACGATCTGGGAATCTGGTCTTGTCTCGCGGAGGCTTCTTCCAGAGCCCGGCCATGAACATGCCCATGAGTCCTGGCTTGTTTGATGGCAGTGGACGCGATGAAGATGTGGATCCTTGGCAAGGCCGAGATATTCGAGTTCGCAGTGATGGCAGTATCATGCACAAAGAGATGGCTTTCGAGACGCGAGCGCGACAGCTTGCACCTCCGGCCGAGGTTCAGACCTTTGCTATGCGATCGCAAAGCATGCAAAACTTTGGGCTTGGCTTGAGCAGCCAGGGCATTTCTGCGAGACGCTTTTCGCAGGCGCCTACGGGGTCTGCTGTCGTGGATGTCCGTCGGGTTGTGGAAGCTGCGGGCATTCGCGTGTCTTCCATTGCTGCGCCTGAGCAACGGCTTCATTGAATAATCATGCATAAAATCTTTTCAATTTTCGTTGTACAATACTCATGATGCTCCTTGCCCTCGTGATCGCATCTTTGCATCACTGATGCTTTTTCGTTGCATACGCTGATGAAGGCGATTGGCGTCAAAATGAGAACTGCTAAGAAGCTTGCCAGCCAAGGCATCCATCATGGCGTAGCAATAAGTTTCACCAAGCACGGTTCGCCTAATAAATAAACCTCGTGCATCGAGCCTGCGCGGCCTGACTGCGACCAGGATTGCAGCTTGCGCTTCCACTTCAATGAACATTGAGAGAAGCTTTTTGAGACGTTGAGAGCGCATGATGCCCTGCTGATAAGATGTTTGCTGACACCAATCATCTATGCTCATGGCGAGGCCAAAGAAGCGCGAAGTGAGGCGATCGAATTCATCTTGTGAAAAGTCGTAGAAATGCGCATGCACAGATCTGCTGGTGCGCATCATATTGAGAATATCGTATGGGGAGAGATAGGCATCGACGTGGCGCATTACTTCTGTAGGCAAATCGAGCAGACGTGTATGATGAGATAGCGTTTGCTTTTGCAATAAGTCTGCCGTTTTGACCACAGATATAGAAAGGTCTTCAGCTGCATCTACTTCCGGACTTGAAGCAACTCGCCTACTACTTTGACGTGGACTCAAGCTAGTACGACGAGATATGAGCAGTTCGGTCGTATCATCAAATAGAGCAGCGTTGCCATAGGGTTTGTCAATGGTCATGCAGAGAAAGAGGATGAAGAGCAATCAATGAGAGTCGAGCACCTCTATAGCATCTGGGCCAGCTCCAATCCAAGCTATGCTCTTGCAGTCAAGCTCAACATGGTGTCCTCTTGTTCTATACTCAGAATGGTCACTTGTCAACTCATATTCACAATCGCTGTCTTGCCGCGCGACACCAGAGAGCAGCGACACGAAACCGCATCCAAGAAGGCACACAGAGGGAGAGATACGTCCTTGTATACTCTAGCTCAGCCATCAGACGCAGTTTCGAGCGTTTGATCACGGCGTCATCACCGGTCTGCTCAATCGTTTACGGAAACCATGAACGATTCCTCTGTCTTTAGTGCCGACCCACTCGACCGAACCTACGCTCAGCAGGCCAATGGCGACGACGACAACGAGTCTGTCATCAGTGTCTTGACTGAAGATGATGGCCCTTCTTCGTCTGCCCCTCCCGTCAAGAAGTCTCAGCCACAAAGGGTGGACTTATCTGATGAAACGGCCTTTCCATCCCTAGGTGGCTCGAGCAATGCAAGCAAGACTGGCAGTCTCTGGGGCTCCATGACAAAGACAAAGCCTATTGCTCCTATCGCAGCTCGTTCCGCTTTTGGTGCAGATGTCATCACAGAGACAGTTAAGCTCGAAGCTGCTCAGCAAGAGCCACGTAAGGCTCTTGGTGCCAAGAATGCTATCAGCGACGTTGTCAAGCAAGTCCAGAGTCGCACGTCCACCACTATTCAGACATCCACCACGCAACGTACCGGTACTACAGTCTTTCTGATCAAGGGCAAGGCAGAGAATGTCGCGTCTGCGCGTCGTGGTCTCCTCAAGGAATTGGGCAAAAAGGTACGCCACGCGTCGATGCATCTCCTTCTAATAACAGGTTGTACTCAAAGTTCAGATCCCCAGCATTGTTCGTCCATACATTATCGGAGCCAAAGGTCGCACGCTCAAAGCCATCACTGACAAGACTGGGGCTCGCGTTCAGCTCCCCAAGCGTGAGGAATCGGCTGTGAACGACAGTGAGACAGATCCCGAAGAGCTGGTGGAGATCACCATCGAGGGCGACTTTGACGGTGCGGATCAAGCTAAGAAGGAAATCGACGCTATCGTTGCTGAGCGCACATCGTCTATGACCATCAAGATGCCCTCTGTATCTCCTGACCACTACCTATTCATCGCCGCCCGTGCGAAAGACTGGGAGGAAGGGCAAGATGTCAAAGTCAAGGTCCCCACCGCTGCTGACGATAAGTCTGTCATTTCTGTTTCCGGTGAAAAGTCTCTCGTGATGGACACAAAGGCCAAGATCGAAGACCTTTGTGAAGAGTTGCAGCGTGTCATCATTTCGACACCACTACCCGTGCAGCGCCAGCAACAAGCCGTTCTTCGTCCGATTGTGCAAGTTATCTTTGAAGAGTCTGGCTGTGTCGTTGATTTCCCCTCATCGACAGGAAACCCGAATCAGGTCATCATTCGTGGCCCTCGCAACAACTTTGGTCGTGCGGTGGAGCTCGTTATGCAGCATGCAAACAGTGTTTCCATTGATTCACTCGAAATTAGCAGAGCTCACAAAATCGCACCGAATCAGCTCCAGCACGCTATCGATGTGGCAAGGTATCTTCGCAAATCTGGCAAGCTCTCACAAATTGAAAAGGAGCACAATGTCCAGATCAGCGTGCCAAATGGCAAAGAGTTGACAACTGCCAGCAAGGTCGTGGTCGACTTGTCGGGCGAGAGCGAACAGAAAGTCAAGGCTGCGCGAGCGGCCGTCATCGCGCTCGTCAATGACCTCGTGCCGGTCAGATTCATGCGATATACGATTGAACCGTTGCTGCAGAAGCATGTCCAAGGCCCGAAATCGCGTAATGTGCAAACCCTTAGAAAGCAACACAATGTCGAGCTCATCTTCCCTCTTTCAGATGACATGAATGAGACGGTTGTGGTTGTTTATGAAGGTAATGACACAAAAGGAGTGGCCTCTGTGCTTGAGGACGTCAAAAAGGCACTCGAAGCCTTGGTTTCAGAAGCTGGCAGCATTGTCACTGAAGTGATTGACGTGCCCGCCAAGGAGCACGTAATCGTGTCTGGCAAGAATAACACCACACTTAATGCCATTACCGGCGGTTCAGAAGCACAAGTACGCGTCTTGTTTGGTGAGCCAAATCCAGATGCCATCACTGTCAAGGGTCCTCAGAAGGAGGTGTCGCGCGTGGCCAAGGCTGTGCGGGAGGTCATCGAAGAAGCCAAGAATGAAGCCGTGGCAAATTCTTACAAGCTCGAATTCGACTATCCAGCACAATTTACCCGTCAGCTGATCGGCAAGGGTGGTACCAATATTTCCAAGATTCGCGAAGAGCTCGGTGTGAAGATCGATGTGGGCGAGGAGGGCAAGATTACTGTGCAAGGGTTACAGCGCAATGCCGAGGAAGCTAAGTCACGCATCAGCATGCTTGGGGAGCGCCTCGCGGACGAAACAACCTTTACGCTCAAAATCCCATCAGAATTCCACGGTCAGATCATCGGCTCTGGGGGCAAATTTGTGAAGCGCCTCGAAGAAAAGTACCAAGTGCGCATCTTATTCCCACGGAACAATGTAGAGGCTGGTGAAGATGCCGGAGACCGGCCGGGCAAGAACGAAGTCACGGTCAATGGTGGCAAGAAGGGCGCAACGGCCGCAAAAAATGAAATCATGGAATTGTATGAGTTTGAGAGTGAGCATTCACACACGATCACATTCGAAGTCCTGGAAAGGTCCGTTGCGCAAATTGTGGGCAAGGGTGGAAGTGCTATCAACGACATCAAGGATGAAACAAATACACGCATCGATATCGACAAAAACGAGGTTGAAGGCGGTAAGGTCAAGATCACGGTAACTGGCAAAAAGGCACAATGCGAAGAAGCGAAAAAGGCCATCCTTGCGATTGACAGCGAAGTGGAAAATACAGTTACCAAGGTACTCAAGGTCGACCCTGCGCATCACCGCAACCTCATTGGCGCCGGTGGAAGCAATCTGCGTGATCTTGTGGTCAAGGCTGGTGGTCCTGAAGACCCGAGTGCTCGTGCGCGCATGGTGCGTTTCCCAAAGAATGGCGATGCACCAAATGAAATCACACTGAAGGGTCCACAAAAGGTAGTCGACAAAATCGCTAAGCTCGTTGAGAAGGCGGTCGGCAATGCCGACAGTCAACACTCGCTAATCGTGAATGTACCCAGCGATACCGTGAAAATGGTGATTGGACGCGGCGGTAGCAAAAGGAGCGAGCTTGAAACCAGATATTCAGTGACAATCGACATCCCTCGTGCCGAACAAGACCAAGGCGAGGAGGTCCCCATCAAGGTGATTGGCGCTGAAGAGAATGTGGCGAAAGCTGGAAAGGAAATTCTGGCTCTTGTCAAGGTGCCTGACCAAGAGACGGTGCAGGTGCCACGCGCAGTACACCGTGCTGTAGCAGATGGTGGAGCCTTCATTCGCCAGCTGCGGTCGAATTTCAAGGTCACTGTTGATCATGCTGGTCACACAATGCCGAAGGCCAATGCACCCGCACCGCAAGCGCAGTCACAAGGCTCTGGGCGTATTGATGACGCTTCCAATGAGGCAGAATATGCCTTTAGCATAGTGGAATCATCGTCCAGCGAAGAGACTGGCGAAATCCCGTGGGTATTGAAGGGTGAAAAGGAGCAAATTGCACGGGCGAAAAAGGCACTTGCGAATGCTGTGCAGCAGGCAAGCAAGCAGACATGTACTGGCTATTTGACTGTGCCGAGCGCGCAACATCGCTTCGTCATCGGCCAAGGTGGTCGCAACATTAATGCCATTCGGAACGAGACTGAAACCAAGATTGACGTTCCAAGGAATGAAGGCGACGAGATCATCGTCATCAGGGGCAGCCGTCAAGGTGTTGAGCGGGCGCGTGAACTCGTCGTCGATGCTGCCAAAAAGAAGTAGAGCAGACCATTAGCTGCGTAGAAGGAATCTAAGAGCACGTGCTCAAACCTTTCGCATACATCACAAAAGTCAAAACTGAGGCGCAACGGAGCGACAAGTGAAGGATAGCGATGCGCCCTGCTCGTTTAGCTTATCGTTCTGCACTCGCGCTACGATGCAGTGCTCAGCCCTTGTCAACTCGGCTTGTGCGGCTGGCGACAACTTCGGCAGACTCTTCAGAGAGAGGTGCGCCATTGGCACAAGAGTCTGCTGTTGGTGATCTCAATGGCGCTAGCAGCATTCCCGGCGAAGTGCCAGGCTCTGCTATTGACTGGTCGCGCTCCTTTCATGGTCTTTCTGCAGAGCCATTCAGCAAAGAAACGAGCGAGATTCTCATGGCTGAACTACCAAAAGATGACGTTGAGATCAAGCCAGATGGTATCCTTTATCTGCCAGAGATTCGCTATCGCCGCATCCTCAATCGCGCCTTTGGGCCAGGTGGATGGGGCCTGGCGCCGCGTGGGGAGACACTTGTTGGCGAGCGCATCGTAAGCAGGGAGTATGCCCTCATCTGCCACGGTCGCCTCGTCTCAGTTGCTCGCGGCGAGCAGGAGTTTTTCAATCCGGAAGGCATTGCTACGGCAACAGAAGGATGCAAGTCGAATGCTCTGATGCGCTGCTGTAAGGACCTTGGCATCGCCTCTGAGCTTTGGGATCCAGGATTTATCAGGAAGTTTAAAAAGGACAATTGCGTCGAGCAATTCGTTGAGCATGTCGTCTCAAAGAAGAAGAGAAAGCTATGTGAGTACATTGGCCAGCAAAATGCTCTGCTAACATATAGGGAGAAGAAAAGATGCTCAGTGGGAGTATCCTTACAAAGTTAGTACCTTCAGCTCATAGATTATCGCATATCTTTGTGCCATTCCTCGTGATGCAAAGGCATTCCACTACATGAGACTTGTGATCTGACATTCCGTCTTTCCGCATCAAGTGCTTGCACTTCTCACCTCTGCATCGGGTCCTGGATGCGCAATCTGAATCTTGCTTCAAATTCCTATCGCTTACAACGCGCTACTCTTGGGCACAGCAAACATCCTTCAGAGTGCTACAAACAGATCCCCAGAGAAGCTTGCTTGTCATCTGCTACGTTCGACGTGACTTGTCGAACAAGACTGTTTCACAAAGCTCCGTTGGGCTTCTCTTCTTACACATCTGCACCTTTAGCTGAAAACAACTCAACAGTACGAAGCTGAGATCGCGCATTCGTTGTACGTTCGAAAGCTTCTAGTCCATGGACAGGCTGCAGCCAGTTGTGTCAAAATGCAGCTCACTCAGCATCAACATAGCCAACGGCAATGACTTCCCAATCGAGACGCTTGTAGCTAACGAGGCGAATATCCAAGAAGCGAGCCGTGTGTCTCGCGGCTCGCCTCGCCATCGGATACATACGACACGTCTATCGGCGGTGCTCGACTCTGTGCGTGGATCAGTCCTGACGAGCGATGAAAGCCGCCCACAATCATCGGGAACACAAATTTCGAGTTCGCCGACTATTCAGCAGGTAGCAGGACCGTCATCATCTACGACGAGTGTTGCGCCTGGGGACGATACTGCCTTGGAGGAAAAGCAACAAGCGGCAGATGTCTCAGAGGATTCGCGGCATCTGCGGCATTGCGATAGACAATTGCTTGCGCCACTCTTCGTCATGTCTCTATTACATGCATTTGACAAGAACGTCTCACATGCAAAGACAATGGGCATGGATCATCAGCTTGGCATCAGCAGTGCACAATGGTCTATACTGCTGACTGCATGCTATCTTGGATTCATAATAAGCACGATATTGGTGGTGGTCTACATCAGAGTCGATGGGAAACGTTTACTTGCCATGCTTGCCAGCTTGACGATCATGATGGGCTCGGTCACGGCGCTCATGGCTATCGCAGTAGAACTGACGCACGCCTGGCTTTGGGTCGCAGCCATTCGCTTTCTCCAAGGCCTTTTCGAGGCAGGCTTCAATGCAATGATGGCGACATATCTGCTGCAATTCTATACTGCTGCTCAACTTGCACCTCGCATGTTTTTCTTCTTCTTGGTGCCTGCCGGAGCAGCTTGCTTGGGATCATTGTATGCTTTTGGCATGTTCCATATTGGAGGAGCAGCAGTGCAGAACTGGCAAGCGTTCTTCGTGGCTGAAGGACTGTTCACGGTCATTTGCGGTACAGCTGCATGGTTCTGGCTTCCATACAGCTGGGAAAACGCGTCTTGGCATCGCAAGGCTGGCACCGATATGGAAAAGGTCAATCAAGAACTTGGACTGGACTCGCCCTTGTATCGCACCACGACGCTGCAGTTCATCGATGAAGGCTTCGATCTACGACAATTGCGCTGTCTGTTGCGAAGCGTTCCTGGACGATCATGGATGCTTGCAGATATCTCGCTCGGCGTGACGACCGCACTCGTCCTTCTCTACCTGCCTCAAATGATTGAAAAGCTCGGCTTTTCTGCCGTCATGGCAAATCTTCTGACAGCATTCCCTTATATCGCAGCACTTGGCGTGCTGTTCGTTTCACTGAAGTGCGCACCAGGAACAGATCAAGCGCGAGCATTCCTAGTTGTATGCATTTTCGCGCTGCAAGCAGTTGGCTTCTTCATCTACTTTCTGGTCCTGCTTCAAGCCAAGGACAGCGTGCTGGACGCCACCTCAGTCACGTCGCCTGATCTCTCTGGCCGCACCAAAGATGCCAGGAACGAGCTGGACAAGGGTTTGAAAGCGCTTGGCTATCTCTCCCTGTTTCTCGCCGCATCGGGCGTCGGGACGAGCAATGTCCTCGCTGCAAAGCTGTATGGCTTACGTATCGATAATCACGCGCTGCGACTTGTCGTCAATACAGTCGGCGTGGCATTGATCAATCTAGCCGGCGGTATCGCTTCATGGGCACCTGAAACGAACAAGCAAGAAGTATTTGGCTTTGCATTTGCCACGTTTGGCTTTTTCGTGACACTCTGGTCGTTTGCTGATGATGCCTTGAAACGGCGGAGAGCGAGGAAAGACATGAGCATTAATGATATAGACCATAGATAACGGAGAACGAATAATGAAAATATAATGTTCAAGATGAGCGCGAATTCGTTCAACTGAAGAGCTTGAGACGTACAGTGACAGGTGCATTGATACAGATTCTACAAAAATTACGAACTGAGCTGTTCATTGAACATCGGCATCCTGGTTGTCCCGAAATTACGCTCGTGTTCGGCACGTTTTGCGCTGCACAAACTTCTCGGAATGTGCATCAGGTCATAAGCGTCATCGTTGCCCCAGACTGTGTCGAATGGACTCTTTCGCAAATCATCAGTGTCATCGTAAGGCGCATAGTCGTACGTAGCCCGTTCCGGACTACTTGGTACAGATGTCTCGGAATCCTCACACAGACTGCGATTTTGTGCTTGCCCTGCAAACCTAGGTGAGACACAAGACTGTGAGCGACAAGTGACGATACGCGGCTTTGAGAATGATCGTGTGATACTGACTGTGCGCGCTCGCGAGAGATGTGACACGGACGTGAGGTAAGCAAGACTTGCGACGAGGTCTTCGTGATCGCTTTCTGATTGATTGCTGCTGCTTGGCTGTTCATCGTCGAAGGACAGTGAACTGCCGCTCATGGAAGAACATGCATCCGAAATGGTCGCCAGCGATTCTGAACGCAAGGTGTGCAATTCCCGGTTTTGTCCGTCAACATAAGCAAGTGCCCAGTCGTCGTCCAATGTGTCTAGCGCATCGACAGAAACGGCTTGTGAAACCTTCTTCAGCTCTTGACTTGCATCAATATGGTGGTATTCGCGAGATGCATCAGATCTCAAACTGCTCGTACTTGTTCGCTTGAGCATTTGTGGCAGTTGCCTTGATTCGGCCGAATGAACAGTCGCCAATTCGAAATCTTCTTCGTAACGGCTGGCAAGATTTGGTGTATCTTCCATCTGCTCCGTACAGCTCAGTCTTGACTCCTCAAATTCTTCGTCATCGTCTGATATGTCCGCGCTATCTCGCCGAGCGGAAGGCAATGTAAAGACCACTTTAGCAACCTCGCGCAAGGCAGACATGACTCGTCTACTGCAAAAGACCACTTTTGTTTGCATCATCTTCGTAGCCTGCTGAGACTTGTTCTCTAGCGCTTTGACAGCGTGTTGCATGTCATTGAGACTGCTATAAAAGTCGCCAAACAAATCAATGAGATGCGCTGGCCGCATCTTGGCCCCTTGAGTATTCCAGGGCGCATTTTCATCGCTGATGATTTCAATGATGCGAGTCAAAGTATTGATTGTTTCCGGGTCGCACAGATTGACTGAAATGCCCGCAGCATTGCAGTATTCTTGCGTTTGCAGCAATGTCGAGGTGCATTTCCGGAGACGTCGCACTGTTCGCTTAGGGTCGACGAAGGATTCAGTGGACCATTGCTGAACAAGGGAGAACCCTGTGTATGCTGGCAGAGTGGCCGATGCAGCTTGTCGCCTTAAGCGCAGTCTGTCGATAACGGTCATTGAGAGTTCGAGCAGCCGCTAGCAGTGAAGCTTCGAAAGGGCTCAGTACAGTGTCGCGGATGTCGTAAAAAGAGATGGTAGTCGCAGGGTGCACAGCCGTCGAGCAGCATCCAGGACCTTTGTACCTCACTCAGCTCTGTAGAGGAAGGGAAACGCCCTTTGGCAATCGCTAAGGCCGATCACATGAAGCGGCATTTCAAAGGGAACCTGACTTTGCTCAATGCTCATCTCGCAGACACGAAAATCTCAAACCGCCTTTGACGCCATGGATTTGAGTCGAAATGCCCAAAAAATCTGCGCCATCCGCACACATCATTGGCTGTATGCGCCTCCATCTGCCAAGCCCGTTCCTTCCCTGCCTACCAACTTGTTTCGCTAATGTCGTAGAGAGCCCAAGAAACTCCTGACATTGCAGACAGGCAAGGGATTCTACTCAGCTGATGCATGCACAGATGCCGTAGCGATAGTCGTATAGCCTCCAAAGGGGACATAATCCGGCTTTGTCCTCGCATTCGCGATGCAGCAGGGTCCAAGTGCACGTCTTTTTGCCATGAGCAAGCGAGACGAGGGAAAACCATCAACCGTGTAGGTCTCAGAATAATGTATGTCGACCGTTAGATCAACTTGGATGTCGACGATGCCGTGTGTCGGCCCCTCAGGCTCGCGTGGGTAAGTGGCTCTCAGCGAGTCATGGGCGACGATCGCAGGCCCTCCGTGTCTCGCGACGGAGCTGACGAAACGCTCGCAAAGGTTCTGATAGGACGATACGGAAATTGTTGTGCAAATTGCCCGCAGGCTGAGACTTTTGCAGCGGGGCATCTTGGGCACTGGGAGATGACTTTTTAGCGCTACTTTAGCTTCGACAAAGCTGAACATGGCACAAGCGACACTGTCTCAATCAACGGGCGAACTGTTCATGTTGCCCGTTCCAAGCAATAGTCCAACGGCCCGTTTATCAACTCGGCCCATCGTTGCAAAAATCGAAATTGTCGAGGGAGACGGGCTTTCTTGAGCCGATTTTCAGCTGTGGGAAATTGTAATTTCGACTGAGAATCCACGCCCCTCACAAAAGGACAATTGGAAAGTTGGCACTGCAGGCATCCTTCAGACAATGCATGCGGGAGGTCTACTCCTAGGCTCGTTTCGTATATCAGAAGCGTTTCGTATGACAGCCGGCATCTTGGCTTCAAAGTCTTCAGTAGACAGGACTGCTGCATATCAACCTCTGCTAGAATCGATACTACGAGGCTGCGCAAATGATGACGTTCGTTTCTTGAAGAACCACGCCGCTCATCCCGTCCACGTCCGAGCCCTTCCTGCCGGATTTTTACACGTCGCGAGTATTGCTCGTAGAGGTTCCTTGGGCCGCTTTGGACTGCCGAAATATGATTGGCTGACCCGGTCTTGTGCTTTCTTCGGTTTCCTTTGACAGCTGTAACTGTGCGTCATCTGTAGAGTATACCCGTCATGCTTCTGATAAGGAAAGTCAGTGCACAAGACATCGTAAAGTAGTTTGGCATACGCCTGAATCACAATGTTCATGCCAAATTTATAAGAAATGCTATTCTAAGACGTCATAAGATGCGATATATTGCCAAGAGCATACAAAATTCGAGTCATTGCTCCCTGTTCAATACGCCGGACGGCCGTAGTGCTGAGGGTAGGGTTGCTGCCCCTGAGACGGAGGCATCGGCCGACTGCCGTAGCTCGGCCGTCTCGTATCTTGTCGCAATGCAGGATTTGAGGTATTTCGCGGCATGCTTGGATACGGTCCAGCACTGCGTGGTTGCTGATGTTGCTGCACCTGACGCTGGTCTTGCCCTTGCCAAGCTCCACCGCCTTGACCTTGTATTGCCGGCGATGTGATATTCGCCAAGGGCGCTTCGTAGCTCGCTTGCCTGTGATAGGACGGTACCGGTCGTGCCATGCCAGGTCGTGCCTGCATAGGAGGTCCACGGAAGGCGGTGAGGTCGCCATATGCTTGTTGTTGCTGCGGTCGTTGCGGTGCATAGCGAGGTGTCGCGTTGTATGACAGTGGTTGCATCGGTATCGCCTGCGCTGCTGCGAAAGGCGGTGCTCTCTGTTGTGGCCTGTACATCGGTAGAGAATCTTCTCTCACAAGTGGTGCCGGTACGTAACCTTCCTTCTTTGCAGAAGATGCGCTGCTTGCGAGACTTCCCGTTTCGCTTGTCGAGCGAGAGATGCTCCTTGCAGCTGGCACCATGGGCGGAAAACCCTTCTCCATGTCATTCATGAGAAGTGGCAAGGTAGGCTGTTCTCTGAGCAATGACTTTGACCGTTGCAAGTCCTTCTTGTTGCCTGTTTTGCCGGAACGGATACTGCCATTGCTACTGCTGTTCTCTTCTGCTCGTGTTCGTGCGTATCGTTCAAGGCGTTTCTTGCGTGCCTTTTCCATGATGCGCTCAATGCGCTTGTCTATCCGCCTGACGACGAATTCTGTGAGACCGCCCCTTAGGTGACAGAGAATCGGAAAGAACAGCAGTGCCGCTATACAGAAGCGCACGAATGAGAATAGCCAAATGATCAACGAGAGAGCCATGAAACCGAGCACGGTCCATTGAAAGTAGGTGATGTTGTCGTAAGACTCCCGCTTGAATGAGAAATTGCGCGTGCTCAAGACACTAAACACCGTCATGGCGTTGATAGCTTGTCTTGGTCCTTCAGAGAGAATGAGTCGTTTCCAGCCAATAAAGCTGAAGAAGACCCAGAATGCAAGCGAGTCTGACTTTTGATCTGTGGCGGACAGCTTGTGGAAAAGACAGTGATAGTCGTAGCCCTTTACACTATACCATCTGTTGGCAATGAGGTTAGTAAAGGCGAAGGAGATGTTGTGGCTTCGTATAATGCGAATTGCCACGATCCAGTCCCAGATGAGTAGAACGACGGAAAGGATGATACAGCCGCTGAAGATCCATTTTGTGATATCATGCGCAATGAAGGTTTGTTGCGCGACGGCCTGCGCGTTGTACTTCAGAATGAGCAGACCGATGGCCGTGTATATATCCAAGCCCAAGATGGCAAAAGAACGAATGATGCCGAACCAGACGGCGAGATAGCCTATGCGCGCGCTGAATGAGCCAGTATGGAACTCATGTATGTCGATATAGTCGAAGCGATGGTCGACTTTCTCTTCACGCTTCCATTGTGAGCTTCCGCAGCAGCCCATCGTGCGCTGCGCTTGTCGCTAACTTTGTGCCTAGTGAATTGTACACTGTACTTCAGAAATGAGCGCCGCTGTTGACAGTGTGTATTTGTAACGAGCGTGTATGTAAGTGTTCGCTGTGTGTGCGTTGGGCCTGTCAAGACGAGTGTTGTTCCTTTGTGTCGGAGCAGTCAGTGCACGCCGGGCCCCCTATGGCAGGGGATGTGCGTTCCCTTTCTAGGCCTTTCACTGCCAGCAGATGAAGGGGGGGGGATTGTCTGTGCACTGTGATTGCATCCCTCGTGTTTTTGCCTCTTTGTTGATTTGTTATTTCGCGACTGGAGGGGCTGGCTGAAGAAGGGAAAAAAGGAACAAAGCGAGGGGGGGAAAAGAGATCAACGACATTCTTGCATTCCAGCTGCAGACTGGACATTGTACTTGGCTATCTAGTCACTTTTAAGCTGAGGAACTGACAAAGAGCCTTTCGTCTGGATAGTGCCTTACTTGCTATGGAACTGCGACTATGCATCCTCTTACTTGACCCTCTATTCGGTGCACAATTGAATCGAGACTAGCCATACTTCTGTCAGGCATGGCTGAAACTCGAACGCGAGACTCTGCTTAGCTCACGCTGACTTCTTTTGAAGCTCATAGCAATAGCTCGCTATTTGCTTGTACTCCTCAAAAGCAACGACACTCTCAGGGGTGATCCATATGCCAAACATGAAATGCGCCCACTTGACAGCAGCGCAGCACCAAGCAGGTCAACATCATGATCCAGCATAGCGAAGTAGGCGAACACCATCAATGTGCCAAGTTTGCTGATCTTAGATTCATGCCGCCATCCCAGCGCAAGAAGAGTTTCTCCTAGCGCTATCCGTAGTCCGCGACTTGGCCGTAGACCAAGGAACCGCTCTGCGCGCCCTGGCAGAAGCAACGGCCGTCTATGCAGATCTCATCGCAGCACGCTCCGAATACAAGCAAAACGCTCTTGGCAATGCGCAGATCCAAGTCATGTGCCTAGTGCATGCTTCTGAATCCTTTGAAGCCCTTGCAGAGTCGCAGATCAAACTCGCAAGCAGTATGGCAAAGTCGTTTGAACCGGCCAATAAGCTCGTTTCAAGGTATTTTCATGACTTGGCGCAAGCGGAGAAGATACTAGAGACACGAACAGAATTAGAACGCAGGCGCGTTGAAGGACAGTATGCGCGCGGTACTGTCGCGGAAGCAAGACAAGCGTTGCTCAAGCTCAAAACGGATCATCTAATGACCTTTTCACCACGACTTGCAGAAGTGGATTTGATGCTCACACGTAGCAGCACGGGCGCAGCAACCAGGCTTTACGCAAACCTGTCAGATGCGATGTATAAGGCTAAAGCAGCACATGGTCTTGCAGGGCTAGAGAAGTGGCAGGTATTCTTGAGTGACACGGCACTCGCGAAGCAAGACAGGCGTCGCAGTACACCCGTGCAGGGCCCCGGTCAAGAAGATGAGGACCGAGATCAAGTCAAGTCCTTGATGCAACTTGTGGATGCAGACCGCAAAGCAGCAGCTGATTTACCCATCACGCGATGGCGCAGCTCTATCGTTGGCCATCTAGAACGCATTGCAAGCGATGAGTCTACAAATCGCGACACAGAGTCCAAGATTTCCACGCTCGACTTGACTGTCAAATCAGGGGCCGAACGGCAGGTGGCGCCAATAGGCCCGCCCTCTATCACAGTACAGTCAGCTGTTGCACTGGTCAAGGATGCTGATGTCGATACGCTCTCAAGTCGAGCGGACAAGCGACGTACCATGATTCGCAATTCTCGTATGGAAGCGGCATCGTTGCCAAATATCGACGACTCGCCTGTCGCACCGCCATCGGAGGAACCAGGCGAAGTGCAGAGTCAGCCAGCTAGATCAGACAATGTTGTTAGTGGTCCATCAGCGGTCGATACATTGACAGTGGTAGATCCAACGCCTGACGCAAAAAGATCGAGCGCGGTGAGTATGAGCGTTATGAGCTTCTTGCAGCAACACGGAAGCCAAGATCCCACAGAGGCAATGGGATCTGCAGCACCACGATCCATGCATCCCCCGGCGGTTACGCCTATGCCTGTCTATGCAAAGCAAGCATTGCCCAAATTTGGACGACAATCACGACAGGCGCAGAGCATGAACTCGATGCAACCAGAAGTATCTGAAGCGTCTGATTGGAATGCACAACATTCCCCAACCCCGAGCAAGCATCGACTGCGGTTGAGCAAGCTGCCTGGTGGGCTCAAGCTATACAAGCTCTTTACGAAATCCAATGCTCGTCCACCAAAGAATCGACGAGATAGCATCTTCAGTCGCAAAGCGCCTCATCGTCCGCCTCGCCCGGTCGACTTGGACTCTGCTTCGTTTATGACGAACACACAGCAACAGCATGAAGATAGAGACTCTGCTGCGCTGGATGGACTTCTTTCTTATCAATCGATGCAGAAGCAAGCTCTTCCAAGTAAGCCGCAAACTGCTCATGGAGAGGCATCACGGCGAATCAGCATTTTGCCCTTAAGTCCACCTCGGCCTGCAAGTGCGGCCCCAGCTGCAGTGTCGACTTCATCAGAGGAAGAACATGGAGAGACGCAATGGGTGACGAAGAAGATTGTGAAGAAGCAGGATGCGACCTTGCGAACATTCTCTTCGATGACACTCAAGCATTCGCAGTCTTTCAAGTTGCAAGATCGCGTTCGGGCAAACGACGTGGCTAGCTTGGACGACGAAAGGACCCAAAAGGCTGGCGTCACGACCAGTGCAGACACAATGGGCACAGAGCCGGGATTTCAAAAGCAAAGGAAGGAAGATGCGTAGGAGGCTTCTACCGCGGCTACGAGCACCATCTAAGTCTTCTTCAGCTCAGTCTGGGCCTCTCTATTCCTCAAGGCTTCGCTTCTTCGCTATATTTGGCAGGCTCTCATGCGCAGGCGCAACGAGAAGTCATGCGAGCTAAGGTCCGTATTCAAAGACCGTAGAAAGCAGGAGACGGTTATGATCGACGTGCCCATGCGTGCGACCATGTGATTTTGATAAGCATGAATTCACAGAATGGCAAAGTATTGCATTCTGTTTATCCCTTGTATAAAGTTGTATGCAACCAGCCTGCCACGCTCAGGTGCGAGAAAGGGAATGCGCGCTTGTGCGTAGCAAACACAGCATGCCAAAAAGTCGATCACCGCCCTTTGGGAGTGCTGATCTGCGCAGTGCGAAATAAGCGGATTTATTGGATGCTTCCGATTCGGCAGCCGGGTACGAAGCAAAGCCGATTTTCCGGTCCAAAGGAAATTTGGGCGGTAACCGGTAAGGGATTTGTCATGTTAGCAAGCGAGAAAGCGCGCTCAAGCCAGAAAACAAGGGAGGCTGGGTGCGGGACCCCGGGGTGGGCCATGGCCATGAAATGATGTGAAGCGGATGATGCGTGTTGGATTTGGGCCCGACGGCCGCTGGGTTGAGAACGCATCCATTTGATCACTAAAGATATGTAAGCCGGGGGCTCTAGCTCTCAGACATAGCTACTTCTTATAAAACGCTCGCCGACCTATCCATCTACAGACCCTACGCCTGACGGGTT
This sequence comes from Protomyces gravidus, assembly GCA_003717255.1. NCBI lineage: Eukaryota > Fungi > Ascomycota > Taphrinomycetes > Taphrinales > Protomycetaceae > Protomyces > Protomyces gravidus. Next base: position 42,934 of record QXDP01000098.1, on the reverse strand, counting down.
CTCTTCCTCCACATCGATGACAACGGCACCAACTCGTCCATCTGCACGAAGCATGCACTCTGTACGTCAACTGTCTTCAAGTCACAAGATCTTGAAACTGACACTTGCAGCATCAGAATGAAGTCAACCCTTTCGAGATGACTTTTGCACAGTACAATCAGAGCGCCTTGGTGGAAGGACAAGAGACCGCTCTTCCCGCTCGACGTCCAGCACGGCCGTTCTCGTTTGAAGCACTGCGAAGCAAAACCGGTAGTTTGAGCTCTCTGAACTCCCGGTCAAGTAGCGCTTCTAGCGATCAGGCGAGCCCGCTGCGCAACTCGACCGCAGGCCGTCAGCGTGACTAGGCCTCACAGCATTACTACCATGATGCAGCTCTGGCAGCCGCATTATCAAATTCTCCGGCTGGACCGGCTAACGACATTTACGATTTTTACGCTCTGTATTGGTTGAGCAATCAATGACTCTATTACCATGTGCTCCTTAGTGCATCATGTATACATTTCTAGACTATGTATAATCATCCACTCTTGGCTGTTTTGTCCAGTGCGTGAATTTCGTACTTGAACACCGTCGCTATACATGCAACTTACCTGTACTGCACATTTCCCAGCAATTGATGCATCATGCTAGAAGATGAATCGTGCCATCGACTTGATCGCATCATACCTCAACTCGGCTCAGTCTGTCTTTGCTGCTCTTCAACGTCTCAAGAATGAGCTACATACAGAAAGCTTTGATCTCGCTCACCTCCTCAAGCTATTGACCAAACATAAAGGGGAGCCAAGCACGCTTGGGCAGCAGAAATACTTATCTGCTGCCGAGTGGGAGGAACTGCTGCTCGCTGCTTTGGCTGCCTTCGTTGTCTATGCGTCACCGACGTCTGACAATATTCCATGGACAGATGCAATTACTCAGGTCCTTGATGCTTACGCGCCAAACCTACAAGGCAATTCCAACGGGCTATGGCTCGAGCAGGTAGGATTAGCACCAAAGCCTATCGACCTACTTCAAGGCCATCACATGTCCACTTCTAAGGCGACTGCGTTTATTGGCATTTATAAGCCGACAGGCAAGATCGTTCTGACACTGCCAGGTACGAACAGTAAGCAGGACTGGTTGTCGAATCTACACTCTTCCCCAACAGATCTGGAACTACACCCAAGAAACGATCAGACTCGTATCATCAAAGTGCACAGCGGATTCTCGGCTATTGCCAGAACCTTGTACGCTCATCCGCATATCCGCGATTACTTGCTCAAGGCAACTTCAGCTGGCTACAGCGATTTGTTGCTGGCAGGTCACTCTCAAGCCGGAGCTGTCATGTCATTGCTCGGTCTGCTATACGTGTACTCGCCAATCCTGGCAACACGCAAAAGCCAAAATCGGGCCAATACGCCCTTGCAGTTCCGCAATGTCAATGTGTACACCTTTGGAAGTGGTGCGTGGTGCTCACAAAGCTCCGAAGCGCAGCTGAAATCGCTGCAAGGGGTCGATATTCAAAGCTTCGTGAGATGTAAGCGAGAACTCAACACTTGGCGTATTGACCCTGTCCCGTTCGTGGACGAAAGTCTGCTCGATACGCCGAAAACAGGTTCGCATGCGCAGCACTCTTCAAGATCGTCTATGCTGCCTGGCGGTGACCTCTCCTTACTGCTAGACCGCATCTCTGAGCATAAACCTGGACACATCCGGAGCGTGAACTCTGCGGAGCTGCGTACCCTGTCGAGTGTCGTTTGGTTGAATATGGATGCTTCTGCTCATAGTATGGCTGGTTATGTCGCACAGCTACTCCGGCAATGTCCAGCTGCAAGCGATATACAACCAAATGAGCAGCTTAAAAAGAAGGCCATGAAACGCTTAGAGATGGCTACACAGGCCGAACAAGAGCCGCAAGCGTCCATTGCGCTCCTGATGGAAGCAAGTGGTGGTCAGGAGCTCCATGCTCTTTCCAGCAATGGCAATGATAGCGACTCGGTGTCTGACACGACGAGTAGCCCTGGTAGCCATTCTGATGAGCAGGTTGAGCAACACCAGATGGTGACACGCTCCAAGCGTCGCAAGTTGAAATGATGTGCATGACTTATTTTGTACGAAAGCGAAGATATGTAAAACACGGAAAGGCCAGAGCATGTGCACAAGAAGTTGTAAACAGAAGAAGAAGCATACTTCGTTAGTATTTCGAGGATGCAGATCGTACGCCGCGACGGAACCAGCCCGAACGTGGACTTGCATTCGAAGATTCACCGCCTTCACGGCCACTTGTCATGATAGGCATGCGTCGCATAGGCACAATGTCATCTTGTCCTAACTCCTCAAAGTCCGAGTCAATGGGTGTCTGACGACCGCTTGCATTGCGGCTCTTGGTCTTCTTACCGCCGGAAGGTGTTCCGTTTTCATTATTGTCTTGCTCTTGCACCGAAGCTGCCATCGCCACAACAGGCGCAGGCTGCGACATGGCCTGATCCAGCAATTGTAGCCAATTTGTAAGTCTTTGCTTCTGCAGTGCAATGTAATTAGCTCGCTCTTCTGGTTGTAGATGAGAAGGCACGATATCTGCCGCTGGTGCAGAAGCGATGCCATGAGCCCAGGTACGCGAGTAGGAAGAGATGAAACCCATGAGCGTTGTAGGAATCGTCTCAGGACTAGTGCCCACAGGCACGGTCCTGAAGCGCGACAGCAAATTGTTGAAGAAGCCTTCTTCGCTTGTAGGCACTGGTGGTGGCTTGGCCGCCACTGCCTCCGGCACAACAGCGGCCTTGTCAAAGATAATAGACTGGATGAAGCTCATCAGCCGCTGCAATTGATCAGCGCCGTGTTGCATGGCTTGCTGATGGAGTGAAAAGACGAGCTTGTCTAGGTCGCGCTCGTGCATGACCAAACGCGGATGCAGGTAATGCAGATACAAATACGTCGCGCCTTGAGTCTGAGGCAAAACCATCCATAAAACCAAGATCATCTTGACTTGCCTATATAGCGGAACCCTAGACCATTAGTACGCCAATCGCATCGCGCAACTGAATACCATTGTAAGATCAAGTAGGACCAGTGCTCAACAAAGAGCAAGCAGCCCATGACGCTCCAGTACATAAGCCAGGGCGTCAATTGAGATAGATCATTTGCTTTGAGAGCTTTGAAGCTGGCCAAAATCGGGAAAAGGAAGCCCGCCACGGATGTGACTAGACTCGCTGCTAATCCGATGATCATATTCGAGCTTCAAGAGTTCTTGATGGAGCGCAGTAATGAGCGCGCTACAGGATTTTTGAAAGCTTGAGCGATTGTGATGCCACAGAGACAGAGCAGACGAGTGCGCTCAACAGCGAAGACGTATGTATGTGGAAGATGTGGAGGATGTCTTCTACTCCATTTTCCGAGCGTCTTGAAAGATATTTTCAGATGGACAGAATATTATGAAAAAGAGGCAGATGGTCAATTACGAAGTCTAGAGGATTGGAAGGGCGAGAAAAGACAAGTGCTTCCCTAGAGAAGAGAAAATGAGGCAGCAAGCGCAAGAGTAGCGGCCAGGGTGATGGAAAGCGAGCGCGGCATGCCACCGCCTGTGCTGACGGGGAGCAGTCCGGCGACGGAAGTGGATTCTTGAGGGTTGGGGCTGCCGACAGTAGGGGAACCTGATGGGCATTGAGTCTGGTCGACAACAACAGACAGGGTCACTGCCAGACACTTGAGGCCCGGAACGTCCTGCGTGTACAGGTTGAGGGTTCCGTCTGCATTGTCGACCGGAGTTACTGGTTGAGGTGTAGGAACAGGCGTGGCGTTGCTGTTCAAGCCAGTCGCAGCAGTCATGCTGGGCCCTAGAGTAGGTTGGGGGTTCGAGCTCGACGCCTCGTCGGAGCAAACGAACATTTGCGATTGACCGTTGAAAGTCAACAGCTTGGCATCGCTCACAGAGAAGCCATCAGTATTGAAGGTTTCCGGCACAGCATCAGCCTTTGCACATGCAATCTGATTCTTGTCGGTGATGCCGCAGGTGCGATCTTTGGCGTCGATGAGGTGACCATCGTATCTGAACTGCACACCACTCTGGGCGCTGTGAGCGCCAGACTGCTCGAGATCAGGAGCATTTGCAGCAAGGGAGAAGAGACAGTTGCCATCAGCTTTGCTAGCCGGAGTCGGAGCAGGTTCGCCGGTGTCAGCCGTGTAAGAGACACCACCACCACCGGTCTGCGTGTTCGTGGTCGTGTCGGCAGTGACTGTAGTCGAGGTCGTGGTGGTAATGGTAATTCCACCGACGACTTGAGGTGTACCAGTAGTGGGAGCGTTGCAAATATCCTGCTTGCTCAGCGTAAAGCCATGCTCCTTGAGAACAGCAAGAGCATTAGCGATAGCATCGTCCGAAACTGGAGCCGGTGTGGAAACAGGGTCGTTGGCTTTCAGAACAGAGTCAGGCAAGTTAGCCGGAGTAGCCTCTGGGATGACAGGGTAGTTGTATTGCTCCGCAGTGGGCGTGACAGTGGGAGTCGCCTTTGACTTTTGGTGGGAGTGTCCGTGCGCAAGCGCGCCCAGGGATGCCGTAGCAGTGACGATGGTGATCTTGAATAACATGGTACGTGTCAAGGCTTTGAGTGGTGCTGATGATCTTTGACAATGTACGTTTGCGTTAAAGAGAGTGTGATTGCAAGTGTTTGGTACAGATGTAAAGCCTGGAAGAAAGCAAACAGGCAGACGGCGGCCTTTTGAGTTGTTGGCCAAATTTCAGGAGACTTGCCAGCATGGCAACTTGGCAAATAAAGTGTTTCCTTTGCTGCGCAAAAATACGCCTTGTTCTCGCGTTGGGATTCTCAGCTGCGAGCTTCGGCTCAGCAAGAAATTCAGGCACCTTGCAAATTGCCCCTGATAGCTTGGCGGCGGCTCCGATACTTGTGTCAGTAGTGAAAGTCAGCGCTGAGCACGTCCTTGCGCACTCTGTAGACGTCTTCAGCAATCTTCAGACAGCTATAATCAATCTGAGCGAGCTTGAATCCTCGCGAAGCATCATGAAAAGCGGCAAGTTGTCCGTGAAAAGGGGCAGTAATTTGCGAGAGTCCGACCCCGTCCTCCTCAGTTGTGCCGCCAACGTTGCAAAAGACGAAGACAATTTCATTTTCAAAGGCGCGAAGTGTGCACAGCGCGTTGAGGAAGACACGCTCGCTGTCACGGTTTATCCGGCGGCCATGGCCAGCATCAGCTTGCATCCAGCAAGTGGGCGCAATAACAGTCTGAACACCTTGCTTCAGGAGACTGCGAAAGGCTTCCGGATAGGCTATATCCCAGCATATCAGGAGGCCTACCTTCCCGTATCGTTCCGTATCAAAGACAATGTGCTCTTCCTCGCCCTTCGAAAAGATCTCCCGCTCAGGGTGCCAAAGATTCTTCTTGCGATAGGTACAGAGAATCTTGCCATGACGGTCAATGAAGTAGCTGTTATTGCAAAGCACAGGCTCGCCGGAGTTATCTAGATCTTCCCATTCGCCAATTGTGCCAGGAACAAGGTCAATCGATAACTCCTTTGCAAGGTTTGTGAAGCGACGAAGGTATGTGCCGTCTCTGTCAGCCCAAGCCTTGTCTTCGCTATCGATGGGCAGGGCCAATGAGTATTCTGGCAGCACAGCGAGGTCTGCTCCGGCCATTTTTGCATCACGTACGAGCTTTGCAGCAGCAAGAAAGTTTTCATCGAGCGAGGCAGATGCAAGCGGAATGTGCTGACATACAGCGATGATAGGATTGAGGGCGCCAGACATTCTGAGCAGGAGACTGGTTTCGCTTGCAGCTCAATAGGTTACAGAAGGAGATGGTGCCGGCATGGGCAAGGTGAGCAAGATGCAAATGCAGCGTGGTGCACAACTGCGGCTGTTCTTGCTCAATCGATTTGGCAACACGACACGGTCTAGAATGCCTGAAGCGTACTTGTCGCTCTACCGGAGAGGGCTGATCTCTCTTATATAGGACAGCTATCTCTGGAATGATAGTGCATCATCTACTACATATCTACCTAGGTAGGTATACTGCAGCTGAAGCTGACTTGACTGAAATTAGCCCGACACTGCCTCTTTGTCTTGGCAAGCGAATCTATATCCATGCTCTGTCTCCCATGTTGCGAGAGCCATCATCATGCCACTTGATGACAGCTTGTGTACATTCTGCTTCACACAGTTCGACCAAGACCGCAACATTGTCATCATAGCTCAAGACGATCGCTCAGAATCGAGCTATTACAAGCGCCGTATTCACACAGCAGCCAAGTCAGATACTGATTCATATTGCATTGAGCTGCTCGATCCTTTCTCACAAGCAGTCTATGGCAAGATCACTGCGCCTGTGCTTTATGGTGCCAGCGAAGTGTCTATGCAACTGTTATTCCCAGACCTGCCGATCAAGCTAGCAAGCACTGGCAAGCTAAGATTCGAATGGCAATTCCAGTATGAGTCGCAGGTCTTCCGCATTCGCAAGGACAATGTGCTTGCGCCGTTCCCGTCGAGTATGACGCTTGAGTGGCAAGCCTCGAAAGCACAAAAGTATGATCCTTCAATTGCTGTTTGCCACTTGTCGTTTCGATCGAGAATTCCGGGACTGACAATGCTCGATTACAACATTGAGCGTATTGGAATCAAAGATCTCAAAGGGTTTGAAGTATGCACCTTGCTCTGTGTCTTGTTCATCGCAGATTTGTGGTATGCGGAAGGTTCTTTCTTTCAGCTACCCCTCGAGTCGGAGCGCCTCAAACAATACCGAACTCCAGAAGAGGTGCTCGAGGCGGAGGCAGAGCAGACCACGCTGGAGGCTGCTCCTTTGAGAGGAGATCAGGGCAAGTATGGCGCATCATTCCGTTTCAGTCAATTTCTCAAGCGTCGCAAGAGTCTGATGATAAATTGATGCATCCGTCTACTTGTCTCCATGCCTAGAAATTACATTTTCATGGTTCAATTGTTCTCGTGCGAGAAGCTTCTTCAGCATCTCACCAATCTGCCCTGTATGCTGTGCGATGTGACATCCAGCATCCTGCAGTGCCCTCGTTTTGGCTCCAGCTGTCAAATCGCCGGGCATACGCAACGCCCCGGCATGGCCCATCACGCGCGCTTCGGGCGCTGTCCATCCCGCTACCATAGCAACGATCGGCTTTGCGGCCGATCCAAGTCTCGCCCGATAGTCCTTTACGAATTCAGCCGCTTCAAGCTCAGCGTCTCCACCAATCTCTCCTAGACATACCATGGCATCAGTATCGGACCGTTCTGCAAACAAGCGCAAGCCTTCGACAAGGGAAGTGCCTGACAGCATGTCACCGCCCATGCCAACAACTAGACTCTGACCTAGACCGAGTCGAGTCGTCTCACCGACAGCTTCGTACGACAATGTTCCACTCTTGGAGACAATGCCAACACGGCCGGCTTTGAACTGCATGTATGGCATGATTCCGATGCGACATTTTGAGGACGGCACAATGACTCCAGGACAATTTGGTCCGACTAATCTCGATTTGCTGGATGTCCTCAGCATCTCATGCACCCGTAGCATGTCATGCACAGGAATGCCTTCGGCGACGGAGACGATGAGTGGCACTTCATTCTCTATTGCCTCCATGATGGCAGCTGCAGCGAGGAAGGCAGGCACAAAAATCGCTGTAGCGTCTGGCTGGACTGCGTCGACTGCTTCACGAACAGTGCTGAACACTGGAAGGTCCAAATGCATTGTACCGCCTTTACCTGGTGATACACCTCCGACAACGTTCGTGCCATATGCGATTGTCTCAGCCGCATTTTTCGTGCCCTGCTTGCCAGTGAAGCCTTGATAGATGACACGCGTGTCGGACGTCAGATTGAGGGAACGCACGCTGGCGGCTCTATTACTTTGCCTGCTTGTCGAGTACTTGCGCTGCTGTAATGACGATGCGCGAGGTAATGAGCGCCGCGCAGGTGCATTAGCAGCAGCATCAATGACACGTTGAGCAGTTTTGTCGATGACATCCTCAGGAAACAGCGACAAACCCGACTCAGCAATCAGACGTTGACCTTCCTCGGCATTCGTACCTCTGAGCCTGACCACAATGGGGATATCTCCAAGGTCGAGTTCCTTTGCTGCAAGTATTATGGACTCTGCAATCATGTCGCAACGTATGATACCACCATAGATATTGACAAGGATGGCCTTGACACGTTGATCTGAGAGCAACAATGCAAATGCTTTGACCAAGAGCGCCGTCGTCGCTTGGCCTCCTGTATCGAGAAAATTTGCAGATCTGCCACCTAGCTGATGAATAATATCGTTTGTTGCCATGGCGAGTCCTGCACCATTTACCACGCAGCCAATGTCGCCGTCTAGCTGTGTATAGATGAGCCCCGCGGCTTCTGCCTGTTGTTCCAGGCCAGAACGTTCGTCTGCTTTGGTGAGTTTTGCAATAGCTGGCTGTCGTAGACGCGCATCCGTATCAGCCTTCATGGACGAAACGACAATTTGAACATCGTCAAAGTCAAGCGCAACGCCAAATGCCAGCTCGGTCAACTCATGCTTCTTGAAAAACATCCACAATCGATCGAGGTAGACTGTCAACTGCAGTCGCTGTAGCTCTGTCAAATCATATCGAATCGCCTTGTGAATCGGCTCAAAAACGCTCGTCGACAACAATTTTGAGGTATAGCGCAACGGAAGCGTCACCTTGGATCCATAGTCAATCTCGAGAACGGGAGCTTTTGATTTGCGATCCACACAAATGGAGAAGACGGGCCCATTACGCGAAAATTTGCCAAGTGCCGGTGTCCGGGCGGGATCCCGAATTCGCGTCGCGATGTCAATGCCAGACTTCTTCAATAGGCGTGCTGCATCTGTCCGGGAAACGGTCGTGAAAGCCGCAACTCTCGGAATAGAAAGAAGCTGAGGAAGCGATCGCGTGCGGAGCACAGATCGCCTCATATCCTCCGACACATTTCCGTGACTTGCCAAGCTACGTCGCCGGAGTGGGGTCGTGAAGGTGTATTTGAACAGTCACATTAGGCTTGTTCTTTCTTTGCAAAGTACTGCTTAGCAGTTAAACGACGATGACTGCCGATCGGAACCTGGTCCGGAGTACTGGGATGTGCTTCCCAATGATACTTTGGCTCGCGGCGAAACTCAACAAAACCTAGCTTTTCAAACATGTTCATCGTGATCGGGTTCTGCAAGGTCAGTCTGGAGACAGCGTTGAAAGGCTTACGTCAATCTCATTGATGCAGGTTAAAGTCTGCTGCTGATAGCCCTCAAAGGCAAGCTTGATGAAGAATTGAGCCATCTGCTTTCCGTAGCCCTTGCCAAGGTGCGCATCCCGCACGTACAACCCGACGATACACGCAGTAGAAGTAGTTTTGTCTGAGCAGTCTGCGCCATCTGTGCCGAGATTCAGATCAAGACCGCCTGAACCAATTGGACTCGAGAGCTCGACATCATCCGGAGCATAAAAGAAGTAGTAGACGAGATCGCCCTTGTTAATGCTTTTGAACCAGCTTGGCACTAGACTCGCACACCAGCCGCAGAGAGTCCTGAGCTCAACAAGATCTTCTAGATCTGTCTGGCTGGAAGTGTTTACAGGGCGATAGCGGATGCGAGTATCTTCAACAGTCATTGAGTTGATCGATATTGAGGATGGGTCGGGGTTACGAGCTTCAACGGACGCAGCTTGAAAAGACTCTACGATAGTCGAAATGACAGCTCGTCTATAAGCAACAATACAGCAAGGACTGAACTCCGGTGGTCAAGTGGTTGTGGCCGTCGTTGGTTTCGCATGTCGCTTGTATTACACTAATCAGATGGACAATGATACACAGGTAGCTCACCGCACATCTGCTGGACTGTCAAATGGAGAAGAAGGAGACAGATACTAAAGGATAGGAAATGTGCCAACAACTAGTACAAGATAATCTAAACGTATTCCGCGCGCAAAAGACAGTGGTCACGCTCATATGGCTCGAGCGTCAACTGCTCCTTTGGCTTAAGCCCGTCCGCTCGCAGCTTCTGCACCTCTGCGGCAAAGACTGCTGTCGGATCAGCCGTCGAGTCGATACAGGATGCCTTGATAGAAATGAGAATGGTGCCGCCCTGCTTGAGGAACATGTGTGCATTGAGTGCAGCGATACGTGCTTGGTCGGGCTGTGCTACGTCGAGGAAGACACAGTCTACCATGCCGACGAGCATACGGTACTTTTGTGGGTGACGCGCATCCTCGACGATGGGAATAACGTTAGTGCGCTTCTTGGCCATGTTGATCAAGTCACGACCAGAACGATGTGAAAATTCAACAGCATAGACGAGTCCCTCAGGTCCGACGATATCAGCAACGTGAGAGACGGAAGTACCAGAGGCAGCACCGAGGTAGAGCACCTTCTTTCCAGGCCCGATTGAGATCTGGTCGACACCGCCGAGGATACCAGCGGCAATCTTGGATCGAAAAGGATTCCATACCCGATATTCTGTCTTCGTACCGTCGGTGCCTTCCACAGAGATGCGTTTCTCGTTGTAGACCGACTCGCCTGGTGTCAGGTTCTTTGTGACTAGCAAATCTTCCTTGCCGCGGGCGACAAAGACACCTGCCAGCCTATGTGGCTCGATGACAACCTTGGCACCACCGCGAGCACCACCACGGGGGGCACCACGGCCGCGAGGAGCTCCACGACCTGGACATTAGCCTTCATTATCGTTCACAATGCAACCATACCACGTCCTCCGCGACCGCCACGGTCACCACCTACTCCACCGCGACCTCCACGAGGTGTGAAGCCGCCCCTGCCGCCACCACGTCCGCCGCGATCAGTAAAACCGCCTCGTCCACTAAAAGCAAAGTGTGTCAGAAATTGGAGGAACCAGAAAATACATGTATCTGGAATTACCCTCTTGGTGTGAATCCGCCTCGTCCACCGCGTCCGCCTCTGTCTCCTGGAGTAAAGGCCATTTGTACTAAGCAAGAATAAGCTGTCTCTTTCACTGATGCTTCTCTTGCTTCTTTCTTGGTCAAATTCAAATTTTCGGTCGCCGGCTGCACGTGATATTTCTCTCACGCTTTTCCTGCTTACACCAACACAAGGTCAGCATCCGTCAAAGAGTTCAGCCCGGTAGACTCTTCGTTGCAGCTCAATGTTCAGACCATTCGTAGCACGGTCAGGCCTCCGGCTGAGTTGTCATGCGCTGGTCCAGCCATATGCGCGCTCAGCTGCAAAACCATCCTCACTAGTCGCCTCAAATGTCGCCTCCTTCTCCTCCATGCGTCCGACTTTCGCAGCGCCGCCTGTCGCATTTCGCCCAGCAGGACGTACAGTCGATGTTCAGGGCTCAGCTCTTGACAAGGCCGGCTCGTATTTCCTCATGACGGAGATGTTGCGCGGCATGTATGTCGTGCTCGAGCAATTCTTCAAGCCGCCTTACACCATCTTTTACCCTTACGAGAAAGGACCAGCATCACCCAGATTCCGCGGAGAGCATGCATTGCGTCGTTATCCGTCTGGAGAAGAGCGATGCATCGCCTGCAAGTTGTGTGAGGCAGTGTGCCCCGCACAGGCTATCACAATCGAAGCAGAGGAGCGTGCCGATGGTGCCCGAAGGACAGTGCGTTACGACATCGACATGACCAAGTGCATTTACTGCGGCTTCTGCCAAGAGTCATGTCCTGTTGATGCTATTGTCGAGACACCCAATATTGAGTACTCAACGGAAACACACGAGGAGTTGCTGTACAACAAGGAAAAGCTGCTTGCCAACGGAGACAAGTGGGAGGTAGAGTGTGCTGCCAACTTGCGTGCGGATCACCTTTACCGTTAAATACACAGGGCCTGATCATGTGCTTGAAGTAGTTGTATGCACACTTAGCGATCATTTTATTGCGATACATGGTGGGACTATCTGCTCTATGAGACCTCCATCGGCTGTGGTTGGTGGCCATCTACTTGAAAGTGCGTCTCTGTCAAGTAGTCGCTGCTCTCCTGAATTGACTTCACTGACCGCTTCTGATCATAAAACAAGCTGTAACTTCGACTCACATCCGCCACCGTGATTTGCTGTGATTTACGTTTCTTTGCAATCAAGTGACTTGTGATGATGATGTGCATAGCATACCGCAAGGATGTTTCCTGGCCAATCTTCGTCAGCAGATCAAGCGCATCTGATGCAAGATCCACATCCTCCTCCTGCGTACGAATATGCAAAATTTGCCGAATATCTTCTGCGGTGTACGGGCTTGTACTGATGATGAGCATGCGATCAAGCAGGTCAACCGGCAATCCATGAGGTGACTTGTACTGTGTGCCTCGAATGCGTGTAACGCCTCGATTGGAAGCCATCACGACTAGCGGCGCCAATTCAGCCTCTACTGCGCGGTTGAGGAACGAGAAGCACTCCATGTCAAGCATGTGCACCTCGTCAATGAACAAGACACCAGGGCAGATGTCTGCCTTGCCTTCCTCCTTCCATTCGTTGACCTTGCCGTTGATCTGATCGCGCACCTCAGCCTTGATCTCTCCGGTATCGCCTGAAAAGAGAGCCAAGAAGCCTTGAGAGCGTGAATTGATGACATCGATTTCATGCAGCGACACGACATGCGCGACTTCTTTGCGCTTTTGAACTTCGCCCTCAGGACATTGCACGAAGCGCGTGTCTACGCCCATAGCATCATAGTCGCGCGATCGTGCAAAGGAACGACCTAGCTTGGAGATCTTGCCAGATGACTTGTCAATTGTGATCACATCGCCTGCAATGACACGCTCCTTTGATAACCCTTCAACCATTTTTGTTCCAAGATCATACACGGTCTCCATATCAGTCGTTTTGAGTGTCAATTTGCCCATCTTTGTACTACCCGTCAATGACTTGTCGATTTGGATTTCAACCACTTCGCCCTCAATCATTTCAGTTTCTTCGCGAATACGCACACCGATTGATTTGCGAAATGCCTGTGTCAGAGCCTCCGTCTTGCTCATCTCAAGACTGAAAATCTCGGATGCCGAAATCATAGTAAAAGGCACGCCTTCGCCCAATGACTGGCTCATACCCATAGCAATGGCAGTTTTACCAGTTGAAGGAGGTCCTGCCATGAGAATAGCACGACCGGCGATCTTGTTTCGCTGCAGCATGCGCAAAATGACACCAGCCGCCTTGCGCGCTTTGAGCTGGCCAACCATGCCCTGGCTATTGGGCTTTGCCTCTAAATTGTCATCGAGGCCGAGACCGCGAATGTGTGAGTGCGACGAGATCTAGTGTTAGCACTACCTCATATGACTTGACATTGATCGTACCAATGACCCTAGAATCGTTGTCTCTGTCTTGGTCGCATCTGGAAGCTGTGTAATAGCTGCCATCTATGCCGTATATGACCTGAAGCAAGTGCAGCCTAAAGTGAGTGGTTGTTGCAATTGAGTGCGAAATTCCACATTTTGAACTTTTGAACTGTCGCGGCCATCAAAGGAGTGCTATACTTGAATGACTTGAATGAGCTGAGGTTGTGTGCTAGGTTAAGAGGCTACGAGATGACTCTGCCAAGTAGAGAAGCTCCCGAACGGGAAGCTGCCATTGAAGAAACTCATGTACATCAAGTCTACAACAAAATCGCTACCCACTTTTCAAATACTCGCTATGCACCGTGGCCTGTCGTTGCAGACTTCCTCTCAAGTCGAACAGCAGGCAGCGTTGGACTTGATATTGGCTGTGGCAACGGCAAGTACCTCGCTGTCAATAAGGACATCTTTGTCGTCGGCAGCGACCGTTCAGAGTCGCTTGTAGATATCGCTGCGCATGATAGAGGTTACGAGGTGCTTGTCTGCGATGGGCTTCAGACACCACATCCGCCAGGAAGATTTGATTTCTGCATCTGCATCGCCGTTATACATCACTACTCGAGCCCAGCACGCCGCATCGAGGCTGTAGCACATATCCTGTCGCTGTTGGCGCCTGCTGGCGAAGCACTGCTCTATGTCTGGGCCCTCGAGCAAAAAGCGAGTCGTCGTGGCTGGGACGAAGGAGACCCACAAGATGTCATGGTGCCATGGAAGACGCTTGAGGAAGGAAAAGAGGTAGTGTACGAGCGATACTATCATCTTTACAAGGAGGGCGACTTGGAGGCTGATGTCGAGGCGGCTGGTGGGAGAACCATCAAATCTGGCTATGATAAGGATAATTGGTGGGTTGTCATGGGCCGCTGATGCTTCGTAGCCTTCGATTGCTGGAGAAGGGGAAATCCAGTCCCGTCGTCCCATCTGAATAAGTATCGTCTGCAGCAAATGAAACACGCTCCCATCAACCTGACCTGTCTTGATCTAGCTCGCTATGGGCGGCGCTGAAGCTCCGGCTGACTGGGAGAATGAGAAAGTCTTTCAGCGCAATAGACTTCCTCCGCGCGCTTACTATATTCCAAAAGAGCATATCTCGCTGAATGGCACTTGGTCATTCAATTACAGCGCAACACCCCTTGAAGCGCTCAATCATGATGTGAATGCCAAGTGGAGCAAAATGCAAGTGCCAAGCATATGGTAAGAGCTTGTACGCGGTGAATCCTGTTGACGGATGAGGCAACTCCATAAATCAAAAGCGTTTGGTCATCCTGCATACACAAATGTTAAATACATCATACCGGTCGATCCGCCGCGTGTGCCTACTGAAAATCCAGTAGGGACCTACGAGCGCACTTTGACTTTGACACAGGAATGGATCGCAAGACACAAAACAATTTTGCGCTTTGATGGCGTCGATTCGGCATTTCAGCTGCTTGTCAATGATCAGGATGTCGGCTACTCCCAGGGATCGCGCAACGCGGCCGAGTTTGATATAACCTCTTTTGTGCATGTTGGAACAGATAATCGCATTCGTGTACGAGTGTTTACGTGGTCAGATGGCACATATCTGGAAGATCAGGATCAATGGTGGTTGAGTGGCATCTTTCGAGATGTGACAATACTAGGGTTTGCCAAGACAGCCAGGCTCGAGGACTTCAAGGTCGAGACATCATTCGACAAGGACTATATAGATGCGACACTGAAGCTGGATATAACAGTCTCGACCACAGGAATCAGCGAGGTCGAAATCGTCCTTTTCGATCCTGCCGGCAAGCAGATCCTAAGGCAAGGATGCCAATTCACAAACTGTGGCACAAAGGCGCTTGCAATACCTGTTGAATCTCCAAAACACTGGACAGCTGAGACGCCACTTCTGTACAAGCTCGTCTTGACACTCATACAAGATGACAAGTCGATCGATCATGTCGTTCAGCAAGTCGGGTTCCGGCAGGTGGAAATGATCAATGGCCTTCTCTGTGTCAATGGACGAGCCGTCTTGCTCAATGGTGTCAACAGGCATGACCACCATCCCGAACATGGCCGTGCTGTTCCTTTGGACTTCTTGCGAAAGGAACTGCTTCTCATGAAGGCCAACAATATCAATGCCATTCGAACAAGCCATTATCCCAATCATCCTGAAGCATACGCTTTTTACAATGAGCTTGGATTCTATGTTATTGACGAGTGTGATCTCGAATGTCATGGCTTCGAAGAGGCAGCCTCAGGTACTGACAAGATTCCTGAAAGTTTCACTACGGACAATCCAGCTTGGGAAAGTGCCTATGTGGAGCGTATGCGACAGCTTGTACACAGAGATATCAATCAACCATGTGTGATCATGTGGTCGCTTGGAAACGAGTCCTTCTTTGGGTGCAATCACAAGGCTATGGCGAAGTGGGCCAAGTCGTTTGACAAGACACGACCAATTCATTATGAGGGAGACCACGAGGCAGAAGTTTCTGATGTCATGAGCTATATGTACCTCTCCTGCGAATCGATTGTCGAGAAGGCCAAAGAAAAGGACTGGAAAAAGTCCATTTTACTGTGTGAATATGCACATGCCATGGGCAATGGTCCAGGCGGGCTTGCCGACTATCAACAGGCTTTCCGCGAACATCGACGATTGCAGGGCGGCTTTATCTGGGAGTGGTGTAATCACGGTCTATTAACGACGGACGCAAAGACAGGTTCAACCTATTATGGCTATGGTGGCGACTTTGGCGATCTCAGGAATGATGGCAACTTCATCATGGACGGACTCGTCAATTCAGATCATGTCACATCGACACCCGGGTTACTTCAGCTGAAGAAGGTCTTTCAGCCAGTCTCTGTCGCCTTGAAGAAAAGCAAATTGCATATTCGCAATCAGTATGACTTTCTTGATCTTTCACATCTGGTTTGCAAATGGCGCTACGAGAAGATCTCAAGCGCTGATCGATTTGTTGTGCTTGTCAGTGATGGAGCATTGCATGTCGATGCTGGGCCGGGCGATGAAGTTGCAGTCGCCGTTCCAGAGCTTGCTCCGCCGATTGACGAGTGCGAGTACCTCTTGACAATCTCCTTCACGCTGAAAGAACCGACATCGTGGGCAGGAGCCGAACATGAGGTTGCTTGGGATCAATTTGTTCTACAACCTGCCAAGCTAGCTCTGCATTACCTACCTCCTGTGCTGCAAGATAGATCGCTCAACGTCGCAGAAACGGCATTGAAACTGACAATCTCTGCCGGTGCTACGTCGTTCGAATTTGACAAGGCCAGAGGCCGTCTTGCCCAATGGACAGTCGATGGCAGACCTATGCTCGCAGAACCAGCACAGCTCGGCTTCTGGCGCGCACCGACCGACAATGATGCGCCGGTCGATGCCAAGCATTGGAGATGGTTTGGCGTCGACACAATGCTTGAGCGTATGGCGAGCTTTACCGTGTCGCAAACCGAGACTCATATCACAGTCCGTGTGCAATCGCGTTGGGCGCCTGCTGTGACTGCTTGGGCACTCCAATGCCAGACAACATTCACAGTGTACGCTACTGGCAAGCTCCGGATCCATGTCAATTTGGAACCAGAGGGCGTGCCACCAGACACATTACCACGCATTGGCCTTGACTTGCTGCTTGTTGCAGGCTTCAACGATGTTCAGTGGCACGGACTCGAAGGCGAGTCATACCCTGACAGCTTTGAGGGAAGTCGGGTCGGCCTGTGGAGCAGCACCGTTGACGATCTTTTCTTCGCATATGAAAAGCCACAGGCATGCGGTAATCGACACAAGACTCGCTGGCTCATGCTCGAACAAAAGCCGGGCTACTTTGTGTCCGGGCGCCGTCTGCAATGTGTCATGCCGTCACAACTGTTTGACTTTACTGCGAGTCACTACACGGCTGCGGCAATTGAGGCAGCAAAGCACCCGTTTGAGCTGAAGAAGATGGAAGAGACGATCTTGAGTCTAAATGCTGGAGTACACGGTCTTGGCAGTGGCTCATGCGGCCCAGGCGTCGCCGGCAAGTACAAGCTGGAAACTCAGCCGATGCGATTTACGATTGATTTGACTGCAAGCCTTTTCTGATTTTCAATGATAGCTTTGTAATGTAGCATTATTGTAGCATTATTCATCGTCATCATTGGCAAGACCATTATCGTCAAAGTCAGCCGTGTTTGCATGCACGAGTTCTTCATCCTCGTCTTGTGCCATTTCCGTATCGCCTTCCTCATTCTCTGCGCTGACAACTGCAGATGTACCAGGTGGATCTGCATGATGAGCAGTTTCTGCCATCTGTTCCAATGGCGGCCGCTTGCCGAAATGCCGCTCGATGCATGCACATAAAGCCAATTGCTGCCACTCCGACTTGAAACGATCCGTGAACTCTTCAATAACTGCGCTGAGTTCTGCAACATTCGAAGGGAGGTTGTTGATGCACATGAGCTTCTCGCCCTTGGTCAACGCTGTCAAGGCAGTGTCGAGCGCTTCTTCATCTTGCGCAGGCGGTGGATTGAAGTCAAGCAGATCTTTACAAAACGCCTGTATAGATTTCTGTGAGACCTGCATCACGGGCAAGCTGTCGAGATAGCCTTGTAGCTCATACTGCACTGTTCGCAAATTGTCCGATTCTAGAGCAGACGTGAAAGAGCCTTCGTGCTTGAGATGCGAATCCTGGAAGCGTGCAA
This sequence comes from Protomyces gravidus, assembly GCA_003717255.1. Classification (NCBI taxonomy): domain Eukaryota; kingdom Fungi; phylum Ascomycota; class Taphrinomycetes; order Taphrinales; family Protomycetaceae; genus Protomyces; species Protomyces gravidus. The sequence goes on along the minus strand of QXDP01000098.1, from coordinate 25,004 downwards.
GCTCTTGTATATGCAGTGCAACTTCATGATTAGTCAAGAAGCTGGACCGCTGCTCTAGGATCTTCATACAGCAAGCACAAGCAGCTAGCTATAGCTTGTCACGTCCACGTCGCGTTCAAAAAGTCGCAAAGTTACATGAAAATCAGGCAGTCACAAGTTTATACCATAGATACATCATTATTGGCTACCACTGGAATAGTTCAGGATTTGCTTGACCATACCTTGAGGTTCAGGCACTGGGCGGCCTTGTTGAGCGGCTTGCTGTCGTTGATAACGAATAACATCGCCACGCACCTCCGGCCTCTTTCTTCGATTGCCTGGACTATATTTAAGAAGTAGCTCAGAGTCTCGCGGTGTGCTACTGCCATATCTTGTCGAGCCGTAGGTAGTCTTCCATGTGGCTGGAGAGTCTCGTGCACTGTCTGTGTGCCATTGCCCTTGCCTGTACCTGTCTCCTAAACGGCCATGACTTCGCCTCTCTGGATCACTACGCCAATCCTGCGAGCTCGGTGCCGCATCATTAGATGGTGATCGGTCTTCTGCGCGGGAGCGTTGCAACTCGTCGTGTCCTCTTGCTCGCATGGGCTCGTCGTCCGACATCCCGTCTCTCCCTGCTGGCACAAACTTGCCTCGTATCTGAGCAGCACTTTCTAACCTTCTGCGAGCAGATGGCGAGAGTCTCTTTGGCGTGAGTTGCTTCACTCTTGTTGGTGGCAGCTGCTCCAATTTCGCCTTAGCCTCTTGGTACGCGCCCAACGTCTGCGTCAACAGATCCTCCCATGGCGCATGTAAAGCTTCCATTGTCGGTGTCAGCTGCAGAGTCATGGGTCTTGTAGGCAACAGCGATGGGTCCCGCCTGATTTGTTGCTGTAGTGCTTCACGCAATCGTCTGAAGATACGTTTTCTCTGCGTTGCATAGTTTGTCGTATTGGCAATTGTGATTAAGAAAGACATGGATAGCTTTTCACCTATATGCACGACTCTTTTATCGCCGCCTTTGCCACAATTGACAGTCTTGTCCATCTCATTGCAGTAGAAAGCGGATGAGAAGTACGGACTCTTATAGTTGACTGCCATAGCGTGACGAATGATGGCTTCTGAGGGTGGGCCGACGAGCTTGCCAACCACTTTTGGGGGCTGCGTGATGTCAATATGTGGTGATGATCGGGTATTGTGAGCTTGCTTGACCAAGCGACCATTTGCAAAAGACCGAGCAAGTTGACGAGCTGGCCAAGATGAGTTTCTCAAGCAAAAGCATCTTGTCGCCAAGCTGATACGAGCAGGCAACATGAGCAATAACAGCAATAGCAGCAGCAAGATATGTCTCGTTCCTGCATATGCATTTGCGAAATTCAAATTTCTGTTGAGTCAATTGCGCCCGACAACACAAAAGACGCGACTGCAGACATACAATACCTTGCTCGTAGCTCTCTCAGAGTCGCTCGCTTCCTTCTCTACTGCTCAGCCGGCCAGCCCACATCTTCTGCTTTATTAATTCGTTGATCACGGTCGCCTGCTCAAAGAAGCTGTTTACTATTGTGCTTGCCCAGCCCGACAAACGACAAACAAGTCGCGCTCAATCCCATTTGCTCTACGCTATCATGAACTCCTTTCTCGGACTGTAGGTCAGGCTCGTATCTCCGATCAGTCTGCGCTACGAGGTCGCAAGCATGACGATCGGAAGAGCAGCTGAAGCATCCAATACTAACGCGCATAGCAAGACGACATTTCGACCAAAGAAGGCTGAAGCAGGCACAAAATTAGGCCAACTACGGCAATATGCAGAGGCAACACTAGGAACTGGCAGCTTACGCCAGGTGGTGCTTCTACCGGAGGGCGAAGACCTTGATGAATGGCTTGCCGTGAATAGTAGTGTTTACCATCTCCTTCTCACTTGCTAACGGCAGCCGTCGACTTCTACAACCAAATCAAGATGCTTTGGAGCACAGTTGCAGAGTTCTGCACAAAGGAACGCTTTCCGACCATGACGGCAGGCCCGCAATACGAGTATCTCTGGCAAGACTCCAAAGACTACCCTCGCCCGACTGCTCTACCAGCTGCACAATACGTTGAATGTGTCCTGACTTGGCTGAGCGACAATATCGAAGATGAGGCCAAGTTTCCATCTGAGCTCGGTGTTCCGTTCCCTAGGGGCTTCCAACAACTGATCAAGCAGATGTGCAAGCGCATCTTTCGCATCTATGCACATATCTACTGCCATCAGTTCAGTATCATCATTGCGCTTGGAGAGGAGGCGCATCTGAACACAAGTTTCAAGCACTTTATGTTCTTCGTGCGCGAGTTTGACTTGATTGAGCAGCGGGAACTTGGGCCGTTGCGGGAGCTCATTGAGAGCATGATGAGCAGTGATGGCAAGTCATAAGTGTGTAGAGACAAAATAATGAATATGGGAGGCACGAGCGGAGGAGTCATTATACGTTGCTGTGTCACTTGAACTTGCTGTAAATGACGAGCAAGATCAGCAGAATGAGCACAGCGATGATGGTTCCTGTAATGATCTTGTTGGTAATGAGCCTATTGTCAGCCTAATCCAATTGAACAATGCGCTCTCACCTTCTTCCCATACTTTTGAGCGACTTCATGCTCTTATCGACATATCCATCCGCCTGCATAAGCCTCTCCCTTGTATTCCGAATTTGCTCGCCCTGTGCAGATAGATCTCGCAAGATACCAGCACCAATGCCCTCCGTCTCGTTCGCAAGTCGTTGTGAGTTTTGCAATCGAGCAGAGGCATTCTCAAGGCGCTCATGACCTGCCAAGAGCCGACCACGTTGCGCAAAAGCTGTATCATCGTCGCCTGAATACCGATCGTCGCCACGCGCACCGAACAAGTCGCGAGACGCAGCATCGTCCTTTGCTTGCTTTAGCTGCCGCCGCGCTTGTTCTAGCTTGAGTTTATGCTCGCGCACACGTTGCGTTGGCTTCACCCGTCCTGCTGTTGGAATATTCTGTAGTTCGAGTTCTAGCGCGCCAATGAGCTCGCGCGCTTCATCACAGGCGCGGTCGGCTTTCGAAAGTGCGGTTGTGCGCTGTTGTGGTGATGTTGCGCTGCCTGCGGCATCTTGAATTGCGCTGGTCACTTCAGTCAGCAGAAGAACCAGGTCTTCATCGTAGCTTTCGAAGCGCTCTGATGACATAGCAGTCTAGCTGGGCTTGAAGATCGCCTTGTATATGATTGTCGTGGTTGTTGCAGCTGCAGCGTGTCGTCGCAAGTGACGCAGCGAACAGTGACAAATGCGAGAAAGGTGAATATCAGGCTCTATAGAAGAATGTAATGACTGCATGCTCTCCAGAAGGCACATCATGAGGCTTAGATCAACACAGGACCTACTTGGGCGCCGCGGCCAGCTTCTCCAACACTTCACTTCGTGGCAGCCTCTTCTCTGATGAGAAGAACTTGTCATGCCACGCCTCTTGCTCCTTTTTGCTCATATGCGCGTAGATGCCACCGACGTTGCCGCCGCTCCAGCCAAAGATACCCATCAATACGGCGAGACCAGCGGAGTATCCCACAACTGCCGGTAGTGTCCGCTTGTAAACGCCTACTGCACCGCCTGCAAGTGCACCGCCGTAGAACTGATTCCAGGGATCGTTTGATTCCCTGAGATTTGACGAAGCCGCTTCTCCGAATGCATAGAGACCACCTACTGTCGCTATAGGAATTAGTACACGCAACAAAGTCAATGATGCTCCGCACCAAACAAGGCGATGGTCGCGCCCGATCTTGTGAAAATGCCCATGGCACCATAATTGTGCTTGCCGAGTGAGTTCTGTACTGCTGATACGACAGTGCCGACGATGGCAGATGTGCCAGCCGCAGAAAATCCAAGAGTTACGGCGTCTTTCGGTGCATAACGTTTGGGAGGCGTGATGGAAGACATGGCCGCACGATCAGTCTAGCAGATCTACCACCAGGGAGCTTTGCGAGCCGTTGCTAGCAACCAAGAAAGATCTATAGCACAGTATGCCTTTACCATCGCTTTCTCGCTGTACCAAGGCGCACGTGACCAGAGTATAAAACAGTCACAATCTTTCCCATCTACTGCCACGGCTATATGCCGAGAACATGGGCTCTATGAGTGTATTTACGTTACTTTTCTTATTTGTAATAAGCGATACCACATGAAAGGCCCTCTCTTTCAGTGCTGGTCAGCATCCGCCTGTCTTCTGTTGCTGATCTGCGGCCAAATGTGAGCTGACAACTCCACTTTGCTCGACAAGCATCATCCCATCGACTTGCCACGACTAGGATGCTCGCTCAATGCTTCAGACAGCCACTGCGCACACCATTCACATCAAGAATAGTACGGCAAACGGTCAATCGCTCATTGGCCACGGCCGTGCCTACGCCTGAACAGGGCCGTGACCGAGGCACCCATGGGCCTACCGTAAGCGCTTCATCAGTACTAGCTACAGCAATGCTAATCTGAATAGGGTGTCGTCTTTCTCAATATGGGAGGTCCGTCTACAGTGCCAGAAGTGCACGATTTCCTCTCTCGCTTGTTCGCAGACGGCGACTTGATTCCGCTAGGTCCATTGCAAAAGTACCTGGGTCCGCTTATTGCTCGACGTCGCACACCCAAAGTCGAGAAACAATACGAAAGCATCGGTGGATCTCCTATTCGCAAGTGGTCAGAATTGCAGTCCTCAGAGGCTTGCAAGATTTTGGATCAAATCTCACCAAAGACGGCACCGCATAAACCCTATGTTGCATTCAGATATGCAAAGCCGCTGAGTGAGGAGACGATTCTTGCAATGAAGCAAGATGGCATAAAGCGTGCTGTAGCATTCACGCAATACCCACAATACTCATGTTCAACCACTGGATCATCGCTGAACGAGCTCAGGAAGCAGCTCAAGATCCATGACCCGGAAGAGTCTATCACATGGTCCGTCATTGACCGTTGGAGTACCAACTCTGGTCTCATCGCAGCGTTTGCCGAAAACATCCAGAAGAAGCTTGCTGAATTTGATGCAGCAGAACGGGATGATGTTGTGCTTCTCTTCTCAGCACACTCACTACCCATGAGCGTGGTCAACCGTGGCGATCCTTATTGCGCAGAGGTTGCAGCGACCGTGATGGCCGTCATGCAAAAGCTCGGCTTTTCAAATCCATACCGCCTTGTGTGGCAATCACAGGTCGGTCCTTCTGCTTGGATGGGACCACAGACAATGGACGCCATCAAGGGACTTGGCAAAAATGGCAGGAACAACCAAATTCTCATTCCAATCGCATTCACATCAGACCACATTGAAACGTTGCATGAATTGGAAGAGTATATGGAAGATGCACACAAGCTAGGCATTACGGGTGTGAAACGGTGTGATTCGCTCAATGACAATATGACGTTCATCAAAGGTGCGGCAGAACTTGTCAAGACTCATCTCGAGGAAAAAGCGCCTGCAACCCGGCAATTGATGCTGCGTTGCCCTGGATGTGTGAATGCCAAGTGTGAAGATACGAAGCGTTTCTTTGCAGATACATCCAACAAAGCCTCGCTCTTGACTGATGCGAATGCTTAGTCTCAGTATGTATATAGCCAAAAGCAAGTCAATTTTGCTTAGCATCTAAAGATCTGCTGAATAGTTATCGCAACCTAACATCGGCCATTGCCACCACCACAGCACATGACGGCTTTTGATCTAGAAGCCCTCGTACGGCCAAATATTCTCAAGCTCGCTCCATACAGATGCGCACGCGATGACTACAACGGCCCGGGCTACATCTTCCTCGATGCGAATGAAAATAGCTACGGCCCATCGCTTGGCGACTATCAAGATTTGCAACAGCTCAATCGCTATCCGGATCCAAACCAGACGGAAGTCAAAAGACGCATCTGTGCACTACGCGGCGGTGGCTTGACGCCTGAGAATCTGTTTACGGGCGTTGGTAGTGACGAAGCGATAGATAACATCTTGCGCGTATTTTGTCGGCCTGGTCAGGATAAGATATTGACGACACCGCCAACGTACGGTATGTATGGCGTCTGTGCCAACATCAATGATGTTGGAGTCATCAAGATTCCACTCGATCCAGAGAATGAATTCCAACCGCGCATGGAAGAGGTGATGGCGACACTACAGCAAGATCACACCATCAAGGCGCTGTTTCTTTGTTCACCTGGAAACCCAACATCCAAATTGATTGACCCGAAACACATCCTGCGCGTGCTTGAGTCTGGCTGGCACGGTATTCTTGTGGTGGATGAAGCGTATATCGACTTTTCACTGGAAGGCTCATCTGTCTGTACTTGGGTCAACAAGTATCCAAACCTCATTGTCATGCAAACACTCAGCAAGGCATTTGGACTCGCTGCTATCCGCTTAGGCATTGCGTTTTGCTCACCTGCTATCGCGAAGCTCATGAATGCGCTAAAGGCACCGTATAACATCTCGACACCTACATCAGATCTTGCGTTGCGCGCACTTTCTGAAGATGGCCTACAGACGATGCGGCGACACGTTGCACAGCTGAATGCATCACGCACGCACCTTGCAAAAGCCCTCCAAGCGCTTCCACAAGTGGCTCGCCTGGTAGGCGGTACCGAGGCAAACTTCATCATGGCGCAGATACGATCAGCCAAGACCGGCGAGGTCAGTAATGCTCTTGCACTGCAAGTCTATGAGCAGCTTGCCAAGAGTCGCAAAGTGGTTGTACGTTTCCGAGGCAATGAAAGTGGATGTGAAGGATGTCTGCGAATCACTGTTGGCACCGAGTCTGAGAATGAAACATTAATGAAGGTGCTCACGCAGTCATTAGCAGAGAATGATGTGTAAGGGAGATGCACGCTGTCGCTATGAGGATAGATCAATCAGAGGTTCATGGCTCTTGCGAGTCGTGATGGAAATCCTTGGACACCAGCAGGCCGTACATCTAGATAGAAACTAGGCATGGCCAGCTTTCCATTTGATGGAGAACTACCCTGCTTGCCCTTGTAGAAATCAATGACATACTCGACACGCTCGCCACATCTGTCGATAGTCCAAAAATGTGTATCAAACGGTCGTGCGTAGCCAAGCAATCCTAGCATGCGTGCTTTCGGTGTCAGAACCGTCGCATCACCACGGAACTGCACGAGCTTGGGACCACCACATGTCGTCGCCTTGTCCTTTTCCCATGCAAGAATCTCTTGCCAGGCGCGCTCATTTACTTGATTGTGAATTTGCACCATAGCAGGTACATCACGTTCTTCTGTATCCTTGAAGCCTTTCTTGAGCACAGCATTGAAGAACTGCTGAGGCGAAGGATATACCCAAAGCCCATCTTCTTTGCCTTGCGATGCAGCAGGTGCAGGTTCATCATCTAGTGCTGCTTTCGGTATGCTCGAAAGGGTCCGTTCCGTCGGTAGCGCGCCCTTTTGCTGATTTGAAATAGGGCGTTGAGAGAGTTCCGGCATGAAGTTGCGTGGGTTGACTTGTGCATCTTTGCCTACCGGGCAAGCGCGCGCTGCATGATCTTTTGATGGTGGCAAGTTTGTACTCTTCGGAGAATGTTGGACTGGACACGCAGACTGTATGTCTGATCGAGGTGCAGTAGTTCCAGCCTGTTCCTGTGACCAGAACCAGCTCATAGCAATGCAAGCGCCCTCAATACCGGGTCGATTTTCTTTATCTATTACTTGATGGTAAAGAACAAAAAGTGTCGTTGCACATCCAACAAAACGCGCGATACTCATCCAGGCGCGACACAAGAGAAGGCTTCTAGCTGGCCAGTCATCTGTACAGCTGATCATGGCAAGCAGTATTGACGTACGATCCATGATCTTTCACGCGCAAAAGCTGACCATCGCTACAGAAACTCATTGGTCTGCTCATGCTCTTCGTCGCTACCTTTGTCTTCGTCTACTACACAACATGGGTGATGCTCATGCCATTCGTTGACAAGGTTAGCATTCTTTGTATCGCTGCAAGCGACTGATGACCAGGGACACCCACTTCACGACCTATTTCTGCCACGCGAATGGGCGATTCGCATTCCGGTCATTCTGCTCGTGCTCGGCGGCACACTCGTAGGGTCCTTTCTTGGTCTGGTTATGGTGCGCTCGAGTCAGAAGAAGGCGGCAAAGGCGAAGAGCAAGTAGCGACAGAGGAGTGCGACGTAGAAGTTCATGCGATTCACAGACGCGTCTATTATAGCTTAATCGATCAATGAATACAGTCTGAGAGAACTATTGGGTCCTTGTACATAGATACGCCGTAATTAAATGTACAAATCCATCCTGCTTCACACTTCGATGCGCATCTACCAAGACGTGCAGACACACATCAACGAGAAAAGAAGGATAGAAGAAAGGTGATTTTGTTCCAAATATTCCCGACAAGCGCAAAGGCCGGTCGGAGCAGTCGTGTTTAGTTTTCAACTAGCAAAAACGTTATCTCGGACGAATCCTCACTGATTAACGTAAAGTACGAGCACAGGTATGAGGAGAAGTAGAAGGGGAGTTGAGCTGCTTATATATCCTCTCGACACGTGACTAGTATCGCACGCTCAAAATTTGGATTGCAAGGAGCAGGCGAGAAGGGAGAAGTGAACAATCACTGATCATGACTAGACCGATACATGCTTGGCGAACAAGGCTGTTCTCTCTGAATCTGCTTGTGACCATGATCGATCGTGTGTGTGGTTGAAGATCGCTCCTACAACGGCGATTATGTCACGCGAGCTATTGCTAAGCTGTTGTATCGACAATGCATCATGTAATCGCTTGCCGAATTAGCTGTATACAGAATGATGGCAGCATTCTCACACAGTGCATTTGCAAGCGATTGCCATGCAGTCAGATATGGTCAAGCTCATCACGTTAATTCTCGATGGAGCTTCTCGGCATCGATAAGCAAGCATGAGCGCAATATGAAAGTCAGATAGAATTGACAAGCAAGTCCGACGCAATCTAGACATATTGTAAGAATGGTGGATCGCTAAACAAGAAGGGACTCTACGTGCGCCACCAGAGGCGAGTGAGCTTTTGTGCCGCTTGCTTCTTTTGTAGCAAGAAAATGCCATACATGAGAGCTTCCGAAGTAGGTGGACAACCAGGGACGTAAATGTCTACCGGTACAATACGGTCACAACCACGGACCACTGAATAACTGTAGTGGTAGTAGCCGCCTCCGTTGGCACATGAGCCCATGGAGATGACCCAACGTGGCTCGGGCATCTGATCATATACCTGTCTCAAAGCCGGTGCCATCTTGTTTGTCAATGTGCCCGCTACAATCATAACATCCGACTGTCGCGGAGAAGCACGGAAGATGATACCAAGCCTGTCCTGATCGTATCGAGGTGCCGAAACGTGCATCATCTCAACAGCACAGCAAGCAAGTCCGAAAGTCATAGGCCATAGAGATCCCTGACGTGCCCAATTGACCACTGAATCGGCGGTTGTGAGAATATAGTCCATGGCGTTTTGAGGCTTTGCTTCTGAGCCAAGTGGCATGTTCTCCTCGAGGCGAGAGGCGCCTACAGCTGTGGTGGAGGGTGAGGCGAGTGCGCGTGTTGCATTGTATAGCGCGGGGCGCAGCGCTGATAATTAGTTCACATCTTCAGGTATATGCATGGAAGCCGTACGCTGTATGATAGCTGTTCTGAGCATGACTCTCTTCTCTGTACAAGTAGTCGCCTCTCTCGCCTTCCTTCGTCGTTGTTGCTGACCTCAGTAAGAAATCCGAAAGTGAAATTCTAGGGTTAGGCAAAGACGCGACGAGACAAAGAGTAGAACATGCGTCGACGGTGATATTCTCGTTCCTTCCATCCGTCTAGTCCGGCCCATGTCGTCCCTGTCGATTCGGGCGCCAAAGAAAAAGAAGCCCGTTCCGCTTGCTCAACGGCCTTCTGTCACTGCGGCGCCTGCAATCAAGCGCGAACCGATCGAAGTACCGGTCGATACACGCACATGGACAGACTACACGCTGCGCGCCGGTGCAGCAGGTCCTGTGGCTTCACGCGATGGAGGAGTAGGCCCTGGTGAAGCTATGGATGAAGATGGGAAGGACCGGCAGCCGCAGAGGGGGACAAAGTATAATATTATGCGTTTTCATGGCACGAAGCGTATCGATCCTTCCACTGATCTCGCCCGACCCGTTCGACTGTGTCGTCGCGACCCTTTCGAAGCGCCTGTCACCGTGGAAGCCGCAGAAGACGGAGCTGAAGGAGCGGGCGGAGCTGCAGCGACGGCGAATACAGCACCACTTGATAATGTCGCACCTTACGCCGGTGCTGGTTCACGGCGTAGCAACCAAAAAAAGACCCGGCAAGTTTATCAAGCAGATGAGCAAGTTTACAAATTGCGACAAGAGGAAAAGTACCCATGGATCTTGGAGGATTTCGAAGGCAAAGCGACATTTCAAGGAACTTTGGAAGGTGGACAAGCGCATACTTATGTGTTTATGACACTCTCAGCGGACGGGTTTGTGGTGACGCCTATTAGCAAGTTTTATCGATTCCAGCCGCGCGCACGGTATTCGACCTTGTCGATCGATGAAGCAGAGGAAAAGATGGGAAAGGCGCGATCTCTACCGCGGTGGTTCATGCGCGAAGGTGGGCCTAGTCTGCCTGAATCACCCGCACCGATGGCTGCAGCGCCTCAGCACAAAATGCGCACAACGACCGACAATCGGAAGCAGAACATCAAGGATGAGCAGTTGGAAGAAGAGCTGGATTATAATGAAGACTTTGCCGATGACGAAGAGCAGCATGCGTTGGTTGAAGATGAAGAAGACAACAAGGAGCTCGAAGAGCGTATCAAGAAGGAAATGCTTTCTGCAAATGCTTTGGGTGACGCGGATCCTAACGTTGATGATGAGGAAGAATCGCGACAAAAGGCAAAACTCGACAAGGAAGGCCGGCGGGTGCAGCGTTTCTTGGAACGACTTGAAAAGAACAACATGTACGAGTCTGATTCGAGCAACCCCTATGCTTCATCATCATCAGAAGATGAGGTCGAGGCCAAGACATCAGCATCTGCGAGCGTCAAGGGCGAAGAGGAAAAGAAATCGCTTGACCAATTACGCGACGAAAATATCCGCGACCAAGTCAATCGCCTTCAAAATACAAGTGTCACGATCTACAATACGCCAGTCGCTTCTGAAGGCTCTAATCTGAGCTCACGTCGGCCATCCAGTACCAATCTCAATAATGCGAAAGCTGCTGCTCGTGCGCGTCGACATCGCCCTGGACTTGTCACATTGCGCTTGAAGCCATCCACACTGTCGCAATTCTCGCAGATCCCTTCGTCAGCTACCAATCTCTCTAGTAGTGTCAATAAGCGTCGTGCTGGTAGTGATGGATATGACTCGGATCGCTCACAAAAAAAGATCCGCTTCCAGGTGGGCGATGGCATGAATGCGACAAGCAGACAGACGAGTCCCCTGGCATCACCACAAGGTGGTACGCCACGCAGTGGATCGCCAGTGTTGACGGTCGGCAACGAAAGCGATCTCATTACGGCTGCTGAGTTGAAGGAGGCGATTGTTTCAAATGGCAATGTGGATATGCGATCTCTGCTCAATCTGTTCAAGCACAAACTTGCGCGCAACAAGCAGAATAAAAAGAATATGAGTTCCTTGCTCAAGGAGATTGGTGCAACATTGCAGAATGGAATCTTGGTGGTGAAGTGATTATCCTTCCGCCAGAACGCCCTTGTGGACTGCCATGTTTATGCTATGCTTGCGCGAACCCATTTGTAAGAAGTAGAAGGCCTCTGCCGACCAAAAAATACGAAGAATGCTGTATGACAGACAAGTGCTCTACTTGCCCTTCTTTTTATCCTTGATACGGATAGTCTCGCCGTTGACAAAGATGCCTTTGCCCTTGTATGGCTCTGGAGGACGATAACTGCGAATGACTGCAGCGAATTGAGTCAATGCTTGCTTATCCACACCTCTCAGCATCAACACCGTTGGTTGCGGGCATGTCGCAGAGATGCCTTTAGGAAGGGGAAGCGAAACAGGTTTGGAGTAGCCAACACGCAAAACAACCGTCCCGGTACTTTCCAACTGTCCTGCAGCAGCATTCTCTACCGCTGCCCGATATCCGACACCGACGAAGGTGATGGTTGCGACATAGCCTTCTGATACTCCTCGTACACAGTTCTGTAGTAGAGCGCGTGTTGTGCCCCACATGGCTCGTTGCCGCTTCATATTGGCATCTTGGACACCGACAGTGACGCTCGTTGGTGTTTGCTTGAACGTCACAAAGGGCGGTACAGCAAGATCTAGCGTGCCTTGCGGGCCAGTGATAGTGTACTTGATGTTGGTTGCGGCTGTTGATTGAGGCCGTAACGCACTAGCGGTGCTTGAAGTCGCTGCTGGTGCTAGCCAGGGTGTGAGGGTGACTTTATCGGGGAGTGTGATGGCTGCTGCACCGACATAGGATGCGCATGAGCTTGAACTACTGAACGCGCGCAGGCCCGTTTGTCTTCTGGTCGCTCTTGCTAAGCAGTGCATTCTATAGCCAGAGAATATGGTCTTTGGTGTCGTGGATGCAGCGCGCCAAAATTTGTCGTCGGCGTCGTCGAGCAAAAGCTGTTCAAGTATTATAGATCGAGACATAGATGATAGAACGAACAATCACGGAAAAGATGCAGTAGATTCATGATGGACAAGTGCACGAAAGGTAGGCGAAATGCTTGGACTACAAGATTTAGTCAAAGAGACCCATGCCCATCGAGCCGTCAGAGTCTTCCTCTTCCTCCTGAGCCGCAGGTGCAGCCTCAGCAGCAGCTGGAGCAGACTCTGATGCAGCTGGAGCAGCAGCAGCGAAAGCCCCAGGGTTGGCCAAATACTCCTTGATCTGTTATCGTTAGCATTTTTCCAAAGTCGAGTGCAATGCAAAGGGCGCTGCACTGCTGGAGCAAACTCAGTCATGTAAAAGATGTCTTCATAATAAATCAGACTCTTCCTATCATGAAGAATCATCCCAGCATGCAGGCCAGCAGTGCATGACTTTACAAAGGAGGCGAAACATACCTTTTCAGATCCCTCGAATGTGTACTCAGTTGCCACAGACACGGCCAACAAGTTCTTGTAGGCGTTGATGACAGAGTGCATGACACTGACGATGGTTGGGTAGTTGGCAGCGAGCGAGATGCAGGCGACGTTGCGGACAGCCGACATGAAGTGGCCAATGAGCACGTCGTCGGTGATGTCGAGCACCTCAGGGCCAAACACCTGGCCGTTGTCGTAGACGTTGACCACCTTCATACCGTACGTGAAGGGGGAGATGTTGAGCATGTTGAGGAGGGTTGCCTCGGAAGCACCGACCTTGGTGCCGGCCTTGACAAGGTGCACCTGCGAGACAATCTCGATGGTACCACGGGCAATCTTGGTGGGGACACCAAGAGCCTGGAAGAAGGATGTCTTCGATGGGTCCATACCGGTGTTGCCTGCCTCGACGTAGACGTCGAGAGGAGCGAGAGCACCGGCACGTGCAGGAGCAGCGACCTTGTTGGCGAGAATGCGCTCGCGAATATCCTTTAGGTCATTGTTGGTGAAGACGAAACCCATGTTGCCGCGCACAAGTGGGAGCAAACGGTCCAACTCGGGGATGTCGGCGGCGAATTGACGCAAAGCACGACGCACCATGGTGTTCTTTCCGAGCAATACAACGGCATCTCCACGCAGAGACTTGCGGATGAGGTGCATCTGCTGCGAACCGACATTGTCGACTGTCACAATGAAGCATGACTTGTAGGTCTCCACGAGATCCTTGATCTTCTCAAAGTATTCGGCCTTTTGTGCTCGAGTGCCTCCCATTGTTATCTATGTAACCAAAGGATTCTTATAAGGTCTTTCGAGTTGTTGCAAAGTCGCTGTACCTCTGTCGGTGGCCCTGTGCAGTGTCGTTGTTCAAACTGGCGGGAAAAAAGTTTGATTGGGAGAGTGTGACTGCGAAATGGACACAGACAAAATGCATTAATGGATGCTATAGACTGGCTAGAAGAGCAGAAGGATGTTCTACATAGGCAGACAGATCTCATGTCAGCTTGGTGAAGCATAGATGGCTATGGGATTGGATGCCGAGGCCATCTTCTTGATACCAATGCGAGCCAACTCTGAGTCATGGGTCTGGCAGCAGTACTGCTGTGACAGGTTGAACGGAAAAGACCAGCGACTGAAATGAAAGTACCTCAGGCAGATCTCGTAGCGCAGCTTGTGAGGATTCTCAGAGTCTAATTAAAAAATGAAAGTCTTCACGCTTGATCAGGTTAACGAGATTCCGTGTTTCTTCTTCCTTGTGGTCCTCATTCTGCGTGCACTAAAAGATCTGCCCTCGATGCTACGCATCCCATTCTCCAAGCTGCGTCCCTGTCAATGTAGGTGTGGTCGCAAGTAGAAGAACATGTTCAATCGCGTCTGAATTCGATGTGCCAGAGGAGACCGTGAGACATTCAACTTATTTTTCTGAGGCGCGACAACTGCAGCGGCGAAGAAGCAAGGCAATAGGCGCGCAATCGTGTTCGGGCATCTAGACACATCATGCCTAAGGCTGCGAGACCCAAACATGACCCGCTGGCATCGCAAATATCAGCCGAACAAAGTGTGAGAAGATCACTTGCAAAGCAAGCCAAGGCCAAGCGTAGCGACAAAGAAGAGAAGGAAGAGGAATATGTCGACCCTAAGATGTCTCGCAAGATTTTGGACCTCGCCAGGGCACAACAAGAGGAGCTTGATATCGAGAGTGGCTTTATCGATGATGACGAAGAATTTCCTGCCCTGGGGGCGAAACGAGATACTTTGACGAATCCGCAAATACAGCCGCAGCGCATACAGCGTGAAGCAGTCGACAGCGACGAGGAGGACTCTGACGAGTTTGATGGATTTGATGATGATGGAGAGGTGGAGGAGGTAGAAATTGATGAAGCCGACCAAGCGCTCTTCGAAAAGCTCATGCCGGCGAGTGCCCTTCCTCGACAATCTCTCGCAGATATGATTCTCGAAAGGATAGCGCAACATGATGCAGCAGAGCAGAACAAATCAAGCAGCAGTAACGGAAATGCAGCTGGACTGCCCCCGAAAGTCGTTGAAGTATACACAAAAGTGGGCGCATTGCTCTCGCGTTATAAATCTGGCAAACTACCAAAGGCCTTCAAGATCATCCCGTCGCTGCGCAACTGGGAAGATATTCTCTTCTTGACGCGGCCGGATACGTGGTCACCCAATGCCGTGTATGAAGCGACACGTTTGCTCGTATCTAATCTCACTGCGCAGCAATGTCAAAAGTTTATGACACACATCCTCCTCGAGCGCGTTCGCGAAGATGTACACGAAAACAAGAAGCTCAATTACCATCTCTACATGTCGTTGAAAAAGGCGCTTTACAAGCCAGCTGCATTCTTCAAGGGCTTCTTGTTTCCACTTGTGCAAAGCGGAACTTGTACGCTGAAGGAAGGCGCAATTGTGGCTTCAGTACTGAGCAAGGTCTCTGTGCCCGTTTTGCATTCTGCGGCTGCCCTCCTCAGGCTTGCCGAAATGGATTTTTCAGGTCCCGCAGCGCTCTTCATCCGCGTACTGCTGGATAAAAAGTACGCGCTGCCCTTCAAGGTCGTGGACGCATTGGTGTTCCATTTCCTGAGATGGAAGCGATTCGACCGGCCGTTTGCTGTGCTGGAGCATCAGTCCTTGCTCGTATTCACGCAACGCTACAAGAATGATATGACTGTGGAGCAGAAAGAGGCGTTATTGGAGGTTGTGCGTATCAAAGGTCACGATCAAATAGGTCCAGAAATCCGGAGAGAGTTGCAGCATTCCATTTCGCGCGGTGATCCAGCGCCACCAGAGGTAGACGTTGATATGCAGTTATGATGACTCTCAGATGTCTGTCGAGCATGAGCGAGCGAATGAGGAAAATGTAGTCACGTCTTATCGCCTTGAATCAGTTTTTCTGTGAGGTCGCGTCGATGCTCATGCTACAAGTTGTCCGGTATGCATCTCTCCTAAAGATTTCCATCTGAATATGACAATCAATCCAGCAGAACCGCAATTGCAACTACAGCTGATCAGCATGCTCTTGGATCCGCGATCCATCGAAGATGTGCCAAAGAGCTTGTCAGCCGCTATGATGCTGTAGAGGCTCGCTCGCGCTTTTCTTTGGGTCATAGACCATGACGTTGCTGCGGATTTGACGCGTGATGGCTTCAGCTCAGGTGCCCGCTATCTTTTATGACCCCAAGGAGCTGTACTCTCTGCTTTGAAAGTCTCAGTGTGTTGTAAATTAGACGGCAAGATAGCGCCCTCTTGTTTGCGGATCTCCACATCAAAGTGACATGAAGGCAGATGTTCAGGTTCTAGCCGAGGCGACGGTCACAGACTCCTGAAGGCGCCAAGAGCGATGAGCGAGACAGCCTTAAAGGAGCATCGCAGAGGCAATAATGAGCTGATCCTCAACTGTTAAGCTTGCACGTTTACAGCTGATCAGACGAGTACCGTTGGGAACCATGAAGCGATCAATGATTCCGATCGCATCTGTTGAAAGTGCCTCAACGTTTCGCAGCTTATTTCCCAGCTGGGCAGGATATACTTTGATGCTTTCATTTGCCAGCGCAGCAATCGGTATATCTCTCTCGATTGCCTTTATCCAAAAGCGCTTCACATTCGTTCCGCCAGCTCATGCAGGCCAATTCAGCTCTGCTGGAAGGTCTGTCAAGCCATTCCTGATCAGTTCCGCAATCGTCTCTAGCTGGACCTGTGAGACTCTCGCTGAGCGAGACATGGCTAATGCCAGGGTCGGGCACGCTAGTCCAAAGCAGTGTCAGCGTTTATCTGTAAGATCCTTGAGAGATTCTTTGACGCTAACGTCAGATGGGGTATCGCGGCCGCATTTTGGTTTGCAGCGTATGACTATTGAGTGATTTATCGCTCTGCTAATGCTAGCGGCGCAACTGTCCAAATCGTCTGCTTCAGCTTCGTCGCCGTCAAAATCAAACAGTGTGCACCACACTGCACGACCTTCCTGGAGGTTGTTTATCGACGATACGGCGCTAGTGTTCACTGTTTGCTTGTCGTGTACGCTTTGCTCACCAACCTTGCTGCATCCACAATGCTGCCTATCGCCAGTTCTAATACAGTGCATGCGGTGACTGGTACAAACGTTTACATGGTCATCAGCATCACAACGATGATGGTCAGCTTCTACACACTCTCTGGTGGCTTGCGTGTTTCAATCATTGCCGAGTAAGGTTCGACATGAGACAAAGCATCGCTGACCGCAGCTATACTCACAATATCGTGATGATTGTCGTCACGCTTCTCTTCTTCATCGTTACCTTTGCGACTTCCTCTCGCATAGGCTCTCCCGATAAGCTGTTCAGTATGCTTCAAGACGCCGCTGTCAAATCGCCAGCAATGAGCAATCACAATGGCAGTTACCTCACGCTACGTTCAAACGCAGCTCTCGCTTATGGAGCAATAAGCTTCTTGACCTCCTTTGGCACACTTTTCAATGATCAAGGATACTGGCAGCGTGCTATAGCCGCTCGACCTCGAACTGCACTGAGAGCCTTCATCTTTGGCGGTATCGCATGGTTTGCCATACCATTCTGCTTTGCCACAACCATGGGACTTGCAGCCATCGTTTTGCGATCAGACGAACGCTACCCTTCATATCCAGAAGCGCTCACAATTGGAGATTTGTGTTCTGGGCTAGCTGCTCCTGCTGCAGCATTCACACTTCTTGGTCATGCTGGTACAGTGGCCTTGCTTCTGGCACTCCTTTGGGCTGTCTTCACTTCGCTCGCATCAGAGATGATAGCAGTATCTTCGATACTGACGCGCGATATCTATCAGCTTTACTTGCATTCCACGGCAACAGACTCGGAGCTTATTCATACATCAAGATGGTGCATCTTGCTCTGGGGCTGCATCGCGGCATCAGCTTCGTGTGTTCTAAAAGCAGTACACGCCACGTGCTTATGGATCTATTGCTTGGTCGGCGTGACGTGCAGCTCTACAGTACCGGTCTTGATTGCGACGCTGTGCTGGAAGAAGCAATCTCGATGGGCCGCCTTGATAGCACCCATTGGTGGCAGTGTATTGGGCGTGACTGCTTGGCTTTCTCTTGCATACAGACTGCATGGTACTATCTCCATCGTGGCCACTGTCGACGTTTACGTTGCTTCTGCTGGTGTTGCTGCGTCTGTTGGAGCGAGCATCTTGCTCACAACGATCATCAGTCTCATCTGGCCAGATGACTTTGATTTCGCCAAGACCCAAGCCATCAATGCGCCTAAAGAAGGATCGATCGGTTCGCAATCTGGTTTGACACAGCCTTCACCAGAGTATACGGACGAAGTAGATCCGTTCGGATTAGTCATTGCTGCTCGAAATGCGCTTTGGATCAGTTTGGGTTTGACATTGCTCCTGATTTTGGTCATTCCTCTGCCACTCTACCTGACGAAATATGAGCTCACAAAGGCAACGTTCAGGCTGTGGGTCGCTTGCGCTGGCCTATCTGTCGTCTCGGCTTTCATCATTGTTGTCGTGATGCCCATCATCGAGTCCCGCTCTGAGCTCGCTATGATCATCGTCAATATCTGGCATAGGATCAACCCTGACAAGCCTTTCGTCACAAGTCACGATAGGACTTCGACAAACAGTCGAGCTAGTATGGTCTGCAGTGCAAGCACGGCCAAGACTGTTCGTCGCGACACAAACTTATCTGTGGGTTCGCCTGCTACAGCCGCGACAAGCCCAAGGTGGTAAACCGTCAAATTTCAAATTCAAATTCCAAATCGTGATCTGCATAACTATCAACACGGAGACTAAACTACGTCAAGTCTGGTTCTTCGCTCATTTGATTCTTGATGCGCAGCAGGAGCGTCGTCTTCCATTTATCGAGCTTGCTCACTTGATCAAACACATAAACATGATTTGAAAATTCCTCTGCGTCGCCTGCTTCCACATCTCCTGCCAGCTCATTAAGCAATTGAAACTCGCGTGTTGAAGGAAATGTCATGTCTTGCGCTGCATATTGCTCGATCGCGCGTTTGATGGCTACTGTATCGTTTTTACAGAGGTGGCAAATGCCTGCTTTGAGGTAATAGTCCTTGACACTCCACTTGGTGAGACCGTTTGTGACACTGTTGAGCGCGACAGACTCAAACTTGTCTGTTGCGCGATTGTAGTCACCTTCGAGTGCTGCGATTTCTGCGACTTTGAGGAAGAGCTTATTTGCCTGGGACTCGGCATTATCGTTCGCGAGCCATTCTGCCGCTTGATCGTACGCCTCCATAGCGCGTGGCGCATCCATCAACTCGAGCTCATAGATTTCCGCTACTTGCTGTCGGTATGTCGCCGCACGTCTGAAGTTGCCACGTCGCGTGAATCGCTCAACGGCCAATTCAAGCACACTGATGCATTTCTGTGGATCTTCACGTCTGTAGCATTTCGACGCCTCGACGTACGTATTGGCGGCATCATCGGCTTCATCCGTCTTGAGCTGCATCTCAGCCGCATGTTCGAACGCAGCGCCAGCGTCGCGCATACGCTTTGCAAGACGGAATTGGTTGGCTGCTTGTTGATAGAGCTCGGCGGCTTCTTCGTATTTGGACGTGCTGCCGCCGCTGAACCAGCCGAAGCCGCCACTTGATGTGGCCTTCTTGTTGGCTTTGGCGAGAAGCTGATCTGCTTCAGACATAGTGTAGATACTAGTATGGCCTAGTGTTGATTGGTGGTGGTGGTTGTCGTGCCTGCAATTGTAACAACGCGCATTGACTAACACCTTGACCAGTTATCTTCTCGCTCTCATTCTTTCTTCAAGCTCAATACGAACGAAAGATCATGTCCATCAAAGCTCCCGCGGCTGCTCCTACAAACATGGACGGCTCAGGCCTTCGCATCGCTATCGTTCATGCCCGATGGAACCCAACCGTCATTGAGCCACTTGTACGAGGCTGTCAAGAAGCGCTTCTAGCTGCACACGTCAAGCCAGAGAACATCCACGTCTCCTCTGTACCGGGCAGTTTTGAATTGCCTTTTGCTACACAGCAGTTGATTTCACAAAGTCAAGCACAGGCTTCTGCTGGCAGTGTTGTGTCTGCGACCGATTTACTGTCCGTAGGCACGTCTGCTGAGACATCTGCGGGACAGGAAGCTACAAGTGGTCCGCTGAAAGGATGCTTTGATGCCGTTGTATCGATTGGTGTACTCATCAAGGGCGAAACCATGCATTTCGAGTATATCTGCGATGCTGTGTCGCATGGCTTGATGCGCGTACAGCTCGAAAGCAGGATACCGGTTATCTTTGGCGTTTTGACGGTGTTGACGGAGGAACAAGCACTGGCTAGAGCTGGGATCAAGGGCGACAAGCACAATCACGGTACAAGCTGGGTAGGTTTTCACTCAGACCGCAGACGAGCGCTAACAAGCAGGGCGAGGCAGCTGTGGAGATGGCACTTGCAAAGAATGCAGGTTTGTAGAGCATAGACAAGATACAAGTCAAGCACAGTAAAACAAGAGGATGCAAAGATTGACTAAGATGACTTTAGGCGGCAATGGTGACCTCGACCTGATTGTTAGTGGTGTTGCACTGAAAAACAGTAATCAGCATACCTCTACACCGGGCTCGATGTTGATGGAAGTGATCTGCTTGACGATCTCTGATGGCGAGTACAAGTCGATGGTACGCTTGTAGATGCGCATCTCAAAGGTATCCCAAGTTTTCGAACCCTCACCGTTGGGTGTCTTTCGGGTGGTGATCTTGAGTGTCTTTGTTGGGAGACGCACAGGGCCCTTGACCTTGAGGTTCTTGCTCTTGGCGCGACCGACCAGTTCAGCGCAGACCTTCTCGACATTTTTAAGATGACGCGAGGTCAAGGTGATGCGGATCCTGCGGACTGGGGCCGACGACTGCGCATCCTCCTTTCCTTGCTTTTCGTTTCCGGCGACGTAGGACATAGTTCCAAGCGGTGACCGTTTCTTGTTGCTGATAGATTCGCTTCCGTGCAGTTGTCGTTCACTTCCTTTTGCTGGATGCGAAATGCGAAAATTTTGTTTTGAAGTAGAAGGAGAAAGGGCAGTCACAGGCATCATCACGGAAGAGACAAGGAGGATGCACCAGCAAGGGAAGGTCTACTGGCTAAAGGGCGAACACTAGCTGCCGCAATGCCTGTATGCCCATTAGTATCACTTATCAGCTTCACTTCACAACCACCGACGCACAACACAACCAAGACACACTACAGCTAAAGCAAGGTTGACTGCTCACGAGCCTTGCCATGACAACGCTGCAATACTGCATCGAATGTGCCAATCTGCTCTATCCACGGGAAGACAAGGAAAATAGACGGCTCATCTATGCTTGTCGAAATTGTGAATACTCCGAACAAGCACCGGAGTCGCGCATCTACAGAAATGAGCTGCTATCAAAGGAAGGGTATGATGCTCTTTGTGTAAAATTTGCGAGACGAGATGAGCCTGCTAGATAGCTGGTCCATCTTCTGGCACAGCAACAGCTCTTGCTCTATCGGTTTTGCGCTTGGAACGAGCCACACGACTAACAAGAAAGAGAAACTGCAGGCGTGACGCAAGATTTGGGAGCTGATCCAACACTGCCGCGCTCAGACAAGCAATGTCCGCGCTGCCGTGAGACCAAAGCCGTCTTTTTCCAATCACAACAACGCAAGGCCGATACCAAGATGGTATTCCCGTATACCAAGAATCGCTCATACTAACAAGCAGACACTCTTCTATGTATGTACAGGGTGCGGCAGCATCTTTGAGGATCCAGAGGTGCAGCCATGAGGATTGGGTTTCTCTACGAGAATCCTCTTGCTCGTCAATCGGCAAGGTGGTCAAGCCCGCGGCTTCAATGGCTGATGCTGCGTTCTGAGAGTGCCTCTGCTACCTTGCATGCCTCTATCTCATGCCATACTCTTGCCCAAATCAATCTTCTATGCTCCCTCTGTAGATCACGTGACTTGCCACCGCTCCATTCAAATCTGCCGTCGACATGAGATCAGCTCGACATACAAAGACAACCATGTCGCTCTTCCGATCAAGCCTACTCAGACCTGCTACAGCTCGCCTCGCACCAAGGCTCACTCTAGCAAAACGCGCCTACCACGAGAAAGTGCTCGATCACTACAATAACCCGCGCAATGTCGGTACACTCCCCAAGGGCGACGCAGATGTTGGCATCGGTCTTGTTGGAGCGCCTGCTTGTGGCGATGTCATGAAGCTTGCTATTCGTGTAGACGATAGCGGCAAGATCACTGATGTCAAGTTCAAAACATTTGGATGTGGATCGGCTATTGCATCAAGCTCTTATCTTACTGAGCGCATCAAGGGATTGACAATGGATGAGGCGTCAAAGATCAAAAACACAGTCATCGCGAAGGATCTCTGCCTGCCGCCTGTCAAGCTGCACTGTTCAATGCTTGCTGAGGAGGTATGCTGACCTACCATGTGGAGAATGCTTAGCTAACCTGTAGTCGCTGCAACATGCTATCAAGGATTACCAGTCGAAGCGCGCTCAACGGCCTCAGACCCTCGGCGCATGATCAAAAGTTCGTTATATGATTATGGTCCTAGCGCATCGTTTGTCTAGATCAAATGCCAATTTCTGAGCTCATTATACCGCCCCGCGGGCTCCAAATGCAAAGAATGTGTCCAAATCCGATTTGACTGCCTTGACAGACACTCGATCTGAGCTTTTGTGAGTATCGCTGTCTGCTTCCAGGTGGTACAATTCTGTGATGCCTGCTTCCTTGACATAGGCCTGCATCTTGACATAGTTGAGACCCACCTGCCCGGGTCCATGCGAGTCGTCGCTCAAGCAGAATCGCACACCTTCCGCCTGCATCAAGTCCACCACCGCTCTGGATGGATACGCAGTCTGCCAGCCTTTGCGAAAAGCCGCCGAGTTGAGCTCGAATAGCGCGCCATACGCCTTCGCATATTGAATATTGCGATTCATCCGTTCAACAACACTTGACCAATAAAAGAGATCTGTATTCTCGGGGGCCATGAGTAAGATGACATCGAAATGACCAATGACAGCTGGTTGAAAGCGTTCCATGATTCTGAGCTGATGATCAAAGTATGCACAGTAAAAAGCCTCTTCACTGCCTGCAGTCTCGAGTGCTCGGCTGAACTGGGCCTTATCAAAATCTATCGGAATGCCATGGACATGATGCACACTGCCGACCATAAAATCAACAGGATACCTCTCCACGAGCTTCTCGAGCCTGCTCAGATCTTCATCCCGGATGTATTCCGTCTCAAGGCCGACCAGTATCTGCATCTTATGCCCTTGATCACGATACGCCCGTTGCAGCTTTCTCGCATGCCCATGATACGCTGTGAACATCTCACTTAGCTCTTCAAGCGTTTGCTTCTCGCCTGGGTAACGGTCCGCTTCATGATAGCGTGGGATATGTTCTGTTAAGCAAAAGAGGGAGAAGCCTTGCTTCGCTGCTTCGGCGACGCAGTCTTCGAGCTGGCCTGCAGCGTGTGTACAGTATTGACCGCTATGTGAGTGATGCGAGTGCATGACAGCTGCGATATAGTACTAGCTCCAATATACCTAGGTATACAAGGTACCGACCGACCTTTTAGTGAATCACGGTCGACGCAAATCGCGAAATTCGCCAACGACAACACCAAGAAGAAGCAGTGAAATCAAATACGCGACACTATGTCTACAGCAATAGCAGACGAGGCTCTGTCGCCCAAAGAAGCCGAAGTCCTTCAGGAGTACGAGAAGCTCGTCGGGAACCTCGCAGAGCTCAATCAACAAGTTACTGCTCTTTCCCAGCTCGGCGCATCACAATTACTGGATAACCTACGTGTCGTGGAGCGCAAGACGGGGCTGGTCTTTACATTGTTTCGATCAAGTGTATGGGCTATTCTTGCGGATCAAACAAATGAGCCAGATGATGACTTTATGGGGAATTGATGTGCTGAGAGGAAGGCATGCATCTCTATCGGAAAGCTACAGTAAGGCGCTCGAAGCGCTCTCTTACCGTCTTCATCAGCGAGAATACTACTACAACAGCTGGAAGCGGATTCGCCTCCCGGCCCCTCGCTGACAGCATCAAGGGACGCGTATGGAATGCAAAAGTAGATGCTACATATGCGCGAGACCTGGCTCGCAAGCATTCCGCTGTGAGTGTGGGCCGGCCACTTGCCAATTGGCTAGCGCAGTCGGCTGAGGCATTTCGCAGGCCGATGAGATGCACCATACCTCTTGATGTCAGAATGTGTAGCTTGTTCGCAATCAAGTTGACAACACTGAACTGAATCGCGTCGCGCTTGTTGCCTGCCTCAAGTGAATGTAAAGCATCAACCGTTGAGTGCAGTCTGTCGCGCTTGATGAAGGCTCAAGGTCATGCTTGAGGTGCTCTTCGGATGAGATGATCTGTTCATTGAAGGCCATTCATGCCAGGCGAACGTGCCGGCTCTGTAATCGCGCCAGTACTCTCCAGATAGAAGCCGGCGCTCGTGCCATAATTGCTCCACATTTGACTCGTCAGCTCGACATCCATATTCTGCTTATTGATGGTCTGCATGTCAGAAGCGCGATCGACCACAACAACATTCGCACCGCTAGCGCTTTGTTCAGCTCCAGTACTGCTTCATTCAGCTTCTCGACGTTGTTGATGACACGCGACAAGATAGCATTCTGCTGCTCTTGATGCGGGTTCTCCATGTCTGTAGCCGCTTGTTGACTATGCCAGACCCTCTTTGTCGCGTGGTTGTCACGCGTAGTTCCTCTTTTCAGATGGTATCGTGAAATTTGCGCAGATCAGGGGAAGTGCAGTGATCAGCTGAGCTGCAGCGCGCTCAGAATGATCCGCACAATGTTTGTGCTTGGCGTCAGACCATGTGCGTGGCTAGCAGAGCTGAAGAAAATATGACACAATGTGTTAAAAACTAGTAGGTATGGTTCTCCCCGAACATGCCACGTCTGCACTTCCCCCTATATAGTAGCCCGTGACTGCTCATCGCTCCTGATACCTCCTCACAGCACTCCCTATTTTCTAACACTC
>QXDP01000087.1:0-214605 GCA_003717255.1 Protomyces gravidus | reverse complement strand
AGGTGCCGCCTATGTCAGGTGCCCGGAGAGCGGACGCTAACTGCGACGTTCGTCCCAGGTAGAGAGGCAAGTAGCAGCACGAGCGGGTGGCTCGAAAGTTGTGACCACTCGGCTGTTCGGTTCTAAAAGTGTGTTCGATGAAGAAAGTGTCACCGCGGGACAACTTGATCCTCAAAGACCCAGTGATAGCAGGCCTCGCCCTACTAGTTAGGATTTTGGCTACCTGGCGCTCGACTGGCCAAACTCACCTGTAAAGAAAAGGGCTTCGTACCCGACTTGTGTGCCGCCTCCTTTCCCTGAGGCCAACAAGCACACCTTAAAAGCTGGCCTCGTTATACAAGCAAGAAAAAGGGTTTAGTGTTTCTACTTGCGGGATTGGATATCGTCTATGAAAGTGGGAAGTCTTCGCTTTATGCCTCGGGCAAAACATAGCGGGAAAGAGAAATAACAACCAGCCATTCCACCAAAGACTGGCACAGTGCTGCTCAACACCACGGCAGGACACGCATATTCAGTGTCGCGTATGCACAACAGCATCATCTCATGAGTCACCAACACTCATTTGAAGTGCCCCCATGTACAGCCATAGTCCAAGCAAAGTCATAGTCTCCATCAGTCGCGTCTGCTTTGTGGGACAAGTGTGGGCAGTCACAAAATAGGCTAGCCCACCACAGCACGCCTTCGACTGAATGGTCAGCTCTGCTAGTTAGTTGATGGACATTTTAAAAGAGTCAACAGATAAAGACGTGAGGCATCCACAAAGTTTTGACTGCAAGCAAGTAAAACGCAAGCTGTTTGCCTATGTCAGTCTGATCCCTTCGATCCTTAATGCTTGTGCCAGCACGACGTATGTATATCACATATTATGATAGCTCGAATGATATGCAGCACAATTTGAGCGGGTCTTGAGAAGCCTTCGATGATGGAGTAAATGTTTGTGGCACAGAAGAAACCTCACGACGATTGACGAAAGGACGCAGACGGATCTGAACCTGCTTTGAACTGTTCATGGATTGATCTGAAGTGAAAAGTCATAATGATCTATTTTGGCGTGACCGGTCATACAAAATGAGACACGTTTCCTCTCGGACCAAAAGAAGAAGGAAACCCGATTGCATCACTACATTGCCACAATCCCTTGTACTAGCAGACTGGTCAGCAGGTCCATCGCTTGTCCACGTGCTCGTGATACGAAATTAGTTTTCAAGTCTGTCGCAAAGTGCCCATCAATTTAGACACTCGAAAATTCAAGAGCAGCGTTCGACTTTGATTGGAAGTATGATTGGAAAGGTTACAGACAAATGTTCCGATGAGAATCAGGCCGATCAGTCTCGACACGCTCTGATGGGAATAAAGAGATCGCTGCGATAATGTCAGCCTCAGAGACTTTATTACTCACGTGAGTCATTGAGAATTCTGATCATTTGCGCTTCTCTCCTGCAAAGACCCCTGACGAATGACAATGCGAATGACTTCCATCTTCAACTCTTGCTTCACATCAATGCTCCTGAGACTGCTTCTGAATGGTCCCTCGGCCAAGGCGACTTTGAGGGTGCTGATGACCGGCCGACGCCTGCCAAGTTCAGTCCGAGGCAATATGATTATGAGCTTCTTCCGCTCGATTCTTGGAATATTAGTCCTTAGCCTTAGGACTTATTCATCGCCGACGGACTTGATAAGCTCATTTCGACCGCGGTATCAAATCTCGAAAGACTGGATAGTGGTTCTCAAAACATAATTGTGGTGATCCTAAGCATTTCAGATTCAGCGTCATGACTCATTATTGGTGTCAAGCAAGGCCATCAGAACAGTCCACTGAGATTGTAATTTACCAGCTGTCAGTCTACGGACCCTTGATTGCCCGGATCTTCGAGAAAGAGGTTCAGTCCATCCTACATGATCCACCATAGCCATCTGCAAACAATGAAAACAAATTCTAAAAGACTCGTTGCATGAAAAAATCTCTTTTTTCGACCATATTCAAGTCGTCAACCAATATGTTTCTCCTATTCTAGTCAGTGGTTTTACGCTTGCGGAAAACTTCGCACTTATTTTCTATCAGGCTCGCAAATTGAATGAGTTCATAATGTCGCAGGGCGACGCGCTTGAGTGGCTCATACTGGCGGCTCTCGACGACGCATCTGATGCAGCGCGCTGCGATGTATCACATTACCCTCGACGATGCATATGATGCGGCGGGCCGCGATGTATCACATTCCCCTCACGGCTGGGCTTTCCCGGTAACTCGCGATTGGTGCATCAACAGACCCAGTCGCTGTGCCTTGCTATTTCTTGTCTTTATGATTGCTCCAAAAATCAGAGACTGTGCCGAGCCGCGGGTCTTTGTATCGCCGGCGCTGACTATATCAAGTAGTACCATATTCCTTTGTAGACCGGATCCATTGCCTACCCTATTAACGCACCCACTCCCCTGTGCCAGCATCGACAGCCTGAACAGAGCCTACAGTCTGCTTCTTGTTTAGGGGATTTGGGTAGCGGCAGACGACCAAGCTCTAAGCTTCTCCTCCAAAAGGGTACGTGTCCAGCCAGTAGAGCGCTGCACGACCAAGTCCTAACCAGCAGGAACGCTGTTTGGGCTACGAGTCGTATCCAACGAAGATTGTACAAACTCAAACTATCACTCTAAGGAACAGTTGTCTAGGTATTGCTCTCGAGCGAGCTTGAACAACCGCTGTCCTGCCACTGTCTGTCTACCGGCCCTCGACAAGAAGATCAATGAATTGGGCCGAAGACTTTGAACTTGGCAAAGTTGGTCTACCACAATAGCAAACCCCCTCGGGGATGGAGAATAATGTGCATTGCGAGGTTTTGTAATTTAGTGGCATATCCATTTCATATGCAAGGTCACATCAAGCTGATTAGACCCTGAAAGTACCCAGTTGAGCATCACTAGTAATGTATACACTTTCCAGGCATTTTGTTGAGGAAGTATAAAGAGAGCGAATTGTTGCAGCGGCATGACATCTATACCATATGGCCATGAGAAAGATGCACACGGACCAAGATGTGTGCACAGTTCAGCTCCGTGACAATCTCAGCTTGCTGATCAACGATTACCGCTTCCGAAAGCGAAAATGCCGAAAATGAGATGTTTACAATTAAGATCGCAGCTTTGAAATGCCCATCTCGGATTTTCGAAGCGTGCCTTATCTCCTCCGAAATCAGCACAATGCCCTTAGGCCATTTTGACCTATGGTCAAGTCAACAGAGTGTCAGCCGGTCGATGGAGATCAAGTGATCTGCGAAGATCCAGAACATAAAGCGCTGGCTCTCCCAGTGGCGACGATGAAAGCGAAATGGCTTGCAAGCTTTGACGATCTCGTTGGCCTTGATCTTGTCAGCTTCGTTTCTTTGAACTGGGTCCGATATCCTTTGTCCGGGAGGGAACCAACTTTCAAATTGCCTGCAGTGAGAAACAGACTTCAAGTATCAACACGTTGTCACAGCGGTAATCCTTTGTTCTGCTCTCGTCCTTCCGGTGCCTCTTACTCAATTGTAGGCAGACCAGCTAGTAGAGTCAGCGAGTCGTATTCGTCAGGGCCCATGCTCTCGTCCCTTGGTGCCTCTTACCAAATTGTAGGCAGACCAGCTAGTAGAGTCAGCGAGCTGGACCCTGACGAATACGACTGACGGTTGCTTGAAGGAACAATTATCAGTGACGAACAACAAGGGAACGGACACAAAATTCGATGACTTTTTAAAAGTCAGAGCCTCGAGGGTGCTCTTTTTAAAATGTATCTCCAGACGCGGGAGTTCACCAAAAGTGCTGATATCGGAGATTTATGTTTACTATGGACGAATCCCTTCACGGTACAGTGCGAAACATCGTGCCTACGCACACGTACTGCTAGACCGCGGGCTCTCGGCTCTATGCGCTCGAATAAAAGCTACATTGCCGACTGACGGACTATCTGAGGCGAAAGTCTTGGCGTGATGGGAGAGCGACCGCATTGGGGTGATCCTGAATCCGCACATCACCTCGAAGCACGTCCAGATTCGTAAGAAGAGAAAAAGCACCTTCACTCTGAAACGACTCTCGAACATGTCATTTCAATTCTCGACACGATAAGTTTATGTCTGACTGGGCATGGTGTCGGCGCAAGCTTCTTTTGGGATTGCATTCGGTTGTACCCATCGGCCTTCAAGAAAGGAATGCCCGCAATCGTGTGACGCTGATAGCATATTCTCGTCGCCAAGTCTTCTCGTTATGACTAACCTGCTTAAGTCGATGTTGTTCTGGTCGCAAGCAGCAAGACCATGAACGATGGATTCACTTAGGGCAAGCACGAGCATCGTAAATCAGATCTGAAGAGTATCGAATTTCCAGCTTGATGATGAGCATTTGCTCGAAGAACATTCGAACCATTTCGCCTCGTCTTTTCTCAGAGCGGTCCGAGGAATGGCGAAATGCTTTTCCAATAAGCAGCATCAACAGTCTCCTTAATTTCTGATGGCGACAGCCATGCATAGTCTTCGAAATCGTTGTGCAGGCGCACTTGACCTGCGAGCAGACGATGTTTCGTGAAATAGACTTTGGCACCATTGTAACCAACGTTCGGCGACTGGAACTCATACGCGATGAAGCCGATCGGAGCGCGAGAGACTGTCCAAACGTTGATGTCAGGACCAATCTGGGTCTCGAGCAAGCGATTTGCAGCGCCGTGCAAGCTTTCTTCGCTTCCGATTGCATCTTGTGGTAGCTGCCAAGCGTGCTCTGACCTTTTCTTCTTGAGAAGCAAATACAACGACGTGCCCGGCCGACGATCTAAGCTTCTCCTATCCGCGTCTGAAGGAACGTTTGTTGATACAACCCCTCGGGGCGCTACGGTTTGATCATCAACTTGCGCGGCCCGCACGCCGGCTCCTTCCTGCCAGCGTTTCGCGGCTGCGCTTCCTTTCTGAAAGTAAAAGTCCTCCGGGAATGGTGAGACCAGTCTTTGTTTGAGTGTGAGCTGGTAATCGTAGAAGGCCTTTTCGAAGCTAGTCAACTGTCGCGTCAAAATGGGCGGCCGGCTAAGTACAACTCCAGCAGTGGTACGAAATAAGAAAGGTTTCTTCGCTCTTTGACGCTTGATTTGATCAGGAGGCGTATCATTCGAGATGGAGGAAGTGTCAGGCTGTGGCTGAGTGCTCAAACGCCGGGCGATTCTCCAAGTGCGAGCATTGGTCGCAGGTGCCCTTTGGCAAAACATGGTCTGAAGGACCTTCTGCGATATTGCAGAAGCCGGCTGTCAATGAACAATTCTCGATGAGCAACAGATCTCGTCGCAAGCCTGATGCCTTCGAATGTACTGGCTATTTGGTGACATGCGCTTGCTCAAGCTTTCCATGTTTCCACTCGAATTTCCATTTTCCCACGGTGTAATCTGGTCCGCTACCTAATTGTCCATCTAGATCTTTTGCTTCTATCTATGCTTGTACAAAGCCGTGATCAGAGAACGATGAGAAGGTTCGTTCAGATAGATGACTGCGCTGCGACCGGAAGACAACCGATGTTGAGGAACAGTGCGTGCCCCCAAGAAAAATCATACTTTGACTCGCTTTCGTTGTGGTTCATCATTCGCATTGACCTCTGCTTCTTCGTCGGATGCATCAATATCCACGCTTTTGTCTTCTTCACTGTCCCCCTCATCTTCATCTATTGATACAGCCTCAGTCCATACCTTCAAAGCATCTGGATATAATGCATCTGCTAGTATGGCCGCAACCTCTTCCCCTTCCTGAAATGTGTCCTGCTCACCGCCTGCCCAGTCGAAAAAGGTGAAGAAGGACGGTCGACCGAGGTTGCGTCGCGTCAAATCCTGGTCGGGCTTCCATTTGATGGCAACTGGTTCCGACACCAGCGTCGCGTCTGGGCTTCTGTCGTCCTGATGCGCTAAGCTAAAGGCCTTGGTGATAACCAATGAGTCATCCTCGAGGAATTGATTGCTCTCGAACGTGAAAGTGATGGTGTATTCCCGCGGTTCTGTTTCGTCGCGTGTAATCTGCATTGCCGTGAGATGGGACAGCAGTGCTTGGTCTTCCAAGCTGATGAGCTCTGCAAGATCATCATTCTCTTCAATGACAGTAGGCCAAAAATTCGGTATTGCCGCGATCAAGGCATCGCGCTTCTCGTACAAGGGCTTGAAGAGTTTCGCTTGTCTGCGGGCCAATTCGAGCTCTGCCTCGGCGAATGAGTGTTCGATCACTCGGAGAGCAGAGAGTGTCTTGGCATCAGGGAGCGAAGGCGCGGCATGGTCCACCATCCAATAAAATTATAGAGTCGCGACTAATGAGCTAGCTTCCTCGTGTGTTGTTTCGCATTTCTATCGCAAAAGTGTCAGGACTATCCTTGACAAAGCAGATAACTGGACCAATAGCCAGAGTTCGCGGATACTGAAGCCAAGATGTCAAAACTGCTTGCATTGGAGCTCAGGGCCTTGACTAGAAGATCACAGGCTTGTACTTTGCATCGTCTCAGTCCTGTAAATCGGCTTCTAGAACGTCGTCGCGCCTTCCACGAGACAGCAACTCGCCATGAAATCAGACAGCCGTCTGAGGTCAAAGAGAAGGCACGCATCGGTCCCTTTTCCGTGTCGTCCGCGGCGCTCTTCGTGGCAACGGCTCTTATTCTTGGTCTCTACTTCAACTCGGAGCGCAAAAGAGTCAAGGTCCAACAAGCGCTTGAGGCACAGAAACCTGCAGGAAAGCCTCGAATCGGAGGGCCTTTTTCATTGATCGACCATGATGGCAAGCAGGTTAGTGAACAAGACTTTCGTGGCTTGTACACCCTCATTTACTTTGGCTTCACTCGTTGTCCGGATATTTGCCCGGAAGAGCTCGACAAAATGGCATTGGTCCTCAAGGATGTCAATAAGGATTCAAAAGTAGTACAGCCCTTGTTTATCACATGTGATCCTGCTCGAGACAAGCCGAAAGACCTCAAAGAGTATCTTGCAGAGTTCGATCCAGACATTATCGGCTTGACGGGCGAGTACGAAGCCATCAAGAGTGTCTGCAAGGCATTTAGAGTCTACTTTTCGACTCCGCGAGAGGTCAGGCCTGGTGAGGATTATCTTGTCGACCACAGCATCTTCTTCTATTTGATGGATCCCGAGGGACAATTCGTTGACGCTTTTGGCCGCAACTACACAGCGGAGCAGGCTGCTAAGCGCATGAAGGAATACATTGGATCTTGGAAGCCAAGAGTCATTGAGAGCTGAGTATATGTAGAACGTTACTCGGCGCCGCGAAGCATCTTTCCCGGTGGTCTCTCAATTCATAAGATGGATAGAAACACATCTTTGGTAGCGATTCCCCCGTACTCGAATTTGTCTAACCGCGCATCTGAAACATCATACGCACGCTTAAGCTTTGCGGGCGCGTTCTCGATTTCTCACTGCTGCTGCTTGTCTAGCATTCTAGTTCATGACGACTAGACTACGTCTCCTGGCTGAGCAGCTGCGACTGTCGATCGTGGAGCGACAGCGGCTCATTGAGTCTGGTATAGAGACATCATCCGACGATGACGAGGAAATGCATCAGTCGCTTGCTACATTGCAGCGCGGCATCGCAAAGCTCTCTGGAAACGGATCAAGCTATCTTACAGATGCGCAACAGGACGAGCTTGCCGACTTGAGAGCTGAGTACAAGAAGTTGCGTGTCCTTCTGCCACAAGCTGATGCAGATCTGCATGAGCCCTTCTATGATGACGAGAGGAATAAGCGAGCTCCGCCGTCGGTACCGTACAAGGATGAGCCCGAGGATCTTGCTGCAAGGCATTCACTATCAGGCACTGTTGCGACAAACTTGGCCGCACGCAACAGTGTCCGCTTCAGCGAAAACAGCGCTGAAGACCGATCTGGCAACGACGAACTATTGCAGAGGCAATCTCAGGTCATGGCACAACAAGATCTGTCTCTAGACGTTCTTTCCGAATCCATCTCCCGACAACGAGAATTGAGCATTCAGATCGGTGATGAACTTGACGTTCAGAATGGCTTGCTGGACGAAGTAGATGGCATGGTAGACCGCAGCATCAATAGACTTGATTCCGCTGCGAGACGCCTCAAATCTTTCACGACTTCAGCAAGGGAAAACAGCAGGCTGACCCTGATTTTCCTGCTCATTCTCATTCTATTTTTACTTCTTGTCATCCTCTGACACGCAATTGGTACATAAGGCTTCAACGAGGACGGCAGGATTAAGGCTGACCATTCCTTGATAGAATCAGAAGCCGTGCGAGTCTGTGTCACTTCCAACAACCATGAAACGATTGGCATGACCGCGAGCCAGGAGTTCGTCTCATCAATCGTAAGCCATACTGCTCCGTCAATCTGCTCAGGGTACAGATTGCACTAGAGCAGGGATTATTCTTCAATCGAAAAGGGGCTCGCAGATACTGATGCTCGAGCTTCTGGTTCTTCAGTGGCGATTCATAATGATGGGGCGTCCAAAATTCAGCTAGCAGTCGTATTTCTGTAGATCACCACCTTAAGACAGCTGCAAATGCCAATGAAGTAAGGGTCAGGTCTGAGTGTTTAAGCTCTCAATACATATTCAATGCTTGCTGCTGATGCCGTTGCTGGACTGTGTGCTGGAGCGGCTTCCACCCTGGCCATGCATCCTCTGGACATGATCAAAACGCGGATGCAGGTTGGTGAAGGCACTACATTCTCGCTTTTGCGCATCATACACAAAGAATATGGCATTCGAGGCTTGTACAGAGGTCTCGGTACTAATCTTACCGGCGGCATGTTGGGCTGGTCGTTCTATTTTGCTTGGTATTTGGGCATGGAAGTGCCTGGCCAGGACTAATTTATAGGTATGGTCGCATCAAACTAGTCTTCGGCTCTGGGTCAAGACAGCTGGATGCCGCTGAATATCTGGCCTCCTCAGCTGCTGCTGGACTATTGACATCTCTTTGCACCAATCCAATATGGGTGGTCAAAACCAGGATGCTGACAACGAACCGAGATGATGCTCTGGCGTATAGAAATACGTTGTGTATGCGTACCGTTCTCTGCGTGCAAGCTAACTGCAGACGGCCTGAAGAGAATTGCCAAGGATGAAGGCTTCACAGGACTATACAGAGGCCTGATGCCAAGTCTGTTTGGTGTCTCCCATGCGGCTCTTCAATTCACAGCCTACGAGAAGCTCAAAGATTGGCGCCAGAAAAGGCTTTCAGACGTACCAATGGTGTGCATCCTGCTACACGGCGCATGACTGACATGCATAGGGAACAATGGATTATTTAGAGCTGTCTGCCTCATCAAAAGCGCTCGCTGTCGTGGCGACCTATCCATACCAAGTCTTACGCAGTCGCTTGCAAATGCACAATGCGCCTCGTGGTGCGACCGTCATCAGTACATTTCGTGAGATCAGAAGGTCGAGAGGATTGCTCGGATTTTACCGCGGCTTGACGCCGAACTTCTTACGTGTCGTTCCGGCAACCTGTATCACGATGTTGTGCTATGAGCAAGTCAACCATCTGGCTCTGGAACTGATGCAAGACTAGATCAAAAGTCGAGGTTTTTGAGGTAGATTCGTCGTTGAACCTGCTCAGAAGGATTGAGCAGTTATACCGCCGAGCAAGACCCCAGCTAGATGTCCGACGGCCGCCCCAGCATATACAGTCACGGGCCATCTTTGCCAGTCCCTGTCCCAGTCCAAGGGTATTGGGATGGCTCCAAGATAAGCGCCAGCCATGGTGGCCAGCATTTGCAACCGATGCGCATGTTGCCTCGGTGCGGAATTGTCTGCTCCATCGATATTCGTCGCGAAGACCTGACTCAAGGTCAGTCCATGATCAGGGTCGTGATGGCGCAGTGAGAAACATAAGATGGATAGGGAGACGGAGAAAGTGGTAGTCTCTCGGAGGTAAGATGTGAAGGGTGCGCCCATTAGGACAACCAAGGCGTATATGCAAGGACTGAAAACAGTCAGGACATATAGCCAGCGCATTAAAGAGTCCAGTAAGAGGCGAGGCCGTGATAAGATCGAGAACACAAAGAAAATGATCCAGTGTAACGTCATTGTTCTGACTGGATCTTGCACGAGCTGCGAGAATTGGCCGACTACCAAGGCTAGAGGTAGGCATGCCAATATCATACTTGTATAAGACTGCATTGCACTCCTTTCGCCCGTGAATGGCTGTGTCTTAATCGCAGACAGATTTGTCAGCTCGACTGCACAGACTAGCTTGCAATTGTCTTCCTCAGTTAGTCTGTAATTAGAGCTGGGCCAATCAGACAGATATCGACCCAGGCAATAGCTAGCTATAAGTACAGGCAGCTGTAGAGTGTGGTCGCACGCTCTACAAATTTCCGGCGATGGTATCCTTTAAACGACCAGCTTCTTGCGCGGGCCCGCGGCTCCTAAGCTTGCAATTCTTGATCGAGGGATCGAGGCACATAGCTGACGTTCTCTCAAGAGCTCATCGGAAAAGGTCCTCTCCATTGCAGCTTGTTCCTTTTGTCAGACTCAAACACCAGTCATCTTTGAAGTTCCAATCACTGCTTTCTCGTTGCCCTAGATTATATGGCAAAGAGACAAAAGGCCCTCAAGGAGCAGGTGGTGAACAAGGATAGCTATGCGCGTATCAATTTTCTTGCACAGGCTGCCAGATTGTCAGCCATGAAAGCTCCGGTCTTGTCAAGAAGACTTATTCATGACATGCGCGAGGTCGCTAAAAAGTCTCAGATCAGGATTAATGGCTCCCTGAAGCTCGGCGTCTGCAAAGTCTGTGCTGGTATCGCAAAAGGAACTACTCCTGCCGTCTCCTCAGAAGCGTCAACAGAGGCTTTCCACTCTGTTTCTATGCTCATCGCCTGCCACTTTTGCGGGAAGCGCACTCGCAATTCATAATAAGTCAAGGCTGTGTGCGCCGATCACGTCGCATCCAGTGATCCGATGATGGCCGATTGGATTCGCTCGAAGCGCCATGCTGGAGCAAGCAATGGGACCGGGCAGCCTTCGCAGTTTGTCAGGTTCACCTGGGAAATGGAAGGGAAGCATCCATAGCTCGCATCGTGCTCGTCATTTACGATTGAAGAGCTCTTCTCTCTTCGAATCGTGCATAGATCCAGCTGATCCTCCAGCCTACCGTAGTTCAGGCGTTGAGTTTGCGGCGCCATGAAACACTAGCTTGTACATAATTTGCACTTCACGACACGTTGCATGGCCTGGACGCCATCTGCATGCAACTTACTTTAAAGAAGCATTCTGATGGATATCGTTGCCCTTGGATTCACTCAAGACTTCAGCAAGAGCTTTCAGAGTCCTGCTGAGTTCATAAATAGCGCCATTCCAAGTAATGTGGATGCCGAACAGAGCTTGAAGGCTGTCAAGGACTTGACACTGCAATTGAAAAGCTCAAGTCAAGCTGCTACACTGCAAATGAATGCTATTGTAGATGGCATGCTTCGGACAGCTCCGCGTCTGAGCTACGAGGCTGATTCGCTCGAAGCCCACGCTGCAGCGCTAGCTTCCCTCGCAAATGAGGTGCAGAACAAAGAACGCCCACTGGCTGCGGAAGGCGATCGAGCCATGCGAGCAATAGAAGTCCTGCAGAAGGTTGACGAGCGATTGCGACTCACTGCACTGGCCTTGAAAGACTCGTCTTCTTGGCAAGATGGCAGCGAAAATATAAGGTTTCGCAACGTGCTAGAAGCGCAGAATATGAGCGATGCTGCTGATGCATTGGAGCGTCTCGAATGCCTGTGTCTGACAGTGCAAGGGACGGCGGTATATGACAGGCGCAGACAAGATATTGATGAGTTGCGAAAGGAATTTGAAATACGCAAGAGTCAATCTATCATCTCATCAAGCAAGGCGGCTCTTCAGGTAACGACTGGAGAAGAAAACGAGGTAGCGCCATCGATCGCCAACGAGCCGTTGTCATCGATTGAGGACACATATTACTCGTTCATGAAGCGATTCAGTTCTGCTATTCGAGAGCCGTCGCCCAATAGAACGCGGTGACGGCTCGCCTTATCTTCGCATATGCATCAATAGCAAACATGGCATGTCCCACAGTCTCATAGCGTGCCTGATGCGTTTGCACGTTCAAAAACAGCCACACGCTGAGTAGTCATCCAGAGGTCGTGCATGACGTCCAATACAGTGTCAAAGTTCAGGCGTCTTGTTTGCTTTCCTGAAAACCAAGGCTTGACATTTCATCTTGTGACATAAGACCATGCCGCATTCGACATTGTAGAAATGCTTTTGCCAGATCTCTGCAGGGCGTATTTTGACCGCGAGCAGATTTTAAGCAGCTCAAATAATCTTTCACGATGGCCTTGCATTCTCCTTCGTGGTCGAGCGGGAACGAACCACGCTGGGGCGGCAGCACTTTGCTCGAGCTCTGATTTGGGCCAGAGATTCCCATTATTTGATGAGTTGAGTACACCAAGAGCAACAGGACTAGCCGTTAGAAAGATTTTGAGCCTTGTGAAATTGTATGCGTGGGTGTCGTGGAAGAAGGTGAGCCATAAACGACCCGTTGAGTCTGTTGTATGACAATGCTTTTACGACTATAAATGAAATGCGATGGAATGATGCTCATACGAGGATCTACTCCAGGTCGACCTTGCCACCGACAGCCTCAAGCGCCTTCTTGATTTTTTCGGCATCCTCCTTTGTAACGCCCTCTTTCAGCACCTTAGGTGCGCTCTCCACAAACTTCTTGGCGTCTACTAGATTGAGACCGAGCATGGCCTTGACTTCCCGGATGATTTTTGCCTTGGATGCTGCGTCGAATGAGATGAGCTTGAGATTGAACACGCTTTTCTCGGGCTCCTCCGGGGCCGCTGGTGTGGCATCTGCAGAGCCAGCCGCAGGTGTGACTCCTGCAGCTGCAACGGGCGCAGCGGCTTCGGAGATGTTGAGTTTCGTTTTGAGTGTTTGAATGAGATCTGCCGTCTCGAGCAAGGACAGTTGCGATATGCTTGCGACGATGTCGTTAATTTTAGGATTCTGCGCGGTCGAATTGAGCCTTGTATGTTGCCTGTGGATGATTAGTCTGGTGGTTGTATTGAAAAGAGCTGCTTGTGTACCGTGGAAAGAGACGCATGGCCTGTACCGCGAATCGAGATGATCGCGTCAGCATGTTGTGTGGACGCTAAAAACGAGAAGACGAGCTGAATTTGAAGCCCAGATATGAGCCAAGAACAAGACGCTTGTTACTAGACTACTATTGAGACCAGACGACGAACAAGAGCGCTGCAGTCACCGTGTCATTCATCTTTGTCTCTTTCAATCTTTTTGACTTTGCGGTTCCTGCACGTGATTGATACTTGCAGACACAGATGACGCTCGAGGACAAGACTGACTTGCAGTAGGCCATAGCCAAGCAGTTGACCAGGATAGTCTAGAGACAAAGCGCTAGTCTGCAAGGCAAGCATGAGCTGGAAAGGCTTTCAAAAAGCAGTGGCCAGGGTAAAGAAACGCCGTTTGTCGCAGGCCCATCAAGCTAACGACAAGGCTCCACAAAGTCTCAAGGGCAAGGTAGGGATGGGAGAGCATACGAAGGGTAAGCCATGATTTGCTGCTGAGGATAAGAAGCTGATAATCAAGATGGCATTTATCTCGACGCGGAACGGCGCTTTGCGGAGCTCGAAGTGGAGACGAAGAAACTGCACGAAGATGCCAAGAAGTATTCCTTGGCAGTCAACGGTCAGGCTGCCTCAGATAGACGAAGCACAGCTAACACCAGGCATGCTAGACCACCAGGTTCAATTTGCTGAAGCGGTCAAGGATATCTACAAGCCAATTTCTGGCCGCATGTCAGACGCCGACACGCTCAAAGTAGAGGGCAACCCAGCCGGAATTGAAGCATGCGAAGCGTATCAGGCTATTGTTCTTGAATTGAAGGAAATCCTGGCGCCAGAGCTCGAGATGATTGAGACTCGTATCGTGAATCCAGCAAAGGACCTGCTCGAAGTTTTCAAAGCGGTGGGAAAGACCACAAAGAAGCGCAATCACAAGCAGGTCGACTACGACCGTCATCGTGCAACCCTCAAAAAGCTACAGGACAAGAAGGAGAAAACACTAAAAGACGAAAAGGCACTTTACAGAGCCGAGACTGACGTCGAGGCATCTACGCAAGAGTACGAATACTACAACGAATTACTCAAGGTTGACTTGCCGAAAATGTTTGCCCTCGAAAGCGAATTCATCCGGCCGCTCTTTCAATCTTTCTATTACATGCAACTCAACATCTTCTACACGCTCAACGCTCGCATGGCCGAGTGCGATATCCCGTACTTCAACTTGGACCGCGACATTCTCGAAGCGTATCATGAGAAGAAGGGAGACACACAGGAGCAGGCGGAAGCTATCGGTATCTGTAAATTCAAGCTGCAGAGAGCGCCGAGTAAGCTTGGACCTGCCAGCAAGCTGTCTAACAAGGCGGCAGAAGCGAGGGCGTCAAGCGATACTACATCTGATGCTGGCTTGCCGCCCTACTCAGCGCCTGGGTCGTCAACGCTTGTATCTAGTACTGGCGTGGGTCGTGCGTCGTCCTTGTCTGGTAAGAAGGCTCCTCCACCTCCTCCATCGAAACCGTCTGCCCTGAAAAAGAGAGAAGTTGCTGTGGCTTTATATGATTACACTGCCCAAGCCGAGGGTGATCTGACGTTTGCGGCAGGTGATAGGATAGAAGTCCTACAGCGGACAGATGAGAGCAACGACTGGTGGACTGGCAGCCTGAATGGCCGGCAGGGTGTCTTCCCAGGCAACTATGTCCAGCTCGAAATTTGAAGTTTTGACATAAAATTGTAGCAAATCTCAAAGCACGCCCGAAACCACATTGATTTCCTGCAGAGCTCTAGGTTCCTCAGGCGAGTCTGTTGACTTCCTCAGTTTCAGTCAGATCTTCTGTTTGAGGTCCATCTGCCATGTTCTCAAGCTTGCGCTCGAGCCTGCGACGGTCGGCGCCCATCATCGAAGCATGCATTAGCAGAACCACTATATTTGCACAGCAGGTACGACATGCAACAAAGCGCGCAGGAGGCAGTGCGAGGAATAACAGAGACTCTGCTGGCCGTCGGCTAGGCGTCAAAAT
Source organism: Protomyces gravidus (assembly GCA_003717255.1). Lineage (NCBI taxonomy): Eukaryota > Fungi > Ascomycota > Taphrinomycetes > Taphrinales > Protomycetaceae > Protomyces > Protomyces gravidus. The sequence continues at coordinate 199,541 of QXDP01000087.1, read as the reverse complement.
CTACGGAGGGCAAAAGGTCCGCACAGGAAATATCATTATCCGGCAACGCGGCACAGTGTGGCATGCCGGCGAGAACACAGGTCTAGGCAACGACCATACCATCTTCGCGCTGGAACCTGGCTATGTCAAATTCTATAAAGATCCTGCGCATCCCAAAAGACAATTCGTGGGCGTCGGTCTTTCGAAAGACCAGAAATTGCCGCGGCCGATAGGCGTGCCGCGTGTGAGACGACTCGGGCTCAGCGTACAAGTGCAAGGAGAAAAAGCGGTACGTGAGTGGTCATGATAAAGTGATGCAGGTAGAAAGACTAAAGATTCACTTCTCGAGGTTAAGAGGAATGCCAGGCCCATGTGCGCTGCTGCATACGACCTGCTCGATCGTGCTCAGTCCTCGACTTCCTCCGTCCACCGGCTTACTGCCTAATTCGCCTACCTTGACAAGAACAGCCTCGATATTCTTCTTGATCTCATCGTCCGAGAAGCTGCACCGCGCCACCGGCAGGCGCAACACGCTGCCAGACCCTTTCTGTCTAAAATCAAGATTCCGCTCAGCGTCTGTAATGGCTTGACCAATATTCTTCACCACAGTGCCTCGCTTGGCACTCGGCATCAACCCTTTTGGCCCGAGCGTTCTGGCAAGTTTGCCGATAAGAGGAACGCACTCCGGGGTCGCTAGACATTTATCAAAGTCGACGACACCATCGTGTATGCGTTGAACCAGATCCTCGGCGCCGACTAGATAGGCCCCTGCACTTTTGGCGTCAATAGCATCTTGTCCGCGCGCGAAAACGGCGATCTTTGTTTTCGAAGGCAGATTTTTGGGCAATGCGATACTTCCCCTCAACGGCGTGGCAGATTTGTCTTGTTTCAGTCTGATGGCAAGATGAATCGACCGTGTTGCAGCGCCCGCCTCAGCCGCTCGCAGTACAGCAACCGCCTGCGCTATGCTCATCTCATTTACGGCATCCGGTGAAGCCTTTCTGGAAGCATGCCGTGCTGAGCCACTTGTCTTCAGTGTGATACTGCGTGCTACGAGAGCCCGTCCCAGCGCAGGGCGACAGCAATGCATGGAGCGAGATTATCGTATGCACTCCGTTCGCTCCCTGTGAAAGTTGTGTGTCCGCAAAAGAACGATTCAGATGGCTACAGAGGAAGTATTGAGGTTGATGCAGAGGCGCGATAAGAAAAGATTATCAAGCCTTCTGCCTTTCAATGTATGCTTGCCCAAGCAGACGTTTGCCCTCTACATGACCTTTTAGCCCTTCTCCGCCGTAGCTGATTAAGGGACTAACCTCGACTACAATGGTTAGCATTCAACACATACATGGAAACAAGCGATCGACTTACCTCCAATGGACCCGTTCGTACTGCCGTCATCTTCACTGAATCCGCCAGCTTGTCGAACCCAGCGCGCACCTTGTCCCATGAAATCTCGCTTGGAGGTTTCTGGAGAATCGCTGCCCTCTAGATTTTTGAGTGGTGAGAACTCATCCTCGCGCGAAACTTCGAGACAGCCAAACTTATCCAGGGGGCATTCATGGAAGACATCAAACACGAATTGCTCGAGTTTGATTCCATTTGCTGACGAGGGCTCTTTTCTGACACCATCAGTATCGATATATGGAATCTTCTTCTTGGCAACATGATGTGGAAGCTTCGTGGCCCATCCTGCAGCTGCCTGTATGAGATGCTTGCTGAAGTAGTGCTGCACGATATTCGCTGCTCTGAGCTTGAGGGCACCGGATGAGTCAGTCTGCTTTGCCAGATCTTCAGCAATCTCGGAATACTCCACGACACTGGCTTTGCCATCTAGCGCGACGATCAGGCCGACCGACTCTTTCGGATCCTTCTTCTGTACGCTCTTTGTCGCGATCTGCAAGTTCTTATCCGCAGCCCAGCCGAGGAACGTCGGGTCAGCCACTTTGACAAGGCAATTGTCGACACAGTAGACATGAAAGTGCTCGATTGAATGCGCCGCTGCATGCTCGACGACTCCCCCCGTAACCAGAGCTTTGTATAGGCCACCGTTTCCGTCTGGTGCCTCCGCAATGTGGTGTTGCAGCTCAAGCAGCATCTTGCCTTCGGAATCAACACATGGCAAAGTGCCTTGGTCAAAGAATTTGACCTGATCCGCTCTCAAGCCGAAGTATACATTCTTCTCGAAAAACCTCATGGTTGCATCGTGTGTTGGGGCGCTTGTCATGATGTACCAATAAATTGTAGGGAGAGCATCAAGACCCGCGTGACGCTTCGCTAGCACTTGCAGACGTAAGATTCTTTCTGCTTGCAATTGGAAGAGGCTTTTCTGTGAAGGCAGCCCTATGTTGTAGCAGCCCTTTGGATCACTGGAGCCAAGCCGCGTACCTTGACCGCCGGCCATCACGATCGTGCCCACTTTGTTGTCTGCGATCAGTTGCAGGCCTTTGCTGTACCAGTTTGATCTGCACTCCTCATCCTGCTCTGCCAGAATGGTGAAGGCATCGTCAGGCATTGGGTGAGGCTCAGCTATCTCTTCCTTCTTGTCCTGATTCGTCGCCTCTTGAACGATGTCGTTGAGGCGCGATGGATCGATGAGGTTTGCTTGTTCATACAGTTCGGCGCGCCGGGCATCACTCAGCGCATCCCAGAATTGAAAGACATGTCCCTGGCCGGCTTCGTTATATGCTTTCCGTAGCTTGCTCACCGCCTCTGCATCGGGCGGCTGCGTCATTGGCGCCTCTTCCTTCTTTCCGAGACCCATCTGCGCGAGCTTGCTCTTTATGGCATCCATTTGTGCAATGCAAGGGTATCAAGTACAGCTTCTCTTTGGTTTCGTGTGGTGTGGTTGCATCATCTTCGAGCGCGCGCCAACGCACCGACAGCTGCTGCAGCACATTGCGAACAACACCACCAGTAAAGAAGCTCGTAGGGAAGGCTTCTATCTGCTGTGTTCTGCGCCGCACGAGTAAGGCACATATAAATCAAGCTTCGGTTCAGCCCTGCTGCAGCTTGATCAGCGAGATCACGCAACTCCATGTCAAACACTCTCAAAAACTATCTCAGTGCCGTGCGGTCAACGCTGACTGCTGCTCTCTGCCTACAGAATTTTGCATCGCAAGTTGTTGAGAGGCACAATTATCCGGAAGTAGAGGCGCGTTTGACAGATGAGGCGCTGTTGAATCCGCTCATTGTCTCGAGAAATGAAAACGAGCAATGCTTGATCGAGCCGAGCATCAATTCCGTGAGAGTCTCCCTCAAAATCAAACAAGCAGATGAAATCGAAGCAATTCTTGTCAAACAATTCATGCGCTTCTTGATGGGCCGTGCGGATGGGTTTGTCATTCTTCGCAGAAAAGCGATTCAAGTATGGTTTTCGATTTTCTCAGTCTTGACTAACAGGCAGGGGTTTGACATCAGCTTCCTCATCACAAACAAGAACACGGAGGACATGCTCAAACACAAGCTTGTGGACTTTATCATTCAATTCATGGAGGAAGTTGATGCCGAAATCAATGAGATGTAAGCGAGTCGTGCTCGAAAGAGGGTCTGGCTAATACTGCAGGAAGCTTTTCTTGAATGGAAGAGCACGCTTCGTCGCCGAAAACTACCTTGGGGCTGGCTTCTAGATTGCATGACACCTTTGAATGTCCAAATGAACCTCACCACAGATCCGAGCTTCTGGAAGAGAGAGCCGATGAGGCGGGCACAAGCATTTGATCGTGCATAATTGTGTACATGGTTGAAGATCTGCTCAGATTCAATAGCATGTGCTAGATGCTCGTAGCTCGGCTTGGCTCTGCTCTGCTCTGCCCATAGAAGACCATGCCTGTCCTTGTCGATCTCTCCGCGACACGAAGTTTCGTGCATGCGAATTTCACCAACGACCATTACCACGAGCAGATACCACAACGCGACCACCGATTGTAGGAGTAGTCCGCACTTGACAGCTCCATTGACTCCGCAAAAATCTGACACGGGAGGTGAATCTGGCGGCAATTTGGTCGCGGCTGGCATGTCTGTCAAGAATGAGGAAACACATGAGGTGAAAACTGAAGAGCTGCGCCCCGAGTCATCGCGCCCACAATCTAGCTTCGTGGGTAATGGCGACACTGATCTCGATATGGCACATGCCAACGACAAAGTCTGGCTCGTGAAGCTGCCTCGATTTCTATTTGAGCGCTGGGAGAATTGTCCTGAGGGCACCGACCTAGGCACACTCCGAATAAATGAGGCCAACAGGCGTGACATGAAGGTCATGCTCAATCCTGGACTACAAGGCTCAGATACTAAAGATGGCGAAAATGCAATACCCATTGAGTATGCGCTAGAAATGATCAATTCTAACCTTCACAATACCTATGTCTTCAGTGAGCCACCGCTTCCACCGCTACGCTCCATTCCTGTCGATGGTAATAGTGCAGACGAGACTGATTCAGCACGTCTGGACGCGCCGATCGAGACGCGCTCCTCAGCGTTTCGCGAAGACCAGGCGCGGCGAAAAGCAGGAGGCCCAGAGCGTTCTCGCAAAGGGCTCGGAGGACAAGCAATTCGTGGCAGAGTCGTTCACGATTGTCTCGTAAAACCTGTGGATAACTCGCACTATCGAAATTTGCTACGAGGTCGCACTGGAGCTGCTGATTTGCCGAAACGGCGTGTTATCAGCATGGATGACAACGGCACCAACTTCATTCAGCCGGGACAGCTTGGCGGCTCCAAGTCCTTCAATACCTTCATCAAAGGAAAAGCTGCTCTTACTAATAAAACTCGCGATATCAATGCTCGTTTGCCGCTCAAGGATCTGTACGATGCTATCTTCAAATGCTTTGAAGAATACGAGTTTTGGTCACTCAAGGCCTTCAAGAAGAAATTGAAGCAGCCAGAGGCGTATCTCAAGGACACGCTCGACAATATCGCGACACTACATAAGCGTGGCCCTCATGTGGGAACTTGGGAGTTGAAGCAAGAGACAAAGAAGGCTCAACAGGCAGGCGCGGCGGCAGAGGCAGCGGCTGTGCATGAAATCAAGCACGAAGGTCAAGAGGCTCCCGAAGATCTTGGTGATTTCACAGACGCCGATGATGATGTTGAGATGGAGGATCGCTTGTAATTTACTTGCTCTCCGTCACGCCCTCTAGGTGGCCTCGGCCAGCGCCTTGATTTGCTTGACAATGTCAAGCAAAGCCGTGGTTGCTGGACTCTCTCGACATTCTTCAACGAAGCTCTTGCCTTCATCACAAGCTCTCCCTAGACGCGGATCCAGCGGCACAGCACCTAGGAACGGAAGATTCAGCTCTACCGCCAACGCTCGCCCTCCGCCCGTAGTCGGCTTGAAAATCTGAGACTCGCCTTTGCAAGTTGGACAGACGAAGCCCGACATGTTTTCCACAATGCCGAGTATCCGGATTCCTGCTTTGCTGCAGAAATCAATTTCTTTTCGCACGTCTAGCAGCGCAACCTCTTGCGGAGTTGTCACGATCACGGCGCCGTCAACTCCAGACTCTTTCAGATACTGTGAGACTGAAAGATGCTCATCTGATGTGCCTGGCGGTGTGTCGACAACGAGGTAGTCTAGCTCACCCCAATCAACATCCTTAAGGAATTGTTTGATCAGTCCATTCTTCTTCGGTCCTCTCCATATCACAGCATCGTCCTCGTTAGGAAGCATAAAGCCTATTGACATGACGCCAAGATTATCTGTCACATACACAGGCGACCAGCCGTCATTTGATGAGTGAATAGTCTCGCCTAAGACTCCCATGATCCGAGGTATTGAAGGCCCACATATATCGACATCCATGAGACCCACCTGTGTTTCCTCATCGAAAGCAAATCCCCAAGCAAGCTGAGACGACAAGGTACTCTTGCCTACGCCACCTTTTCCAGACATGACCAAAATTTTATGCGCTACTGTCGCCATACGCTCTTTGATGAAAGGTAGATCTGGATCAGGACCTTTCGGTGTTGTTGCACAGATCTGTTGATTCGGACAGCCTGCACAAGCATCTGCCTTGCCGGCATCGAGGGATTCTGTGCCTGGACAGTGTTCCGGGGCATCTGCGGGAACATCCGGTAATGCATTACCCACAAGCGTTGTCGTCATGGTCGCCATAAGGAAACGCTCGTTCCCAGCCGAGCTATTATGTATTTCGCTCCAGATCAAGCGACAGATTCAGGAAACGATTCAATATGCGATCTTTTTATGCGCAAATCGTTGTAGACGCCAGGATTTCGAATTTTTGAAAATCGGCGCATAACATTTCTACAGCTGCAGCTGCAGCTATCGACAGTTCTACATTAAGAAAGGCACAAAGTCGGGGCCAAAGAAATCCTTGGATTGCTGTTGCCTGCTTGCTCTTCGCTGGGACATCCGTCGATCGAAACTAGCTGGATCTGCTTGTGCAACTTGAATAGCTTTGATCGTTATCTTGCGCAATTCAGACGCTCGACAGAAGAGCTTGATGCCTCATGCACCTGCAGCGCTCAAAGGATGCGGAAGCACGCGTCATTGTCTCTGTCAATAGCGATGAACGACAGCGCAAGTCCATCAACAGACACACTTTCATTCGGAAGGTTCATGCTCTGCTACCAGGATCATCAAAGTGGCAGGCGCCGGCGGCTGTCCTGAACGCAGTCTACTATGAGTGTCAAGTATGCCCGTCACAAATACTAGACTCACTCTTCTCGGATATTTGCAATCGCAACCTCACTCTGATGAGCTGCGGAAAGCTCGATACTAGTGACTGCATTTGTATAGATACTGGCGTCGTAACCTTAAGCCTGATGAAGAAGACATACCAACGGGCAGGCCTCGATGGACGGCCCTCGAAAGCCATGCAGGGCAAGTGGCTCGTTGTGTTAGACTTCACAGCGCCAGGATTCTCTGGAAGCAAGAATATGCACCGAATGCGCAAATGCTTTTCTGCTTTAGCTGAGAAGATCGACGTGCGCTGCTCCTATGATGGAGGACGTCCGTGTCCCGTGGCTCTTGAACATGTGTTCGGCCCGCCGAAGAAGCTAGACATACACACCAGGAGCCTGAAGGCATCATCACCCACATCACTTCAAGAACCCCTTGAATCATGGCAACGGCGAGATGAGGACCCTGTCTTTCATGAACTGCAAGAAGATGTGCACACGCATTTGACATTGCTTTGTCAGGGCTATGAGACAGGCACTGATCAAGACTCCTACATTTCTGTCTATGCAGGTCCTGAACCGAGCACAGTCGAGGAGAAATCCATCACGACAGTGACTGGATTCTTCACGCCGACTTTAGTGCAGCAAATCAATGACGCCATACACTCGTCGACTATCTGCAGCTGGGGCTTTGTCCAGATGGTTGGATTTGAGGATGCCGCTGTGGCTTGGCGCGGCACAGAGCATGGCAAGCTGCTAGGTGGCGAGAATGTCGTCTCAGTACTGCACTGCGTACAAGACGAACATACGCAGACCATCATGTGGGAAGTCGTAGCTCAGTGCGACACATACACTTAGAGGAATTTTTCCCAAAATGCGCTCGGTTTTCGCTCAGCTGTGAGGCAAATGGAGTGTTTCCAGGCGTCGACAAGCGTGGTTATAGTCAGGCCGTGCGGCAATCACGCGATGCGCTTGAGAAGGGATTTGATGGTCAAGCGAATAGTGCCTTTTCCATCTCGCTGTCTTGATGCAGGCGCGTGCCTGATTGGTATCTGATCGGTCGCGTTGGCTATGCTAGGGCCGTGATCGCGTGACCGCGGTGCATAGTCGTAGTACCGCTTCCTTTTGGTCTTAGAGCGGCCTGGGTACTCTGATCCAAGGCAAGTATATATCTGACGCTGTTCCTGCGTTGTGAGGTATCTTCGGGTGCCGTAGGCGTGGGTCATGCTTGCTGGCCCAACCGTGCTGCTCGTTTGCGAACCTGATGAGCTTGAAGGCCGTCTTCCTGCTTTTTCATCCTGATGCACCTGCATTGCTGTGCCAAAGAGGGTTATTTGTGAAGATTTGGATCACTGGTACGTGAATGACTATAAACACGCTGTGAGCCTGTGACTCTGGACAGATGCTCTGCAGATTGCACGGGGACCTTGTGACAGGCTTGTGTGCAATGGCCTCGTTTATTGCGTGGCGTGGTTTTGTGGCAGGCGAATTGTGACTGGCTGCCATTTGGGACCTCCTTGCCTTCGCTTCCATGCGCCAAACAAAATGCACAAATCGGCACGGGACCTGCAGCAAAGGAATCTGGGGAAATGAGCAAAATCAACACGGTTGAGTACTCGAGAGGATTTTGCGTGCATACGCACAATGCGCCTCAGTCTACTTGGTTGCTAAATATCTGAATACACTCTCATGTAGCCATTCTCTCGATGCTGCGTCACGATAGAAAGCCGCACGTCTTGCCTGCTCGCCATCAACATGCTTGACCTCGCCCATAATGACATTGAGATCGTGGTCCTGGCTATCGAGCCAGTCTTGCAAGAACAGGCTCGGGTCTGTGCTGAAGCTTGTCATGAACTCTTGTTTGCTGACGCTGTGCTCAATTGCCGTAACGAGGCCGGCCAAATCCTCATCGAGATGTGTCACGGAACCTGCTGCCGTTGACGAGAGGTTCTTCGAGGCAGCAGCCATTCGTGATCGCATCGGATTGTCCAGCTCAATCTCAATATCCCAAGGTGCAGCATATTGAACAGCTTTGTCGACGCGTACACGATATTCGAGGACGATGGGATCAACGGGCTCGAGGAACTTGTTGAGCATTTCTGGAATCTTTGGAAAGAAGATGCGCTCAACACCAAAGACATCCTGCAAACTCTGGTCGCATTGGATGAGCCGTTTTTCGTCCGAGTCTTGGAGCTTGTGTAGCCGAACGTAGTGCCACAGCGCTGTGATGATACCAGGACGCGTCTCCACTTGTATGTCGAGCAAGCGCGCCAAATTCTCTGATAATTTGTACTTCTCCGGTAGAAAATCAAGCGAGATCATGATTTTGAGATCAAGCTCCATGTCGCCATTGCGTTTAAACTCCATGCCTGGATAGGATGGCAGAGGTGCCTGACCGATAGTCTGAGGCGTTTTGTGCCATTCAAAAAGTGGTCCTTCTGAATAGGCGTCGTCTGCAAGAGGCGCATCAGCCTCTACCACGACAGTTCGTATAAGGTCTGTGAATTGAGGTGTCGAAAGGCTATGCTCGCCTTGATTGAGTTGATCGCTCTCGAGCACTTTGCCCTCCAGGCGCAAAGTCCAGCCTGGAATGGCACTGTTTTCGAAATCAAAGTGGTTAAGCTCTATGTTGATGCCACCGTCCATAACCTGCCACGCCTGATCTTGGCATGTATTCGAGCACCAGATGCGCAAGGTGCGTTTGACCTTGTTTGGGCGATTGAGGCTTTCTTGCAGGTCAAAGCGTTTGCGCGATATAGCGGCATCAAGCTTCCTTTCCGTAGCCAGCAGGCGATTGTAGTGATCTGCCGCTGGTATTGAGCGCTCGAGTGCTTCTGGTAACGCGATTTTGGAAGACCGCGTGGGCGGACCGTAGCTTGCCATCGGCCTCTTGGGCATTGTTTGTTGCATCTTCCGAGGCAAGAGGCTGTTCCAGACGACTGACTCAATCAGTCCTTTGTGTTAAGTCAACACTGGCGATAGGAGCTCAATCTGTACTGCTCTTGCTTTGGTGCTTTGTCTCGTCTCTGTCTGGTTTTGTGATTTTGTGATTATTCCCTGCGCACCATATCGACACCCGATCAGTGATCACAGCCGCTGAACAGATTACAGCCATGGAGCTGCCGGCGATAGCAGACTACCATGTCCATCTACGCCATGGGGATCTGATGAAGGCAGTCGTTCCTACGATTCGCGAAGGAGGTGTCAATGTCGTCTATGTGATGCCGAATCTAGTACCACCGGTAACCAGCGTCCAACACTGTCTATCATACAAGGCGGAACTCGAGGCAATCGACAGCAGAGTAACTTATCTCATGACACTGTATCTCTGTCCAGAAATTACACCCGATGTCATTCGGGAAGCGGCCAAGGCCGGCATTTCTGGCGTCAAATCATATCCGAAGGGTGCGACAACCAATAGCCAGAATGGCATTGAATCCTACGAGCCTTTCTATCCAACTTTTGCAGCCATGGAAGAATGTGGCATGGTCCTCAACCTGCACGGTGAAGTGCCGCCAGCCAGTGCCGGCGGCGACATTACTGTCATGACCGCTGAGCACGCTTTTCTGCCGACTCTGCTCGACCTGCATAAGCGCTTCCCCCGATTGCGCATCGTCCTCGAGCACTGCACCACTGCTGATGCAATCAAGGCCGTCTTGTCATGCGGACCGACTGTAGCGGGCACCATCACGGCCCACCACCTGTTCCTGACTGTAGATCAGTGGGTTGACAACCCCTTTTCCTACTGCAAGCCGGTGGCCAAACTGCCGTCTGATCGTCAAGCTCTCTTGACAGCAGCCACATCAGGCAATCCAAAATTCTTTCTTGGCACAGACTCGGCGCCGCATCTTCGTGCTGCCAAATCGGGAGGCAAGCGTACAGCAGCTGGCGTCTTCACACAACCTTACGTCTTGCCATATGTTGCTACAGCCTTCGATAAGCTGGGCCAGCTCGCGATGCTCGAAAACTTTGCATGCCGATTCGGCCGTGCATTCTACGGCCACGAGACGCTCGGCACGGACGAAAAGGTGCTGTTGGTTCGACAAGCGACTCGGATCGCGGATGAGATTGGCGGCGTTGTGCCCTTTATGGCGGAAGAGGAGCTGGCTTGGGCTGTGCAATGGAAGTAGCTCAATTCACTTCGGGCTTCTTGAGGCCAGCATGAATCTTGTAGTAGACAACTGTAGAATCTTGGTGCACGACCGCAAGAAGAACCAAATAGTCTTCGGAACTATCGGATAAGTGTGCCTTTGCGACATCGTCAAAGAGTATATCTAATGTCTGGATTGTCAAGTTCTCATGCGACTCAACAGGCCAAACGACTCTCAGCTGCCCGTCTAGACGACCTGAAACTGCCGGACGAGTAGTTCGTTCCAGTGCAAGCACTTGAATGGACTGCCAATGGTGAACGAGGCTCAAATCTGTGTAGACAGCTCGGACCAAGCCCCTGTCGGACTGGTCAACATTACGAGCAAAGCTATCGAAGTCAGACGGCGGCCAGCTTTGAATTCGTTCAGCCAATTGAACCCTTGAGAGCCTTGTTACCTCAGCTGGCATTCAGCAAGAGTAGATGCAGGATCGCGATTGCATTGTGCGTGCGATTCTGCATGTGCGCTCTCCACTTTGCATTTCATCGCGTGCTCATTGTGGGCGACAATACTTGTACAGGTCAGGCATCAACTCTGTAGATTGCGCGTATCAGCAGGCAGAGACAACATGCCTATATCGAGCGTAGAGACAGCGCTCAAGGCCTTCAAGAATGGCGAGTTTCTGATTGTAATCGATAATCCATCGAGAGAAAATGAAGGCGACCTGATCATCTCGGCAGCGCATCTCACACCACAGAAGATGGCTTTCATGATTCGTTATACGTCGGGCCTGATCTGCGTCCCAATGTCGGCCGAGAGGTTGCTCGAGCTTGACCTGCCAGACATGGTGGAGCGGAATGAAGAGAGCTTGCGTACCGCCTATACGATCTCCTGCGATGCCCGCGAGGGAGTTACAACAGGCATCAGCGCGACAGATCGCGCCAAGACATGCAATATATTGGCTAGAAAAACGACGGTACTTTGCACCTACCTCGAAACTTTCAATGCTAATTCGTCAGACTGCTGCAGACCTAGTACGGCCAGGTCATATCTTTCCCTTGCGCGCAAGAGAAAACGGAGTCATCACACGCGACGGACATACAGAAGCGGCCGTGGACCTATGCCGGCTCACAGGACTGACAGAATGTGCGGCCATATCAGAAATAGTACGCGATGAGGATGGCGAGATGGCGCGGACAGATGAGCTACTACGTCGGGGCGAAGAATGGGGTATTCAGGTCATCACCATTGAAGACCTGAAGAAGTACAGAGTCGAGCATGCCATATAAAGACAAAACAGCATATATGACAGCACAGTCAAGCATAGCGTCTCAACCATTCAATCATTTCAGAGATTCTAGCTTTTGCTGAAGCGCCTTGATATGCGGCGCAATCATGCGCTCGATGTACTTGCCAACTTGATCGACCTCGACATTAACAGACTCTCCAACCTGCTTGAATCCAAGTGTGATTTTTGCCTGCGTGTATTGAATGAGCATGACGCTCCATGTCTCGTCATTCACCCGCGTGACCGTCAACGAGGCGCCATCAAGACAGATGTAGCCCTTTTCAATAACAAAATTGAGGATTTCTGGATCTCGCGGCTTGAATGTCAATGCCACAGCTTCGCCGTCTGCCTTCCGCTCTGTGATGATGGCTGTTGTATCGACATGGCCCTGAACGAGATGGCCGCCCATGCGGGTAGATGCTTTGCAAGCGCGCTCGAGATTAACGCGGTCCCCTGATTTGAGCTCGCCGAGACTTGTCCGCCGCAGCGTCTCTGGTGCAACGCCAAACTTACACTGCCGCTTGTCAAATTCGGTAATGGTGAGGCATGTGCCATTGACTGCTATCGAATCGCCCAGCACGGCGTCATTTAGGATGGATTCTGCTTCCACAATGAGCGTACAGCCGTCGTCATTGGCCAATCTCTGTACCTCTACAAGCGGTCAGTATGGGCGCGTAGCGGTGCAAACGCTGACTGACCTCCTAGATGTTCCACCAGACCTGTGAACATGGCAGCAGCAAATAGGTTGATTGTGCACTTGGAATGTCACGATGTCGTCGCCACTTTCGACCATCGACACTCAACGACCAAAGCGACAAGTCCCGGTAGACCTCGGGAATAGCTTTACCAATATGAACGTTTCAAGGGCGCTCGTATCTTGCGTCCGTACAATGCCTCGACTCCAGATTCAAGGCAGCCGCAGCATCATTTCCTCAGCCCGGCACCGCCCGATGCGCCTACAAGGCAAGCGGCCTAGCGCATTCGTTCAAATGCAACGGCGCAGTATGTGGATACAAACAGAAACGACGCCCAATCAAGATGCACTGAAATTTGTGCCGGGGCGTGATGTGCTCGGAGCTGGTGCGACGTCGATCGAGTTCTTGTCTGGCAGAGATGCGCACAATAGTCCGCTCGCCAAGAAGTTATTCACAGTCGATGGTGTCAAGAACATCTTCTATGGACCCGAATTTCTTACTGTCACGAAGGAAGAGTCCGCCAATTGGGCCGTGCTCAAGCCGGAAATCTTCAGCATGCTCATGGAATACTTTAGCTCCGGTCAGCCCATCATGAGCGACGAGCATACCGCTGCCGCTTCGGACACAGCCGCCAGCGAAGATGACGACGAAATCGTTTCGATGATCAAGGAGCTGCTTGATTCTCGTATACGACCTGCTATTCAAGAAGACGGTGGTGACATTGAGTACAGAGGTTTTGACAATGGCGTTGTGAAGCTCAAATTGCGCGGTGCTTGCAGGACTTGCGATTCGTCGACCGTCACGCTCAAGAATGGTATTGAGAGTATGCTGATGCACTACGTGCCAGAAGTGGAAAAGGTCGAGCAAGTGCTGGATCCAGAGGAGCAGATCGCAGAGCAATCCTTTGCTGAGTTTGAGGCGAGTCTGAAGGCGAAGAAGGCGGCTCAGTCCCAAAGCAATATTGGTCAAGCAGGTCCCTAAGCCCCTTGCTATAGTTATATCACAATGCATATCGCCCTATCGCCGAATTCGAATCGATTTCGACACTTCTACTGTGCTACACATATACATTAGCTATAAAGATGAAGCTCTACGATGCTCACTGCCATCCTACCGACACGATGAGCAGTATTGATCATCTCGGCTCCCTCAGAACTGCTGGGCTGTGCATCATGGCCACTAGGCGGCATGACCAAGCGCTTGTTGACCAGACTGCCGAGCGCTTCCACGAAAAGGTCATCCCTTGTTTTGGCTTTCATCCATGGTTCGTGCACAGCATTTACGATGATAGAGGTGACGCGCCATGTCCCGACAGATCTGAGCACTATTGCCGAGTCATCAAGCCCTTTCCCGACGATGCCTTTCTCGCCACATTGCCGGACCCTGTACCTCTTTCTGCCCATCTAGACAGCATCAGCTGCAATCTAGAAAAGTATCCGTTGGCCATGGTTGGAGAAGTTGGGCTTGACAAGAGCTTTCGCATACCTGACAAGAATCAGCCTCGCGAGGACTCAAGTCGATCTCGTCTTTCAAAGTACAAGACCGATTTGTTTCATCAGTCAATTCTGCTCAAAGCACAGCTTGAACTGGCGGGCAAGTACCAACGTGCGTGTAGTATTCATGGCGTTCAAGCTCATGGACTTCTCTTTGATGAGATTTCTGCACTGTGGAAGGGTCATGAGCTGCCGAGCAAGTCAAGCGTAAAGAAGCAGGCATCTGAAGCGAGAAAGAATGGGCTCGACCACCAGTCGCTGACAATCACAAGGGATATATTGGCTGGAATAAGCCAGCCCTTCCCGCCACGCATTTGTTTGCACTCTTATTCAGGCACTCGTGAAAGCGTCTCGACATGGATCAACCCACGCATACCTGCAAAGGTCTTTTTTTCCTTCTCACAAGTCATCAACGGCAGATATGACAGATGGGCAGAAGTGGTTGCTAGCATACCGGAAGACCGTATTTTGATTGAGAGCGACTATCATGATTGCCGGCTCATTGACAAGTCACTGGAGGAAGCGATGAGATTTGTCAGAGAAGTAAGAGGGTGGAGCTTGGAAGAAGCAGAGAGCATTCTTGCGGCTAATTGGCATCACTTTGTACACGGTGTGAATGCTTGATCTGCCTGTATGCGCTATTAGTGTCTAAAACAGTGCTTGTAGCATCTTTGTTCTGCCGCCATCTCGTCGATTTTCGTCTTCGACCACGCCAAGGACCCACAAAGCTATCAACTATGCGCGGTGCAGGCGCTGCTCATCTATGCTGAAGCCTGACAATTTGCGTTCCTCGCTTCTCTGTGCTATATGCAAGGCTTCAATCGCTACTATCCGCCGGACTACAGTCCGAAAGACGCTCATAAAGGCAACCTCAATAAGTTAGCCGGCAAGAAGGCCCAATCCAATGTAGTGCGCTTCGAAATGCCGTTCAACATGTGGTGCGGCCACTGTGACAAGCATATCGCGCAGGGTGTCCGTTTCAATGCCCAAAAGAATAAGACTGGGCAGTATTTTACGACATCTATCTGGCGCTTTACCATAAAGTGTCACGAATGTACAGGTCCCATCGAGATCGAAACGAACCCGAAAGAGACATCGTACAATGTGATTTCCGGTGGTTCGAGAAGGAACGAGGAGTGGGACGCTCAAGAAAATGGCGGCATATCTGTCGAGGCGCCGCACGATCCAGATGAAGATGCCTTAACACGACTAGAAGCAGAGACCATCGAAACACAAACACGCGCCCAGAGTCATACGCACTTGACTCAACTCGAGGCAGCCAACCGTCGACAGTGGTCAGATCCATATGCAGCATCCCAAAAACTCAGAAAGCGATTCAGAGACAGCAAGAAAAAGCAGAAACAGGCTAGCTACGAGCGCGAGAAGATCGGGCGCAAATACGGCTTGGCCATCGACGTGCTCGGCAGCAATGCGCAAGACCGTATTGCCGCGAAGCGCATCGCATTCGAACCGTCATCATCTGCAAAGTCTGATGCGACTGGAAAGCAAGGTGCCAAGGAGACACTCGCCCAAAGTCTTATGAAAGCGTCCAGGAACCGTGATGATCCGTTTCAAAGGCCAGCTACACGGCCTTGCGGCGCTCAGCAGGTGGGCAAATTGGTCGAATATGCCTCAAGTGATGAAGCGATCTGAGATCTGAGTCTTTCAGACGCCATATTCCTTCCTGTATGCTTCCATGCGCTCTGTGTCTTCCGAGCTGAGAGCTTCGCGCGAAAAAGCGATGATGTCGGCGAAACGCACAATCGCAAGCACTTGCACGTTAAATTCTTGCTCGACGAGTGCGACAGTGGATAAAGACGAGTCAGTGCCGCGCTCCTGTCGGTCGAGGGCAACGACGACGCCGGCAAGCATACCTCCTTCAGCCTTGATAATCTCTATGGCTTCACGGATAGCTGTGCCAGCTGTCATCACATCGTCGACGATCAAGACCTTCTTACCCTTCATGGACGCACCAACAAGACTGCCTCCTTCACCGTGAGCCTTCTGTTCCTTGCGGTTAAAGGCATATTCGACTTCCCTGCCTGCATCTGCCAATTTTGATGCAGTCACTGCCGCGAGTGGAATACCTTTGTATGCAGGACCAAAGAGGACGTCGAAATCAATAGAGCTTGACTCAATCGTTTCAGCATATGCGCGACACAGCGAGGACAAAAGATTGCCTGTATTGAAGAGGCCTGCGTTGAAGAAGTAAGGAGACTGTCTGCCAGATTTGAGCGTGAATGTGCCGAATTTGAGAATTGAGTTGTCTGTAGCTACCCGGAGAAAGTGAGTCTGAGTCTGAGTCGGCATCTTCGTCTGATACAAGCAAGTACAAGCAGGTGGTCTGAGTAGATGCCTCGGTGTCGTTGAACTTTTTTTCTTTGTGAATTTTGCGACACTCAAAGCCTAAGAAGGCCCAAGAGGTGGACGTCGCATCTATATAGCAGGGCCTCATTGTGACGGTAGCTGCTTCAGTCCGATGGGCAGGCGCAACTTCATCGACAAGAAAAAGGCGACCACTTTTCAGCTGGTACACCGGTCACAGCGCGACGCAGAATATCACAATGAAGAGGCGAGTAGCAGGGTGCTCGTGCCTATGGGTAAGACTGCAGGAAAAGAGATAGGCTCCAAAGGGAGGGCTAGCGCTTATACCAAAGCGGACTTGGAGTCTGAATTCGGCGATCGTGTGCGCCCCAACGAAGGGGTGGCTGCCGAGTACGGTGTGTACTTTGACGATACGGAGTATGACTACATGCAGCATTTGCGGCCAACAGGCAGTGTGGATGCTGTCCTGTTGGAGAATCCTGAAAGCAAGGCGCGCGGCAAGAAGAAGGAATCTTTTGCGTTACCAGAGGAAGTTGTGCCTTCGAGCAGCGAACGGCCGCGCAACTACCAAGATCAACAGGCTGTGCAAGATTCAATATCAGGCTTCAAGCCTGATCTAGATCCAAACATCAGAGAAGTACTAGAGGCGCTTGAGGATGAAGACGAGGCGGAAGTCATACCGAGCGGTCCTCAACCTGATGATTCAGAGGCATGGTTTAATGAGCTCGCAGCGAGTGGCGAAGCAGATGATGTTGAAGAGTGGGACGTGGAATTTGATGAAGGCTGGGAGAGTGATGATACGGCAAAAGCGGTACAACACCGGCCAACCAAGGATCCTGCTTCGGAATGGGAGCAAGAGTACTCCAAATTCAAAAAAGCCGGTCAGAATGCCGTCGATCAGGAGGGGAGTGTGGTGAGCCATGCCTTTACGGCAGCTTCGCATGGTCGCATCAAACACGGTAATGGCAGTATTGGCACTGGCTTTTCCATGTCGTCCTCTGCGCTATGGCGAACAGAAGGCCTGACTCTGCTGGACGATCGCTTTGATCGTATTGAGCGGCAGTACGACATCGCAGAGGAGGACGAGGAAGAGGAGATGCCGGACTTTGACCATTCCAAGCCGATGCGGGACGACTTTGACGATATCATGAATGAGTTTCTAGGCGAGTACGAGAACATGGGCAAGAAAGGTGTGCAGGACCGGCGGCGTAATCAGTACACTCTTGATGATGCGCGGCAGGCACTTGGTCGTGTGAGTCTTTCCACTTCATCTAGCAAGTAGCCTCTCTCTCTCTTTCTCTTTCCTTCTCCTGACATGGCCATCTGATCTGAGACACCGTGAGACAAATGCCTTCTCTGTCTGTGAGCGAGAGCAGCGATCCGGAGTGAGTAAGAGAGCGAGAGAGTGACAGAGAGTCATACATCAACAAGGGACAGTGTGTCTCCATCATTGGCTCTCATCCGGCCAGACACAGCGTCGTTGACTTGCATTTCACCGACGGGCTGGGCCTCACGCTCATAGAGGCAGACAATTCTCCTTTCGCGCGCGCCAGGCCCTCTCCTGCATCTAGCCGCGCGCGACCTCCTGCTTTGATCAGCATTGCTCCAGCCAAGCCCTTATCGCCTGCTTGATCAAGCGCACCATGAGCGGGTTCCAGCGCTCCTCTATGTCCATCAACTCGATGCTTGGCACAACACCCAGCGATACGCAACAAAGGCCGCCCGCAAACCCCGAGCCGCGGCCAAGTAGCGTTCCTGTGCAGCAGGCTGTCCCTAATCCAGTCGCACTTCGACGCTCACCTCATATGCCAACCTTCCGCGCATCTTCACAACCGCCAGGTCAAGCCATGCATGAGCCGCCGCGCTTCTTTCAGCATCCCGGAGGCCCACCGCAACAACCCCATCAACACGAGCCAGTCTTCAATCACCATCAGCACTTGCCGCATCTTTCGCAGCATCATATACCGCAACAGCCTCCGCAACACCCACCACCGCCGCCGCCGCCGCGACAGGTGGATCATCGTTTGCCGCCAGGTCTGCCATCGCACGCAAACAACATTTACCATCCGCAGCCAGGCCATTTTCAATTACAACAGAGCAACATGCCGCCACGAGAGTACAGGCCGCCTTTGCTCGTCGATCGCGAGCGAGAACGTGATCAACGCGAGCGCGAGGTAGAACAAGATCGGGAACGTGAGCGTGAGCAGCGCATCATAAGGGAGCGAGAAGAACAGCGAACACGAGAGCTGCAGGAGCGCGATCGACTCAAGGCAGAGCAGCAGCAAAGGCTGCAGCACCAGCACAATACACAGCAGCAACAGCCGGCAAATGCACAATCACAGCGACAACCATCTGCAACACAAGGAGGCCCGGCCAAGGCTCCTACAGAGAGAGTCAGAAACAAGGATGCCGCTCCGCGGCATCGTAACCGAACGACGCAAGGTACAGATCATAACAAGCGCACAGATCGCTCACCGCCGCCGGTTGGGCCAACACAAAAGGCTGCTCGGAATGATTACAGGACAGCTTCAGTGCGCTCCAACTCGCCAGGAGCGCCAGCTGCACAGCCTTCAAGTCGTCGACATCTCCTCCTCAATGCCCTCAACACCCTCTCGACCGATTTTGCTCGGCAAAAGGATCAATACTTTAACCATCAGTTGCGTCAACTTCAGGAAGATCTCTCGCGGCTGCACAATGGTACACATCTACATTTCAACGCGGAAATTGCCGATCTACAGGACATTCGCAACGAAACCCTGTTCATTGCAAGAGAAGAAGGTCTCAGCAGATTGGAGGAGGCTGACCAAGACTACAAACGTGAAATCGCTGCCGCAAAGGAAGAATACGAAATGACACGCACAACCCTGCGGGAAGAGCTTCTTGTGCATCTTCAAAGCAAAAAGCGTAGGCTTGAGACCGACCAGAGTCTGACCGACATCTCCTTGCAAGCAACCGTGAACATCGCGGGTAGCGATGCGCCGCCAAGCCCCTCGCTATCAGGGGCACCTAGGAAACTGCGACATCGTATGCCAGCGCCTGTTGTCGGTTCGAGGTATCCATCGACTGCATTGATTACCAAGACGGCCCTCGATGGTGTCCTTGAGTCGATTGGCGAAACTGTTCGCGCACGGAAGGGCATGGGCGGAATTGGTGCAGAAGATCGCGTCCGTGATCGGATAGAGCGTGAACGTGAGAAGCTCGTCCGAACCATGTTGGAAGGGTGTCGGCCGCAGGAGGCCGAAGACGATTTGGCCCTGTTGCGGCGCAAGTACGTCCCGAAGAAAACAAGTCTGAGCACTGCCCCGATGAATGGTGTAGCGAGCGTTCCTGCTAAGCGTAAGGCTTCTTCATGACGATTCTATCAATCTATTCTTTGTAAATATCGAACCTACAAATACTGATATGGTACCACGGTTGATATGAATGGTACTTTCAAAGCTCATGCAGTGATAGTCTGAGCGGTCTGTACGGGTGCGTAGTCAAGCTGCTCGCTTCGTTCGTATTCTGCCATGTCGTTCGCAACAATACAGCTTTCCGCGACAACGCGCTCGGCATCCTGTGCAAAGGCAGCAAGGACAGGAAGCACTTCGTCTGTTGCAATAGAGCCAAGCGCCTCTGCAGCCTCGTGCCGGACCATACCTTCCTCCTGAGTATTCTGCAAAACCTTGATCAAACTGGGAACTGAAGCTGGATGTGACATCTGTCCAAACACATAGGCAATTTCGTGTCTGAAGAGCGCCGATGTGTCACCAAAGCCGGAAGCAAGTGCATGCACTGCTTCGTCCGTGCCAATATCGCGTAGTCTGAACATGGCCCGATATCGGTTGAAGAGTGTGAGTCTAGTGTTGTTGAGCTCTGCTTTGAGGGCAGCTACCTCTTGCTTCGCGTCTTGCCCAGCGCGCGCTACCGAGGGTGGAGCAGGATCAACGGAAGAGTACGCAGACTGCTGCAGCGACTCTGGTGTTTTCTCAATTGCCTGCGTTTTGGCCCACTTGATGCGTTCGATGGCCAGTTCACAGGTCTGACGGACAATCTCAAGCGGATCGGTACGCTCGTATTGCTCAAGCACAGGCAGACTTCTGTCGTTGCCAATTGCACCGAGCGCCTCTGCTGCTTCATGGCGCACCATGGGCTGCTGCTGCATATCTTCCAAAACACGCGTCAGATGTGCAATGGCGGCCTCCTGTCGTGTTTGGCCGAGGACATAGGCAAGCTCGTGCTTGAGCAGCTCCGAATCGTCTGAAAAGCCTGCTGCGATTGCATCGATGGCTTTTACATCGCCTTGTGCGCCAAGAGCTTTGAGCGAAAAGAGGGCCCTGAATCGCAGAGCGAGAGGCGACTTGGCGTCCACCAACGTCGCTGCCAAGGACTCGAGCGACACGTCCATACGAAGCGATCTGTCTTCTAACCTCGCGCGATCGTTTCTTTCTGCTTCTTTTTTGCGCATTTTCGGATTGCTGACTCAGCCACCGACGACACTGCGACAATCACATACACTTGCGGTCTGTCGCATATCGCAGTCAAAGAAGCGCAGTATTGAGCAGAGTCCTGGCCGAGCTACTGTGAGGACCGCGCGACAGCGCAGCATTCTCGACATTCTTTGAATCGAAAGCGATGGACTTCTACGAAGCCGACAACTTTACCACCGAGCTTGTCCAGGATGCTGAACCACAGGGTGTCGAACTGCAGCTGCAGGCAGCTGGCAAAGCGCTTGCGCGTGAATTGAGCGCGTTTTCAAAAGCGATTCCATGGTCAGGTATCAACCGCTTCCTCTCTGAGGCCGTAGGCGCCATCGACTCTGGTATCCTTCAGGAACCCCAGTCAGAACCCGGCCTTTTATTCGACAGCGGTGAGGGCTTGGTAGATGATGCGGATGAACGCATCCTGCATCTCATGGCATCGCCAGCCCTATTATTGCGCCTCGACAACACATGTTCGGACTGGAAAGCATTCGAGCAATTTGACGAGACCTTTTCAGTGGAGGAGAATGAGGAGGAAATAACGCATCTGCAAGAGCACTGTCCAGAGCTCTGCAAGACAATGCAACAACTCGTTCCGGAGCTACTCACACAAGATCAGGCTTGGGCGCGCTTCTTCTTTCTCTCGGCACAAATTCGCCTGGGTCGTGCTGCAGGTGTTGGCAGTGTGACAGCAGATGAAGGTCTTTCTAGAGGCTATAACGAAAGCAAGCGATTTCAGCACGGATCTATACAGCTCACGTCGTCTTTCGAGACAGTCAAGGTCTCCGAAACCAACAGAAGCATGTCACAACGCTCGGATACGTCTTATGACTTTGTCTCTCGCCAACACTCACCTACACAATCTGCCTCCGATTTGGGCATTTCTGAAGGTTGAACAATTATACTGTTTCCATCATATCTCTGATTACTTGCGTTGGCGTCAGCATGTTCATGAAAGGTGTCTGAAGTCACCAGTTTGTATAAAATTCCTTCTCTGTCTGCTCTGCGTACGTATATCAGTACCGCGACCTGTATCCGCCTCCACCTCCGCCGCCTCTTGATGGTCCGCGATAGGGTCCTCCACGATATGCGCCATTGTAAGTGCCTCTATCTCGTGATCGATCTCTGTCTCGCTCACGAGAACGATTGTGTTCCTCCTTTGGGGGCTGCACGCCCAAGGCTTTCTTCTTCTCCAGCACGGCATCATTTGCTTCTCCCGCACGGCGAATGATGGAGTAGCCCTGGTGTAATTTTCCGCCAAAATGGTCTGCAAGGCGCCGGTCATTATCCAGCTTGGACAGATATGCACCGCAAACATCGCAAACTTGCAGCTTCTGATGGTCGTCTGCACCAGAGTCGAGTGCCACAAGAGACCGTTCGCGCTCTTCTTTGTCGATCTTCAGCTTGGCGACGTTGTAGTATTCGTCTAGTGCGCGGCCTACAAGGCCTGCTTCGCCAAGTACTTCAATTTCACCCAACGCCAGGTCGACTGCCTCCTCGAGTGCAGTGATTTCACGCATGGCCTCATTCGCTTTTGCTTGATCTTCAGGTGACTTTTCCAATCGACGTTGAGCCACTTCGACGCGGCGATTGCAGTCGTCAATGTACTTGTCGAGGTCTCGCTTGTAGTCATACTCGTAGCCGTACTCATGCTTCTGTGCTGCTTGCTCATAGTCAATTTTGAGCTGACCACTGTGAATCTTTGGGCACAATCCAAGATCTAGCTTGGTGGCAGCAAAGATGTCATGTGGACACTCGCCCACGAGATAGGAGCGACAGACATTACTGTCGGTAAATTCTGTTGGCTGCCGGTCTGATATGGTGTGAAGCGACTGCGAGCCCATCAGCTGCTCGAGCAGCTTGCGTTGTTCTGCAGCCATGCTCTACGGGGACAGTAGCCGAGCAGAGCAACAATATTCAGTCTTTACAGTAGCAGTAGAAGCAGCAGTAGAAGCAGAAGCAGTGGTAGCTGTCGAGTGAGTTGATTGTTCCTGACTTTCTGCCGCGAATGGAAATTTGGAAAAAGAAAAAAACTCAAGACACAGTTACGACGGCCAGAGCCATCAGACATTGACTATCCAGATATAGGCTGAAGATGTCCTTCACTGCTACTGCCACATTGGCAACAAAGCCCGAGTCGAGGCAACTGGAGCCAGTCGGACAATACTTCCTCGCCCATGCACGGAGAAAGCGACACGGTCGGACATTTTCAGAAGACGAGCGCATCGAAGCAGAGCGCAACGTGAAGCAGGTGGAAGAGGTTGAGGAGGAGGAAGAGGACGAACCAGAGTCCGCTGAGCTCCTCAAGTCTGACCCAAAGAATTGGAAGCAACAAGATCACTATGCCGTGCTTGGGCTGAGCAAGTACCGGTACAAGGCGACCGATGCTCAGGTCAAAAAGGCTCATCGCAAAAAGGTTCTCAAGCACCACCCGGACAAGAAGGCTGCTGGCGGCAACGTCAATGACGATTCATTCTTCAAGTGTATCGCCAAGGCCCACGAGATTCTATCCGAACCAACCAAGCGTCGTCAATTCGATTCAGTCGATGAGGGCGCCGAAGTGCCTGCACCCAAGAAGAATGCCAAGGACTTTTACAAGTCATGGGGCCGTGCTTTCGCCGCCGAAGCTCGATTCTCTACAAAGCAGCCCGTGCCTGCCCTGGGCAATGCAGACTCAACAAAGGAGGAAGTCGACCAGTTTTACAACTTCTGGTATGACTTTGATTCTTGGAGGACATTCGAGTATCTCGACAAGGACCTCCCGGACGACACAGATAATCGCGACCAGAAGCGTTATCAGGAGAAGAAGAACAAGGCTGAACGTCAGAAGCGCAAGACTGACGATACTGCGAGATTGCGCAAAATGGTTGACGACGCTCTCTCTGTTGATCCACGCATCAAGCTATTCAAGGAGAATGCCAAAAAGGCTAAGGAAAAGGCCAAGTGGGACAAAGAGGCCGGTGCACGAGAAGCAGCTGAAAAGGCTCGTCTTGAAAAGGAAGCAGCTGAAAAGAAGGCAGCCGACGACGAGGCTGCAGCCAAGCTCGCTCGCGAGTCCAACAAAAAGGCAAAGGAGGATGCAAAGAAGTCTGCACGTAAGGACAAGAAGACCGTCAAGGGTGCTCTGAAGGACGCCAACTACTTCCACGAAGGAGGCGATGCGCCGATGGATGTGGTCGACAAGGTCCTGACAGAGGTTGAGGCAATGATGGAGAAGTTTGAAGGTCTGCAGCTCCATGAACTTGCTGAGCAAGTCAGCGCTGCCAATGGTGACAAAGCCCAGATCAAGGCTGCCTTTGTTGCAAAGGGTGCGAATCTCTAGATGTAGCCACAATATTTAGATTCAAGCCAATACATTACCTACACTAGAATCAGCACTACCTTTGACCTGACAGCTGGCCTGCTTGCGGTATAGACAAAGCTATATACACATATGCTGCAATCTAGCTTATCATGAAACCTTCCCAAAGCTCAACCGCCAAGAATGAGCCATCAAGTCATGTAGAAGCGGAAGAGCTAAGTGCTTCTCAAAACTACGAAGAGATGGCGGCATCACAAGCTTCTCTGCAGCTTCCACCATTCTATAACCGCCCAGCGCGTCGTCTACCGCATACACAGTCGTTTATGGGTCTGATTCGTTCACACTCGCGAACAGATCTCTTCTTTCGACAGTCCGGTATTGCCACGCCAGATGCGTCCACAGACGAATCTGACTTTGCCAGCATGGCCGGCGGCGCTGGAGTCGGCAGTATCGCGCCAAGTGCAACAACGCTCACGCCGCGGTTCAGGCCGAGTATCGTTCCCACCTATGAGTATTACGGGTTTGCCGTGTATCTTGGTAGTACAGCACTCCTGATTCTTTACATCATGTGGGCTCTGCTTGGACCAAAACGTTTGGAAAGATGGTTTGGCGATCTTGGCTACCCCTCGATATGGTGGGCGACAGCGATTCCAGCTTGGTGCGTTGTTTTGCTGGTTTACATCTACGTTGCACTGGCCTGCTATAATCTACAGGTCCTGACACCAAAGCTGCATGACAAGCGTTGTATGACAGATTCACATGCGCATATCTGCTCAGATCCTGCGCAGTATGCACAGGGTACGGACGCTGTGCTTGATTTGTCGCCTGATGTAGTGTCGAGGGCTCTCTATGGATTGCCTACAGGTTGATGGCCAAGTAGCGATGAAAACATGTAGATGCACTCGAAGATTTATCTACGATGCAAGTGCTGAGTCTATTGACCTCTATAGGTGTCTTGTGATGTAAAATAATGGCAGGAGAAGGCGCCGTCGTTGAATGGGGCCTCACTCTATGCATGAGTCATGAAAGGATCGTTAAGGGGGTCCCTTTTTTGGTAGAATGGTAAAATGCGCCTGTGAGGAACGTCCTGGCAGGCAGACAATCCTTGTTGAAGATGATTATCTGCCCGAGCTAGATTATGCACAATGCTTCACACATGCAAAATCTAGGCCAGGACGACGCCAAGAGAATGAGAAGAACACAAGTCTATGCGGCAACCGGAATGATTGCGCTTAGAGCTTGAGCTCCTTTGGCTTCTCCCATGACTTGCTCTGGTCGGTGAAGTGGCCGTTCGAGGCAGTCGACAGGTACCAAGGTGTCTGGAGGGCGAGCTCCTTGACAATCTGTCCGGGACGAAGGTCAAAGTTCTTGCGAATAATGGCAACAAGCTCGTCCGAAGTCTTGTCCGAGGTACCGTAAGTCTCAACAAAGATGGAGAGAGGCTCAGCAACACCAATGGCGTAGGAAAGTTGCACAAGGGCGCGCTTGGCGAGACCGGCTTTGAGAAGCGATTTGGCGATCCATCGAGCGCAGTAAGCAGCAGAACGGTCGACCTTGGAGAAGTCCTTGCCGGAGAAAGCACCACCACCGTGAGCTCCCCAACCACCATATGTGTCGACGATGATCTTGCGGCCAGTGAGACCAGCATCACCTTGAGGTCCACCAATGACGAATCGTCCAGATGGCTGGATGTGGTAGACGGTCTTGTCGTCCAGGTACTTGGCAGGAATGGTCTTTTTGATGATCTTTTCGAGGATTTCAGAACGCAAGTCCTCAGTTGTGATGGTGTCGGCGTGCTGTACAGACACGACGACGGTGTCGACACGCAGAGGGATGACACGGCCGCCCTCGTTCTTGTACTCGACGGTGACCTGGGTCTTCGAGTCCGCACGGAGCCAGTCGAGGGAGCCGTCACGACGGGCAGCCGACATGGCCATGTTGAGCTTATGCGAGAGGAGCACGGTGAGTGGGAGAAGCTCGGGTGTCTCGTCTGTAGCGTAGCCAAACATGATACCCTGGTCACCTGCACCGAGGTCTTCGAGAGACTTCTCGTAGTGGAGACCCTGTGCGATATCAGGCGACTGCTGCTCAATGGCGACAAGCACGTTGCATGTCTTGTAGTCGAAGCCCTTCTCGGAGTCGTCGTAGCCAATCTGCTTGATGGTGTCACGGACAATCTTCTGGAAATCGAGGTGTGCCTTTGTTGTGATTTCACCGAAGACCATAATCATACCGGTCTTGGCTGCAGTCTCGCAAGCAACCTTGGACATGAGGTCTTCGCGGAGACATGCGTCGAGGATGGCATCTGAGACTTGGTCACAGATTTTGTCTGGGTGGCCTGAACGATGGTTAGTTTTTTGGTCAGAATAGACAGCAGAAGATGGCCGTACCCTCGCCGACAGATTCAGAAGTGAAGAGGAAGGTGGACATGGCTAGTAGAGATAGTGTTGGGTGTAGGTGCTGGAGTGAGAGCCGGGGGAGTCTTCGTTGCTTGAGATGCCCGAAAAAATGTTCGCGTGCAACAAAAGACACGCAGAGCTCAGGCAGGCTACAGGAGGGTCTTTGCAGGAGCAATCAAGGACTTAGCGAGTGGTCTTTACTATTTATTCACACATTCATCGAGTTTTACAGTCACTTCTACCACCAAACTCCTGCTATGCTCACTCTTTCTCACTGTCTTGACGCATGATTCGGGATGGCGCGAGCTTCGGCCAATCAGAGTCGCACATGAGGAAGAATCAGGGTTAGGGCAGTTGTTCAGGCACCATCATGAGCACACTGCAGGACGTCGCTATTGCTGTTGCTATCTATCGCTATCGCTATTGCTGCTAGCTGTTACTGCCTATGGCTGGTGACGTGACCTATACTGAACCTCAAAAGCTGATCAGGACTGAACAAGATCTTCCCGCTTTCCGTGCTAGCGAAGCCTATGATCGCATCCTATCCTTCATACGCTTCATCTCCGCAGCGCTGCCAGATACAAGCCTACAAGACAGTATAACACAGTCTCCAGGGATTAAGCAGATCCTCTGTATCCTGGATAAATGCAAAAGCTATATCGTCCAATGTCCGCCGCATGAGGGTGCCCGCAGGTTTGGCAATCTTGCCTTTAGAGAATGGCACAGCATGCTTGAGAAGCACATTCATGGACAAATCACACGCATATTGCCTGAAAAGCAAGTTGATGCCGCTATCGAATTAGTGCCCTATCTTGCAGGCTCTTTTGGCTCGGCGCAGCGCCTTGACTACGGCACCGGCCACGAACTGTCTTTTCTGGCCTTTCTTTGCGCCTTGTACCAGCTAGGCGTACTGAACGACACATCAAATGAAGATGTGAAGGCGACAGCTCTCGTCGTCTTTCCGCGCTACAATGCGCTCATCCAGGAGCTCGTTGTCATTTATACACTGGAGCCCGCTGGCTCACATGGAGTATGGGGTCTCGACGATCATTTCGCTGTTCCATACCTCTTTGGCGCCGCACAATTATCCAATCTCGATCCCACTGCCTTTCCGACTCCGGCAGATATCACAAAGCCAAAGGAAGTGGCCGAATACAAGGACAAGAACTTTTATTTCAATGCTGTCGCTTTCATCAACCGAGTGAAGAAAGGCCCCTTCTGGGAGCACTCTCCAATGCTTTTTGATATTTCAGGCGTCGCAAGCTGGTCTAAGATCGCTAGCGGCATGCTCAAAATGTATCAAGCTGAGGTGCTTATGAAATACCCGGTTGTGCAGCATTTCCCATTCGGATCCACCTTCTTTCCCTTTTCGGCTCGAGAGACTCGTCCATCGAGCGGCAATCAGTAGACGCTCTCATGATGAAGCAACGAAGATTACATACAGCATAGCACTAGCATTCTCTTTCTTCAATCATCTCATTGTTGCATCGCCATCTCGTGCTATTTCGTGCGACAATCACAATTTAAATTCTTCTGTTCAGCGCGCGACCAATTGATCGGCTAGTGCGCTATGCCTCTCTATCGCTCATTACTGGAGCGACAGCTGGCGAGGCGTATAGGGCAGATATCAAGAGAAAAGTGCTGGCGGGTCTCGGTCAGGCTGCCATCACTTCACGCCACAACCAGATGCTTCTCTTGCGCAAGCATAACATTCAATGACGCTGCGAATACAAGAACAATTGATGTGAAGGCCTCAAGCACCGAACCGGTCTCGTCTCCTGAGGTCTCGAAAGACTCTCCCGATACATGGCGACAACATGAAGACAAACTTGACCCGAGAATATTGGAGTCGCTCAAAAGCATATTCAAATACGAGCATATGTCGCCAGTACAGCAAGCCATCGTTCGGAAAATGCCATTCAAGCACGATCTTCTCGTTCGTTCTCAGACTGGTACAGGCAAGACTCTTGGTTTTTTGATACCGGCTGTTCAAAAGCTTTTTGAGCGTGATATCGAATTGCAAAAGACACTCTCTAGGCCTGCATTGAAGGAGTATGGCAGGACTCATGCTTCTTGTCTTGTGATATCTCCTACAAGAGAGCTGGCGCAGCAGATCGCCACGGAAACGAGGCGCATTGTTACGTACAAGGAAAGCAATTATAAGGCACTTGTTACGATTGGTGGCGACAAACTTAAGGACACGCTCAAGCTCATGGCACGCGAGCGCTGTGACTTTGTCGTCGGTACACCAGGTCGCATCCTTCAGATGTTCCGTGACGAAGAGTCATTTCGTGAGCTTTTATCGTCTGTCGAGACCGTCATCTTTGACGAAGCAGACACGCTGCTCGATTTCGGCTTCAAGCAGGATCTCGAAGAGATCGTATCTTACCTTCCAAAAGACAGGCAGACATTCCTCTTCTCTGCGACACTTTCCTCCGAGGTCAAGATGATTGCGCAAAGATTTATGAAAAAGTATGAATACATCGATACTGTGCCAAAAGGAGGCGCCGGAGCTCTTCAAACCATTACGCAGCAGTATATGATTGTGCCACTTGCTCGACAATTAGAGACGACACTCGACCTTATCAATGATGCATTAAGACAGAAGCGAACTGCCAAGATCATCGTCTTTCTTCCTACCACAACGCTCGCTGTGCTGTACAAGCAAGCCTTTTCAGTACTTCGACAAGGTTATGTCGCAGAGCATGTTCAAAACTTTGCCATTCACTCCCTCCTGTCACAAGAAAAACGCTCGAAGGTTTCCGTTGCTTTCCGACGTGCAGCTGCGGGCACAATCCTATTCTCGACCGATGTTTCTGCACGTGGTGTAGACTATCCCGGAGTTGATCTCGTCATTCAGATCGGCGCTGCTCGTGACGTCGATGTGTATACGCACAAGACAGGCCGAACAGGCCGAGCCGGTAAAGAAGGCCGCTCGGTCCTAATATTGGATCCGATCGAGGAGAAATTCCTCAAACTTCTGCCCCGTGCATTGGCCGTCAGCGAGTTGAAGAGAGAAGAGCTCCGAGCCTTGCCAGAAGAGCGCATGGCAGGTCTCCTTAAAGAGATGCGCAAATTTTTGGATTTCGGCAATATCCTCCACAATGCCTTCGGGCCTTACGCGAACCAACTGTCTGCCCGAAAGCGAGAGCTACGTTTCTCGGACGAGCAATTTGAGTCGACCATGACAGACTGGTGGAGCCATCTGTCAAGTGCGAGCGTGCCATCATTTCCAAAGCGAAGCTCAGGCATGGGCCGACGCTCCGAACAACCTGGTCCGCGTGGATCCAAAAGACCATTCAAACCGCCTGTCTACTCGCAAAATATGTTCAACAGATTCCCGCCCCCATATGCAGCGACTCGCTACACGAGGAGAAAGGAGCGTTGGTCAGGCAGAGGCCAAGACAGAGGTCACGAGCAGAATGACCCAGCTCCAGTCAATCACGGACGCGAGCGCGGACAAAACTCACCTTGGACAATCGGAGATCGTGGTTCCTCCAAGGGCCGTCATTCTGATCGATGGGGCTCCTAGCTGTCTGACTCAGCCAGGGTTTCCATATCGGCTCATGGCGCAAGAAAAGCAAGCCGAGACTTGATATGTATTTATCCATCTTGATGAAGTTACATGGCTTAGCGAAGCGTTAGTTCCATAGTCTCCAATCAACCAGAAAAGCCACGGCAAGGGAAGCATGCTCATATGATGGTCTGTTTACCAATTCCGTAGTGGTTCAATAAAGACGGTCGAGCAGGAGCGCAGCGTGCGAGCGAAGCGCATTCTTCAGATGGTTTGCCAATCTGGTTCTGCAGCAACCACGACTGCTTCGCACATGTTCCAATCACCTTCTGTGGTCCAGGAAATCATGGCCACAGAGGTTCAAACCCTTAATCAGTTCGGTTTTGGCCTTGAAGAATTGAAATCAGAAGCTCAGAGGCTACGAAAAGACGACAGCTACGAAAGTGCTCTTGTACAGCCTGATGCCAGATGGCAAGACATTTACCTCTGCTTGGACAGCCGAGCCAAAAAAGGATCCTGCGAAAGCTCTGAAGATAATGCAGAGTTTCTCGAAGCTCTATTGCATTTTATTGCCATGACATGCAGGCGCTCATCTATATGCCAAGATCTGGCAGTCGAAGCAGTCCTGTTTCAGCCGATCGTTCTTCTCTTTTTAGCTCAGCATGAAGATGCATCGCTTTCAAGGAGATGCATGATCGCTCTCTCAAATATGGTCACTTCTAATGCAAATGCTGCTGGGATAGTCTTGCCATATGTCTTTCAGCATGTGCCAGTACAACAGGCTTTTGAAGCAAGACACTCTCTTGTCCCTTTTCTGGTTTTCATTCGTAATGCAATACATGTCAAGCACGAGCTGACGGATGTTTTGATCACACAAGACTCTTTTTTGCCATCTGTTCTGATGCTTCTGCCCAGCGGCGCCTACGACACGGCAGATGAGACAACGCTCGCGGAACTTGTCTCGGTGATCACATATACGTTCATCAAAAGGCATACGCTGCATAAGGTAATGAAACACTTCTCATCACAAGCAGAAAGCGCGACTATTATACTTGTCCTTTGGAGATTTATTGAAAACGGATGTTTCCATGAGCAGTTTCCCACTGTCCCGGACAGTAGGTTGCCGTCAGAGATTGCAATTTTGTTAAAACAAGATGTCGACAAACTCGAGAACATCCTGACATCAGAAACAGATCAGGAAAGATCCCTGTCTCCTCAATGGCAGCTTCTCATGCTACAAGTCGCCTCTCTGGCGGCGATATTGTCAAATCAGCAGCAGGAGCACTGTCGTACAGATATCACTATCCAGGCCGTCATTGAACCAGTCATTACTCTTCTTGGGCTCGCCTGTGAGCAATTCCCACGCGGTCCAGGTGGTCGCGCGAGCAAGGAAGAGAAAGCGGTGGACATTCATCACCTCAAAAGGGACTGCGTGCGCATTGTAACCTGCCTGGCACATCGTAACAAGGATATCCAAGACAAGGTCAGAATGTTGGGTGGATTGGGCTTGGTGCTGGCACAATGCAACATCGACGAGGACAACCCTTACATCAAAGAACACGCAACGCTGTGTATGCGAACATTGCTGGAGAACAATCGCGAAAATCAGGCAGAAGTGGAGAACATGACTCCGCTGAGTACTGAACAGACGCCACAACTGGCTGAAGCAGGAATGCAAAGCCGCTTGAATGCAAATGGCAAGGTCGAATTGTTGAAGTCGCAGCTTGAGGAGGAAAAGCCCGATCCTTGAAATGGTTAAGAAACTGGTAACTATACAAAGAATCTAGAAATGCTTCGAACAGATCATGGCGCATCAAATTCGAGCCCGTCCTGGCCAGTGTTGTGCATGACGCCAGCATCCATATCGATTTCATCTTGCTGCATCGGATGGGGCTGCAGGGTGTCCACTGCCAAAGTCTTTTCGAGCTCTGCAGCACGCAGTGCTTCGTTCTCAGCACGCTTTTCAGGCGTAGCCATCTCCTCAGGCGTGAGCTGAGCAACTTTGGTCGCAGGTAATGTCCCTGTCTTGACAGCGTTCAGCAATTCTGGGTTCGACTAGTGACATCAGCTTGATTGTGCAGCTGCTTGGGAAGCTGACTACCTTGAGATTGGCAGCCTTCGATCTTATTTCAGCCTTGTATGTAGCATCGTCTCCAGCAGCATGTTCAGCGATGGATTCTTCAACCTGACGAGCAAGTGACTCGTCCTGTATGGATTTATTGAGCAAGTTGACGCAGGCTTCACGCGACATTGCTATAGAGCTTGAGAATTAGTATCGAGGTCAATCGCGTTTGCTCGACTTGTCGCAATTTCAGTGACGTCGAACGTGAGATTAAGCAGTCACAAACCGAGAATATCGCAATAGCATAGGGCTTCCTCAAAGTCGCATCGGGAACGAATGGCTATCGACCTCCAGCAGCTGCACGCGTTGTGCCTCGCGCTCTTGCTGTCGTTGAGCCTCGACCTCTAGCTGAACCCCCACCACGTTTATTTGCCGGCGTCTGTGTTGCGCCTGTGCTGCTTAGGCTTTGTCGAGGAGGCGGCCGTTCGACAAACGAGTCATCCGTTGTCATGAATGTGTTGTCTGACCCGCCAGTCTTGCTGATGGCCGTGCGGTAATCTTGCTGCCATGTAGACGCGTGCCTTTCTGCGGCGCGCTTGAAGGACTCTGGTACTGGAGCCTAAACAGCGATGTGAGCGAATGGCATTTGCAAGCACGGTCATGCTTACCTCAGGAAAGTCAACGCAGAATGCATTCACGTTCAAACCATAGAGAAAGCTTGCAAAGCTCTCATTGAAGCGCGAGATATCTTGGCCAAGTCCAACAATCTGCTGCATATTGGCATTCAAATCACTGAAGGCATCAGCGAGCTCCGAGAAGCCAATGTCGAGCAGCTCTAGAGGCGTGTCGCTGGCGTGTCCGCTTGTGCTGTTGCGCGATTGAGAGAGTGCAGAGAGTGAGCCACGCTCGATGCGACGAAGCGGTGTAGTTGGCCTGCTTGACCGGCGGTGCGGAGAGGGCATCGCTTGAGTGATAGAACGCGTCTGAGAGTGTCTGTCTCGCTATAGCAAGTCAGTAGATGTTATAAGCTCTTCTATTTCTTAGACTTGGCCGGCTTGTTTTGTTGTTGCAGACGCGACGCGAAGATTTCATGAAACACGATGGACGAGCAACGATCTGATGCGTGATGTGAGGATATAGAGCCTACGTGATATGCTCCAGCGTCGACTCATGCATTGTCCTTGAAAACTCCTTTGTCACCTTCAGCGGCCTCGATATTCTATTGAACATACAGATCCGCCATGCCAATTATCTACAGCCGATGCGCTGTGACTGTGAGATCGACAGGTGGAGACATCATGTTCAGACAGGCACGCCTATCGCATGACCTGCAGCGGCCAACTCTCCAGTGGCACGATCTGCGTTCGTTGCCACGCAAGTTCCCAAGAAGATGTACCCAGGTAGGCATGCGATCGCCTCCAGATGGCCAGGTTGTGAAAGAATTTCACCAGTGATTGGTCGATAAAGGTCTGCGGTCTGCCTCCGTTCTGCCAGAGACTGTAGGCTGTACAACAAAGCAGCGCCGCAAACAAGCCATCCGCAGATGCTGTTGAAGTAATACCTCAGTAGCTAGTCTCCGCCGTGATCTTCTTCAATTCCCATTCGCTCTCAAACCGCTTCTTGAGCTGGTCGAGCTGTACGAGCACAATCTGACATGCCGCTTGAACTGCGGCCTTTGGTTCAAAGCCGTCGACTGTTTGTACGCGCAAGATGAAGCTGTGATCGAGTGGATGCTCTACTTTGTACGCCGCGAATAAGACTCTATCATCCTTGAGAAGCTGAGCACGCAGCAGATTACCAAGCGTATGGTCTTCCTTTTCGAATTTGATGGTTGCGCAATTGGGCAGCTTCGAGTCGGGAGTGACGGCGACCTTGGCGACGCCTTCTGGAACAAGAATGAGCTCGTAGCGTTCTGGAGCGTTTGTCATGTTTGACACTGGGAGCCACAGAAGCTGGCAACGAGAGAAATGGAGGTAGAGACAGAGGCAGAGAGAGAGTTGCGCGACTGTTTCTTGGTCAATTTTCTTTTGCAGCGACAACCAAGCGACAAGTCAGACCTTGCAGTACTGGGAGGATAGCGGGCAGGGCCTTCATTCTTTTGCAAGGCAGTGATTCGTATCGCTGAGGCTTGCATCATGCAAAAGTCGTTGTCTCTACTCTGCGGTAAGGCCATCGCAGCAAGGACATTCTCCTCGTCGTGTGTCTGGCAAAATGCATCGACGCCCAATCTGGTGACAGGCATGGCACAAGGGAACCGTGAGCAAGGTGGATCAAGAACAGACTATGACCCTTCCGTGTCCTTTGGCTTCCGACCTGAATCACGATCCTATTTCACGGGCAACAGCGTTTACAATGACAATCTACTCGCCTTAGAGCGCATTGTACGCAAGCACTCGAAGCTACCAGAACTACCACTTGGACAATATCCCAAGACTTATTGGCGCACGATAGAACAATACAGAGAACTTGATACAACGAGTCATGTGCGACCAACAGACCATAAGAAGCTCTTGCAGCTCCTCAATCGCCTAAACCGCATTGATCGCGCCTACATGCCGAAAGAAGTGCTCGAGACGATGGCATACTACACACGTGAACGTCTCGGTTCAGATCCAGTCAAGAAGGATCTTAAGCCAGACACTTTTGGGCGCACCTTTGGTGTTGGCAGGCGGAAGGAGTCTGTCGCACGCGTGTGGGTTGTGCCAGGCAAAGGAGAGCTATTCATCAACGGTCGCCCTCTCGACAAGTTTGTCCAACGGCCTCACGACAAGGAAAGCATCTTGTTGCCGCTCGACACGACTCAACGGCTTGCACAGTACAATATTTGGGCGTATGTGGATGGTGGTGGCACGACGGGGCAGGCAGAGGCAATCCAGCTTGGCATGGCCAAGGCACTTGTCATTCACGAGCCAGAGTTGAAGCCAGTATTGCGGAAGGCGGGCTGCATCACGGCGGATAGCCGTCGCGTGGAAAGGAAAAAGACCGGCAAGCCCAAGGCGCGCAAGAGTTATACATGGGTCAAGCGATAGACACAGACCATTCTCACGCTCCTATAATCTCCTTGAAATATGCTCGTTATGCATAAAATGTTGTATTTGAATATGCAGCGCTCGATATACAGGAAATGAAGAAGATGCTGGATTGCAGCAGATACTATACGGCGAGGAACTGGACCATTTTCTTTGTGCGCTGAACCGTTAGCATTAGTTCGAAAAGGCCGAAGTTGATCGCACCTCTTTGTACATGACTCTGTGCCCGCACGCTCGACAACGAATGACTTCGCGCATTTGGATATTGTTCTTTTGCCCGCAGTCCGCACAGATATAGTTGACCTTGTCGGCCTTGGCTGGCCCTGCTTCGTCCTGATTCATTGAAGCTGTCTTGTGTGCTTTGGTGTGATCGCCTTCGTTGTCGAGATTTTTCAAAGTTGCGCGAAAATCAGGCGACAGCAGCGAGTCTTCCTCTGTACAATCATCATGCTTCTTGGATGCGTGCATGGCGTACAGACTAGCTCATGAACAGACGGCAAGGTATCAAACAGGCGCTGTTAAAGCTGCTGCCTGGCCTGCAAGATGCGACACTGCCCAAAGAGCTAGAAACCTTGACAGAGGCACTAGACAGCGTCCATATACATCTTGAAGACAATCAAAAGCCAGCAAAGCTCTACCTTTGTGCACATATCGCTTGTGATGAGCTCTTTTTTCATCTAGGCCTACCTACTCTTCGACTGGACAGACCGCCAGTCCCACCTAAGCTATACAACAAGCTCTATCAGCAGATCAAGCGGGATCCTCAAATCCGCAATGTGCTCTCGCGGTCCAAGACCTCGACAACCGCACAAGAAGAGCGTGACCTGGCCCACAAGCTCATCGCCGATTTGTGTGAGCATAACCAAGAACAGGTCCCAGCTGATCTGGTACGGAAAATCATGGACGTCTCGACTGATTTGCAACGCGGCTTCAACACCAAGACACTCGTTGCAGCTTCGTTCCTCGTTGCACAAGCAGTCTCTCGTAAACGGCTACTCAATGCAGAACGCGGCGAGTACAACGATGAGACAGAGGTGCAAGATACAGACACAAGAGCAATTAGCAGTGAGGCTCGCACAGCACTTGCGAAAGAGTTGGCGATTCCAGAGGAAGATATTGACAGTGCCTACAAGACTTTATTTGACATTGTGAATGACAAGAATTGGTTCCTTGCTCTCATGCTCGGATCAGGGTCTCTGGCTTCGTCCAAGGCTGTCCAAGGTTCGCAAAAGCGCTTTGTGCTAGCAACGCTGGTATGTGACTCGAATTCTCAAGCCTTCTAATCGTCTAGGCACAGTCTATCTATGATTCTCGCAATCCGAAGCGCCAGGCACAGCAAGCCAGATGGGAAGCCGAAATGCTAGACCTGATCTGTCAACGCCGACAAGCCGTTCAGCGCGACTCGTAAGCAATAGACCTAAGTGAAGCCTCATGTTTTGATCTACGTCGATATGATTATGGATCACTATAGTTGTGCGATCTATCGTAAATGTGACTGTTCCTCAATCCCACCGCTTGGGGACAATTTCGCATCTAAGAGGGCGACGCTCCGGCTGTCGTGCTGCTTGCTCGCTTGTGTCTGGCTCCGGCTCATCGTCTTTAGCGGCAGTCTCATCAGCGCACCATGGCATCTTTCCAAAAGCTATGGAATTCGCCCGTTGGGCCCAAAACGACCCATTTTTGGTGTGTTCGCGTGAGATGCATCAGCGTCTTTTACTTTTGGTACATTGCTAACGCGTTTTAAGGGCACCTATCGCTAAGATGGTATGTTGGTGGTTATCAAAGGA
The DNA here is from genome assembly GCA_003717255.1 of Protomyces gravidus. Taxonomy (NCBI): domain Eukaryota; kingdom Fungi; phylum Ascomycota; class Taphrinomycetes; order Taphrinales; family Protomycetaceae; genus Protomyces; species Protomyces gravidus. The sequence goes on along the minus strand of QXDP01000087.1, from coordinate 162,485 downwards.
GTTGGTGTTTTGCGCAATCGTCTGATTCAGTCGTGGCGACATGACTACCTCCTTGTATGCACTTGAACAGCTCAACTGACTAGCTTTAGTGCGTTGCGGCGGCTTCCTTTGCGGACTATTTTAGGCCTGCAGACCAGATCTCTATGTCGCAACAAGGTGCTCTCATGGTGACTGGCAGTATTTGGACACGGTGGTGTTTTGTGATTACGCCAAAGAACTACGCCCTTGCAGCCATCAATGCATCTGTCGGGCTCGGTGGCGGCTATCAGTTCTTCAGGGTATGGCCACTATGACGGGGCGACTGCCCTTGATGGTACACGAGCTAATGCATTAGGCATACAATTGGCACAGACAACATCCTGAAGCCAGTATTAAGCAGCACGAGAAGGAAGTGCTCGCGAAGAAGGCAGCTACCGAGAAGTTGGCAACCAAGGAAGCGAGTGTTGGTGCGTAACTCAGTCATCTTTTGATCAGACTGAGGCAGATGAATCTTAGTCCAATCTCGCCCTCATTGATGATGATCTCTCTTGACCGTGATTACTCTTCTTATTCCCATCTGAATCTCTTCCACACGTCGCGCGCATTTTGCTCATCAGATTAGACAAGCAATACAAGAGCCAAGTCGCAAGGATGAGTGATCAAGGGCCAACAGCGTCAACGCCCGCAGAACGCCCTGAAAACAGACCAAAAGTGGTGGACCCCGAGGACGGGCCTCGCGAACCCTTTCCGATATGCATTCAGGGCGAAGTGGTCAAGGGTTTCGGCCGAGGCAGCAAGGAGCTTGGTATCCCTACAGCCAACATATCTGAAGATGCCATTCCCCAACTGCTAGAGCATGCGCAGTCTGGCATTTACTATGGTCTTGCGCGCGTTTTGCATGCCGACAGTGATGCAGACGGTGCAGTTCACAAAATGGTCATGAGCGTCGGCTGGAACCCCTTCTACAAGAACACGGTGCGCAGTGCAGAGGTGCATATCATGCATAAATTTGCAGGTGACTTTTATGGCAAGCAGCTCAAGGTCATCGTGATTGGCTTTATCCGTCCGGAGTACAACTATACAAGCATGGAGAGCTTGGTGGAAGACATCAACGAAGATATGCAGGTCTGCCGACGCAGTTTGCAGCGCGAGGCGTACAAACAGTACTTCCACGACCAATTTCTGCTTGTAGAAGGAAAGCTCTGAAGTCCAGAGACTGAGCCATTGAGGCGCGACATAAAGCCACTAAAGGTGGGAGCCTGTTGCACTCTTGACGGCAGTGATGACTTGATCAAAGATATTCACTTCACAGGCGATGACACCTTTACTCTTCAGTGTCCGGCCTCTACCAAAGTCGAGCGGCTTGCCATCCATGTCGCTCACTTTGCCACCAGCCTCTGCAATAATGACATTGCCAGCGGCGTGGTCCCAGATTTTTTCTTCATATGTTGCAGAGACTGGCAGGCGTAGATAGATGTCGCCGTCGCCGCGCGCAATAGAGCAGTACTTGGCTTGTGAGTCCATACGCACAGATGGTTTCGTGATGCCCAGCTTTTGAGCAATAGTTGCATTTGTATTGTGTGCCGAGTGGCCGGATTCGACCGACTCGCAGAAGCTCGCCTCCGACGTTGCTTGAATCTTGTTCATCATGATGCGTCGTTCAGGCTCGCTGCGGTCGAGCGGTGATGAATAGGCACCACAACCCGTGAGTGCTGAAAAGAGTAGCCCCTTCTTGCCGTCAGGCTGTGCTGGGTCGACTGGCAAGTTTGGGCATCCAATGACACCAAGCACAACCTTGGCATCCTTGATGAGACCCAGACATACAGCATACTGCCCACCTCGAAGAAATCCCTTTGTGCCGTCAATTGGGTCCAGCGCCCACATCATGCCGGACTCGCCACCAGCATACTGGCCCAGATCGATTTTCTCCAGCATCTCTGCCTGTGAGGCGATAGGCCCGACCTGCTTCTCCTCTTCTGCCTGCAGGATCTCAGAGACAAGCTTCCATACTTTGTCTGACACGGTCTTGTCTTGTCTCAAGGCATCAGCGTCCTCTTCACCGACAATGGGAATTTTGGGAAATGCTTGGCTGAGTACCGCATTGACAATAGCCTGCGCGCCAAAGTCGGCGACAGTGACAGGTGATTTGTCGTCCTTTGTCACGGTCGAGGCCTGGACTAGGTTTTGAAAGACAAGTGACGTGAGCTTCGAGGCCCGAATCACGGCCAGCTCGGCGAGTCTGAGTTCTGCAGCATAGACAAGGGCCGACATGTTTGATGATGCTTTCTCTCAAGTAGCTGTTTGATTGCAATTGTGCAGCTGGCTGTCGCTCTTTTGTGCATTTTGTCATTTTCAAACCCTGCAGGACGGCTGCAGGCAGGAACGCAGTCTATCTCTTTTCTTCTTCTTGCATTCAGCTTCTCGGTATTGGCAGAAGTCTCATTCGTAGATAGAAGAGAGATGCTCAGGCTAGAGATGAGGGCCCAGCGGGTCATATGCTCAAAACAAGTCGCGACACGTATGCTTTCATGGTCATCTGAGTCAATGTTCTGACATGCAGTCCTTTATAAAAGACAGGCCGGCATACAGGCCATTGCCAGGCCGTCAATACATGCCTATTCAAGTCTCAGGCGGCACAATGGGCGGCAATGCTTCGAGCTAGGTGCCATACGCTGCAATACGACACAGGCAACCGGTGCCAAGACCGAAAGCAAGACGAAGGATGATGACCTGACGGAGGAGCAAAAACAGAAGCTTGCAGAGCAGGAAGAGGCCATTGTCAAGTCTGCGCTTGGAACAGGTCAAGTGGATGTGGTAACAGGCTTGCCGGCGAAAGCTCCAAAGAGCGAAAAGAAGCTGACGCTCTGGGAAAAAGTCAAGAAAGAGGCAGCACATTATCGCGATGGCACGAAGCTATTAATCTTTGAGGTCAAGCTGTCTTTCCGTCTTGCGCTGAAAATGGCCGCTGGACATGAGCTCACACGCCGCGAATGGCGACAATTCAAGCGTACTGTGCAGGACCTGCTTCGTCTGGTGCCATTTTCGGCCTTTGTCATTGTGCCCTTCGCAGAGCTGCTGCTCCCCGTGGCCCTCAAGATCTTCCCTAATATGCTGCCGTCGACCTATGAAGGAGCCAAAGCCAAAGAGGCCAAGGCGCAAAAGCTGACCACAACGCGGGAGGGTGTGAGTGGATTCTTGCGCAAGACCATTCAAGAGTCAGGCTTGCCTTTGTCTGCCAGTACGAAGCAGCGCGAGGAATTTGTGGCATTCTTCAAAAAGGTGCGCTCTTCAGCAGTAAGTCCTACGCATGAGGATATTGTCAAGGTGTGCCGCATCTTCAAGGATGATCTGACGCTTGACAACTTGTCGCGGCCGCAACTTATTGCCATGTGCCGGTACATGAACTTGTCCTCATTTGGCACAGATACGCTTCTGCGCTACAACATTCGTCATCGCATGCGGCAAATTAAGCGCGACGACAAGGCCATTGCTTACGAAGGTGTGCCTACGTTGAGTGTGCCAGAGTTGCACGCTGCGTGTCAGTCTCGCGGTATCCGGACGCAAGGAGCCTCGCCTGGCCATTTACGCGACGAGCTCAAGCAATGGCTCGATTTGCGTCTCAAGCATCGTGTGCCATCGACATTACTCATTCTGTCTAATGCATTCAGCTATGGCCATAATGACGGCAAGCCTGAATCATTCTATGATGCGCTCGTGGCGACACTCTCTAGTCTTCCAGAAGAGCTGTACCATGAGGCCGAGCTCGAGGTGTCGTCCCTTGAAGGCCATGCCACGAACAAGCAGCGCCTCGATGTGCTGAAGGAGCAGGCAGACCTGATTGCAGAAGAGGCAGAGCAGGACAAGGAGAGTAAGACGCGGGTGTCTGACCGTGAAGACCTCGACAAGGAGGATGAGCAAGAGCCTCCTATCGCTCAGACGGAGAACAAGACAGAGGGCGCTGTCAAAGAGACCAAGTAGACCCTCCTAATGGTAATATAGATCTGTCTTTGTACATAGGCAATAAAAGTACTTCCCCGGCACATATATTTCAACGCGACACACAGCAATTTACAAAAAGACAACACCGGACAGAGCTAGCTCAAGCGCCGGATCAAGATGAGCACGTCGCAGCTTAAGCAGGACTATCTGCCTCTTGTTCCAGAGAACCTGCTTCACAATACGCAAAAGATCACCTTCGTACGCAACATGACTGCTCCAATTTTGGGTCTCGTTGCAGGTGTGCTGGGGCTCACAGGCTTCCTTGGCTTTGGCCTGTTCTTTGCAGGCAGCACGGCAATTACACTGCTCATCTATATCTTGCGCATGCCTGCTGCAGCAACACACCTAGTCTGCGGGCGAAGCTCGCAGCACGGACGCGCAAAACGCTATCTTGGAGATTCGTGGACACTCTGGCTCGGCATCCTTTCTGGCAGCGGCGGACTCGCCAGCTACTTACTCACTTGGACGCTCTTCTACGGCCTGGTTCATGGTATGCTCTTCTCAAATGCGTTTCATGCTAACATGCTTAGTGTACGATTAGCTGAAGATCTCGCACACTAGCTGCATTATCGCCGTCCGAGCGCAAGAGGAGATCCGCTTGCTCCACCGACCTGCAACGAGACTGCCCGTGACTCTCCTGGGCGACTGAGGGGCGATTGCCGAAACAGACCTCCGGGCGAATTTGACCGTTGCTCTACGCTGCCACTACTCAGGGACGAGGTTCGCCGCCTATTCGATTGGGACGGCTCTGCAGAGTCCAAAGAAACGCGCGATGCACTTGGACTCGGTGTCATTTGCTTTTGAAATTTGGGCGGCGTTAGGCTTTGCTTTTGTGGGTGACCTGCGCCTGCTCCGAGAACCTTATTGACGGCGACACTCGCTTGAGAGGCTGGCGATGCTGGAAGGTTCAGCTGCTTCCGTTGCGCCTCCGTCAAGCTGTATGTCTCTGCTGCAGCCTCGCTCAAAGTCCATCCGAAGCGGCGCACATTTTCTGCTATATTGTAGCAAAGTAGCGCATAGAGAGCATATCGCATATACTTCAGCAAACGCAAATCCATGGACAATAGCTTGGCGGCCGTGTCGAGGTAGGCAGAGACCTTGTAAAGCGCGAAAAGAGCAGTCGCGTTGAGCAGGATCTTTCGAATAGTGCTGTCGTTCGGAGCATTCTTCCGCTGCAGCTCCGGAATGAGGCTCACAACAGGATGTGACCATCTTCCTGTAGGCGTCTGTGTCGCTGACGTCGGTGTAGCTGGCAGAGGTGATGGGAATGAAGACAGTCGCGTCGGTGTCGCGCTGCTTTCTGATGCAGGTGTGCGCGCAACAGCCGGGGAAGGTGAGGCGGGCGGGCCCTGTGACTCGTAGAGGGAGCGAGCAAAAGGGCTCGAGAAGGACATGTCTCCTCCTGAGCAAGTAGCAGAGCTATCTACTCAGAATGTTTACAGCTGTGTCAATTCGTCGTCGCGCGAGTAATAATTCGGTCATGAGATTGATGAGCTACCATCTACGTAGAGCAAGCTACACCTTTGCACATGAGTCGAGGTTTGAGCTGAATTCGTAAAGACCTGTCTCATACTTAGCCCGCTCAGCTGCCAAGAGAGCCCTCCCGAAATGCTGCTTGGCTTCTGTCAGCTTGCCAGCCCGCCTCGCCAGCAGGCCCAAAGTATTGTGATTCTAGAGTGTTAGCAAAGGTGCAGCGGATCATAAATGCGTACATTTGCAGCACATTCCCCGCAATAGTCATCGTGCTTATTGTGCGGCTCGAGGCATACACTGAGTGAGCGTTTCGCCCACTTTTCGCACTCTGATGCACTGCCAAGCGCCCATACGAGCTCGGCAATGTTTGACATGGTACTCGCTGTCTGACAAGAATGAATAGTGATCTGCGGATGTACCTCTTCATATTGCAAGACAGACATGAGCGCATTCAGCGCGTCCTTTAGCTTGCCTTGCCGCGCTTGAAAGAGAGCTAGAGCCTTGATACTCGCCAGCATATCAGGCTCATGTCGCATAGTAGGCTGTACTTTGATTGGCATACCGTGTTGATAGTCTGGAAAATAGCATTGAACGGCCAGATCAAGTGATGCCGCTGCTTCAGCGGTCTGACCAAGCCGTTCCTGTATTTCGCCGAGCTTCCTTGCACAATTTGAGCGAAGCGATGCCGTTGCAGGCTGTACAGGTACGGCTGAAAGCGCAGATACATAATGCTCAAGGGCTTCCGGTGCTGAGCCTTCCTTCCGTGCGGTATCGCCGAGCATGAGCCAGACTTTTGCCAAAGCCACATCCTGTATCCCGTCAAGCGGACTATTCTCCTCGAGCAGTGCCAGCACTGCCTGCAGATTCGCTCGTGCTGCTAGTGGCTGACTTAGATAGCGCTCGTTGAAGACTGCTGCGCGGTATGCGAAGCGTGCCTTTACGGGCCATGTCGCCGGCGTCGGCTCTTGTCTTTCCAGATAGAGATGTGTGCCAGCGAAGCCTGCTGCAGCCGTGAAGCCTGTGCCAAGCAATGTATACAAGACGACGCGTACGCCGTTTCGCGCTTGATTGAGCACCTGCGTTTGGTTCATTTTTAGGTAGGGTAGCTCGACCCGCTCTACTGGAAGCGAGGTCAGTAGATCAGCTTAGGCTGTGAAGCGGCGGTGCGTGTGCCAAGGAAGATGCAAGCAGAGTCAATCAGAGCACTAAGAGCTAAGCCCTGAGCTCAGAGCAGGTATGGCGCGCGTGCCAGGTGAGCTAGGACGGGCTGGTGAGGCTGAGTTTGTCTTGTCGTTTTCTTGTCTTTCGCTGCAGGTCTAGAGCCCTCTCTCGTCGCTAAACTTGGCCCCGCGCGCACTGAAAAGGGAAAGACATGTCATCGCATGCGGAGCCAAGCAGCATCGTACCTATACGAGGCCATAGATAAGTAGAGGACCGTCGCTTGACTCTCGTGACTACACAAACATCACCACGCAATGCCTATCGTCGTCGCACACAAAGTACATCGCTACACCATCATCCCAAAAGTCCTCTACGTCATCCGCAGAGGCAGGCACTTGTCCATCTCTATTGGTAGCGGCAGGGTATGCTGGCCATTATTATTGCTCTTCCAATGGGCGCTGACAACATAGGTTCAATATCATCATGGCTAAGCGATGAGGCACCCAAGCCTTTTGGACGAGCGCCAAGCGTCGCACATCCAAGCTAGTAAATTCGCTTGTACATCAAGGCTAGCTGCCAATCCAATTACATTTTGCTGAACTATCGCGCTCTCACTGAAATAGCCTTGTGCACTATCCTGCAAATAGTCTCGGCACCAGGAAGGTCCTTGTTCAGAATGCCGACCGTATCCAGAGCGCCTCTGATACTGAAGGGCCAAAGCGCCGATGTATTTGCCGATTGCTGGCTGCACGTTGATTTCGATTCCCATGCGACAGAGAAGACAACCTCATTCGCTCGCATGTGATCCAAGATGACCATGGCAAACGTAACGGCAAGCATGATTGTAATCGCAAGCTCAAAGAGCAGAGGTGCGATGCGTCTCCGCACTGAGCCAGATTCATGGAGGGATCTTGTTGCTTCTTTGCATTGATACTGTGTATACAAGGGAAGCAGAAGCTCTTCCTCGCCGAGAGTCATTATATCGTGCTTCTCTCCAAGCATAAATTTCTCACTGTGGTTGCCCGTGGCTTTTGATGACATTGCAAAGCTTCGATAAATCAATCATAGAAGGCATGAGCACTGAGATCTTATATGATTGACTTGTCTGTGTGCTTGAGCCCTTTGTAGCAGCTCAAGATTGCTTCAGGGGGTGTTTTATGCTTGCGTTTCGAAATTGAGGCTGGTGCACCCATCTGAAAATTGAAATCTTTCCTGCTCAGAATGACAACTTGTGACTCCACAACTACAACGGTATCTTGCAATTGATGAGCATCTTGCCTATGATTATGGTCCTTCGCTTTCCCACAGTAAACAAGGCTGAAAGTGATGCTGCTCATTGCGCGCTGTCCCACGTGGAGAGCAACATTATGACCAACCATGAATCATGAACATGATGACACAAAGCTGGTCATGAAATCACATGGGATTTTCTCGCTGGAAACCCTGAACAGCTCCTACCCCAAGAAGGATCTTCCATCGTCTTCTCCAAGCCCCAAGAAATGCATAAGAACAACTGGAAATCCGCTTTTGAAGATTTTCTTCCTTTCCCTATAACTACATACCTAAATCAACGAGCTATGTTCCCTCTGGACCTTTTCCTCGATGCGAAGCGTATGATCATGCAGAAACTGTATCTCAAGACATTTTCACGCCTGCAAGCCGTTGTTGGCATCACGCCTTCATCGGTGAACGGCAATAATCTCATTGAGCAAGGACCTTCCACTTGCTCAGCACCCTCACCCATCCCTACTGGCGCAACACAGACTTCAGCAACTCAAGACCACATCCTCTCCGCCTCAAACCTGTTCTCTGACAGTTCCCTCACATTCTGCGTCCTCGAGTCGTCCTCTGTGTCGACTCCAGGCGCTGATTTCTCCCATGCCGCCATCACTTCTTTACACCCGGAAGAGAACGAGGCAGCGATGCTTTCTACAATACTCGACATCATCTGTGCATCTGACGAGCACGCAAATGACCACATTGAAGATGTCGTTTCTCTTATGACGGAGGTCACCCCCAAAATTCTTTGTGAGATCATTGATTCGCAACCGTAAGTCTATCGAAATGATCGAAGAACATGCTAAAATCAAGTCCTGCCCCTACAAAAGCCAAGTCATGGGCCGACATGATGGACGAAGATTCAGACGACGACGAGCCCTTGGATGTTCCTTGGCTCAACGAATACGCAAAGGCGTCTGAGGCAAAACGACTTGAGGAGCATCCGACTCAAGCCATTCAGCACACGCTTGATGGCACAAACGAGCTGGACGTCATCTCGATCGTTGATTGCTCTCACCGCTTGGTCCAGGATATGACTCAGCGTTCTAGCTCCTGGGCGGACATCATGGACGATGAGGACGACGACAGCGAATGGGCTCCTTTGCCGTGGGTATCCACTGCCAAGGACGCTTCCGCCATGCTTGACAGCCTCGCCCGAGCAAGTGACTTGACTGACGACGAGCAGTCTGATCTGGACGATGATGTGGCATCCGTAGTGGTTGCTACCATTCCACATGCCGACTTCAGCGAGGCTCACCCTGATCCGTATTGGGCAGAAAATCATCTCTCAGAAGCTCGCCTTTCTCTCATCGACCTCTTGGCAGAGTATGATGACAAAACACACAACGACAAGATCTGGGTTTTGGGCAATCTTCATCGCAAGATCCCTGCTGCGCAGGAATCTAGCACACGACGCAAGGTCGCTCAGTTGCGTGGAGCTCAGTACTGGCTCGATGGTGGCAATTCACTTTTGCCTGAGCCTGAGACGAGGCTCGAGTGCGACTACAAGGCGGCAAACGACGGTGTCTGTCAGGCAAGTCTCGTAAATGATGATGACAACGATGCTACTCATCTGCTTCCTTCGCCAGCGTGCGTTTCGCCACTCAAGCCAGCAAATTTGCCTTGTCTTAGCAAGACACGACGTGCACCAGCTCCCGAGAAGGTCTATGAGCAAGCGTTGACTCAGATCTTGCATGAAGATCTCGACATTTCCGACGGCAAGTCTGCAAAGAAGGAAATTGCAGGAAGACAAGTCCACGATTTGGTCAGCTTTCGGCAACGGGAAGCACCACGACCACAAACTCTATTTGATGAGCTCAAGGGCCTGTTGGACGATGACGACGACGAACCACATGACTATGATCATGGGAACACCAGGTCTACAACACACGAACTACCAACGAGCTTTGCTACCACTTCGCAAACGCAACACTACGATGAAAACAAAATAATAGAGGTCGCCATGGAGTCGGCAACCATTGTCGAGGAATTCGCTCATGGAGATCACAGTAGCAGTACCGTTGACAGTGAGCTGCCAGACTGGCATGATGTGGATGTCAAAGGACAACAACTAGAGTCCATCATGCGCGTTGCGGTGGCGAGTGGTCAAGCAACGCTAGATGACTCGTCAGAAGCGGCCGAGGCTGTGATGGCCCATTTTTGCAAACTGTTTCAAGCAGCTGAGAAGCAACAAAAGTTAATTGCTATGAAACGAGCCAATCAGATCCCTTTGAGCACGTACACGAATGAGGCATTCGTGTGGGCGGGTATGGAGTCGAGTGGATGCTGGACCGCGCAGAAAGCTACGAGCTCTAGAGCGGCCTTCAGTTATGCAGCTCAAGCGGTCGTCGCATCGATGGGCGATGAATACGCTCAAGGCGCGGCCAAGGAGGAGACGAGCGCCAAAGAAGTGAAAAACGACGAGATGGTCTCGGTCACGGTCAGATGGCCTGACCAGATCACTAGCGAACGAGCCAGTCCGTTTGTGACATACGGCACAGCCGCGCCTCTTGCATACTCAAAGCAAGAGGTCTTCGGGGACTGGGCTTGGGATGAGGCGGCGCGGAATTGTGCCTGCGAGGAATGCAGAGCTGAGCTCGATGTTGAAGAGGAATCGATGAAGAGCAAAAAGTGTTTGTGTTTTGTACCCAGCGATAGCGATAGCGTAGATTGATTTCCCTATATGCCTTTTGACCGTGAGTATGATGGTCTCATCTAGGGATCAAAGCATGCCGATGACAATACAAAAGGCAATCCTCCGCTCAGCAACGTAGATCGATTCCGCGCGTCAGCTCATCCTGCCGTACCTCAAACATCACTTGTACACCCACAAAGAGCGCACTGCACGCAATTCCAAGAAAGGCGAAACCACTGACACTGCCAAAGATTTCTGAAATCATGTCGCGCAGACCATCCAGACCAACGCAAAATCCTACCAAATTGGCAGCCATCATCATGAGGATATTGCCTACGGCACCGACAGCGCAGATATGGCGATAGTACCATTCTTTGCGCAGCGGCTTGGTGAGCTGCGTAGCGAGCATCTCGGGAATGAGGAAGATGACCACAAGCCAACCCCAGGTCAAGAGCGTGAGTGAGATGTCGTGCCAGATTGCGACGAAGCTGAATACGGCTAGTGAATTGATGAGGTAGCCAAGAATGCTGGAGCCTTGATCACTGCTTTTTGCCCCACTGCCTCCAAGCGGGATGAAAATGTAGCGAACGATCCAGCGATTGAAGCTACGGTGCCATGCGCGCCAAAACGCGAGGGCACTGTAGTTGTTGGACATGCATCGAATCATATTCTCTGTTGTCTCCACGCCATCAGAGAGCGCCCAAAGTCTAAAGAAGCGCCAGGGAATGAGAAGCTTCAACCAAATAATATGCAAATTGAAATAGCCCAGCATCGATATTTGCATTGGCGAGAGGCCTTGCCATGCGTGCGCCTTGGACATAGCAACAACGTAGATGAAATGCAGAATCAGCTCCATGAGTGCGAGAGAGACGAAGAGCCTTATGGCGTAGGCGATGGTACGTTGTTTAGTGATTGTGGCAGGCTGAACGTGTTGTTGCGCAATATAATTGTTGAATGTGAGAATAGGCCCAGCAAGGTAGAGTGGCGAATAGAAGGTATAAGCGACCAAGTTGCTGAAAGAGAAGTCTGCTGCCGGTGGCGGGGCCGTTATGCGTTCGCGTTCATCGGGACTAGTCTCCCTTGTCTTGGTCTTTTCGACCGGCTTGCTCAAAGACCAGTAGTAGTCCATATTGAATGAGATGATACGCAAAGCAGTGATTTTGAAGTAGATATGCCAGCGATCTAGTAAACCGGAATAGTCATCTAAAAAGGCGACAGAAGGGCTCAACGCTGCAAACTTATACCCCTGATGCCATTCATTAAAGAAAAAGAGTGCAATGATGCTGACCCAAGTCAGAATTGGCGAAAGAGAGCTTTTTCCGAAGAAGCGACCAATACTATAGCTATAGCCAAGGATGATGAGGAGCTTGATGAGGCCAGTACCATGTAGAGCAGCGAGGAAGATGAGGCCGAACAGCAGATCAAAACGCATTCTTGCTACTTTGCGTTCTTCACCACTTGATGGTGTCTGAAAGATCATGTCATAAACGAGACGAGCTGCTTTGTGCCCTCCTAGTACCACAAACAGCAGTGGAATTTGCTTTCGAAAAGAGCTATATTGGTTGTCTGAGTCGTCCACTTGTTTACCAGGTATCCATCCTGGGGAAAGTAAATGAGCATAGCTGGTGTAGTTCGGATGACTACTGTCAGAAATGTCTATCGCAGCTTTGAACATGAGTGGCAAGCAGACAATGATGACCAGAAAGTAAAAGATAAATTCTGGCGTCCTCCACCGTAGCCTGCTTGCCTTGGCAGCGTCGCGCTTATGAACCTGACCATCTAGCGTGTCAAGTGATAGCAACGTTGCGATGCGTCTTAGTAGTGTCATATAGAGAAGCCAGGTCTGAGTCTATCTCAATAGACGCGTCCTCATGCAAGTCGCGTATCATGGGCGCCGTATGTTCGAGCGTGAGATTCGCGGGGATATTTCCATGTGGAAAAAGTCGAGCTGCATGCGATAACATAGCTACTGGCTCTCTGTGTACTTGTCAAGGGGATGGGAGATGCTGAACAGCTCAGAGATGATGCGCAAAAAGCCGCGAAAGCTGTTTTGGTCAATTCGGTAGCGATGCCCGAAGATGCGACGCAAGTTCGAGGCCCTGATTTCACAAAGCTTCAGCAATCTGCGGCGCATCGAGGCTATGGCATTACAGTAGATGAGCTTCTGAGCTCAATGACCACGACAGGCTTTCAAGCAAGCTCTGTAGGTCAGGCTGCGGCTGTGATTGAGCAGATGGTGAGCCTAAATTCACTGAAACAACCTTGCTGACCAGCAGCGTGCTTGGCGCTCCAGCGAACCGGGAGAGGAAGATCGACGGACAACTATCTTTCTCGGTTATACATCGAACCTCATATCAAGTGGTGTGCGGGAATCGCTACGCTTTCTTGTCGAAAACAGGCATGTATCGTGTCTTGTAACGACAGCTGGTGGTATCGAGGAAGATCTCATCAAATGCCTCGGCCCGACATATCTTGGTGCATTCAACCTGGACGGCAAGAGCTTGCGCAGCAAAGGCCTCAATCGAATAGGGAATTTGCTAGTACCCAACGACAACTATTGCAAATTTGAGGACTGGGTCCTACCTGTATTGGATGAAATGCTTCGCGAGCAGAAGGAGCATGGTGTAATCTGGTCCCCGTCCACCATGATACACAGACTCGGCAAGGAGATTAAGGACGATTCAAGCGTACTATATTGGGCGTATAAAAACGACATTCCTGTATTCTGCCCAGCCCTGACAGATGGCTCCTTGGGCGACATGATTTACTTTCACTCTTTCAAAAATCCAGGCCTGATCATCGACATTGCTTCAGACATTCGGAGGATAAATACCATTGCAGTAAGAGCAAAACGCACAGGCATGATTATCCTGGGTGGAGGCGTCGTTAAACATCATATCTCAAATGCCAATCTAATGCGTAATGGGGCAGATTACGCAGTGTATATCAACACAGGCCAGGAATTTGATGGCAGCGACTCGGGTGCGCGGCCGGACGAGAGTGTCAGCTGGGGCAAACTGAAAGGTGATGCTGAGGCTGTCAAGGTATATGGTGACGCTTCCATCGTCTTTCCTCTGCTTGTCGCCGGTACCTTTGCCAAATCACCTTAAGATACTATCCTTGTCATCTGAATAATGCTTTCGCCTAACCCTAGTTGGTCGCTCTCCTTGACGCGTCATGTAGCTCGACGTGAAGGTTTGCAAGGACGTACTGAAGGAGGACTGCCTGGGCCATGTCGTCTGCGATGGAGGTAGACGCGTCTGCTGTAGACGATGCTGCGTCAGTCGACAAGTTGAAGCAGGCTATTGATGCTGCACTCTCTTCAGAAGCCAAGGGACACAACTTTCCGCGGACACTGTCGGCGCTCAAGCCACTGCTTACAACCGACTCGCTACAACAGGTCATCAAGCAGCTCAATGGTCCTCAAGCTCTGAGCGATGCGGCTTCAGGTACTTCATTTTCAAGCATCACGCCGTCAGGCAATGCGCTGCTTGACAACATGCTCGGATTGTTAGTACAGGTGCATCTGCTCAAGTTAGAGCAAAATGAGGCAGGTTTCGCCTTGAGTCAAGCGCTTGTCAATGAGATTCGAAAGTGCAATAGCCGGAAGCTGGATGTGTTGGCATCAAAGGTATGGTTCTACTATGCTCGCTTTGCAGAGCTGCTTGGTAAAGTGCTCGAAATCCGCGATAGTCTGCTCCAAGCTCAACGGACAGCGACTCTGCGCCACGACAAGGCCTCACTTGCTACACTCATTACACTTCTGCTGCGTAATTACCTGTTGCTCAACGATGTGGTCGGCGCGGACAAGCTCATCAGCAAGACTACCTTTCCCACAGCTGCGCCGAATGCAGTCATTGCGCGGTATCTCTACTATGTGGCACGTGTTCGTGCTATTCAGCTTGACTACTCTAGCGCAAGCGACTACCTGACCAATGCCATCCGCAAGGTTGACACGAATGCCCACACAGCGGGCTTCCTACAAGCGGTTCACAAGCTCAACATTGTAGTGCAACTTCTGATCGGAGAGATCCCAGCCAAAAGTGATTTGAAGCAGCCGTTTCTGGAAAAGGCGTTGCAACCATATGCTGCACTCGTCAATGCAGTCCGAAAGGGCGATCTGTCAGAGTTTGGCAAAGTGACAGACAAGTACAACGAAGCATTTGCTAAGGACAACAACGCGTCGCTTGTAGCACGCCTACGTAACAATGTGCTCAAGACTGGTATTCGCTCCATCAGCCTGTCATACTCGCGCATCTCGCTCAAGGATGTCTGCCTCAAGCTGGGGCTGCCAAGCGAGGAGTCAGCCGAGTATATCGTATCAAAGGCTATCCACGAAAACATCATTAGTGCGACATTGTCACATGAGCAGGCACAATTGCTGAGCACGCCGCCGGTCGACATCTACAGCTCAGATGTACCTCAGCATGGCTTCCACGAGCGCATCAAGTTTTGTCTCGAATTGCGCAACGAGAGTGTGCGAGCAATGCGCTTCCCAGAGGATACAGGAAGAAAGGCTGTACTTGAGCTTGAGGAGGAACGAAGAAGACTCGAAGAGAGTTATGGTGACTTGGATTCGGACGACGACATTGATGAGCTTTAACACATACATTCATCATACATGAGGCATTATACAAGTTTTGTCTTCTTTGCCAGCTTGACACCGAGCAAAGAACCACGTTCACGCTTCTTGACCAGGGGCATGGGCTTGATGACCGGCGCAGCTTGAGCAGGTATCGCTGCTGCCGCCTCTTCATCTTCCCTGAGTCGCCTAATCGGTGCATCTCCTTGCTCAGTGGCGAAGACTTGCTTTGCAAGGGCCCTGTCTTCTTCACCTGCTTCAGCTTTACTCTGCAAACGCGCAGCCATTACTGCCTCTTCTTTGGCCTTGTCCATCGCCAGCTTTTTCAATAGCGCATCTGGGTCTATCCGTCCAGCTTTCGCATTGCGCATGCGAATCTCATCCAAGGCATCAGCTATTTCCATTTCGCGCCGTGCATCGACCGTCTTGACTTCCAGCTGCTCCATCGCTGTCGCTTCTTCCTCCTCTGCCAGCTTGTCCAGCTCGGTCTCATCGTCTCCATCTGCGGCTTTCGGCGCACGCAGCGGCTCAACGCTGCGCGTCGCACCTGATTCAGCCGTGAAATCTGCATTCCGTGGATCTGTCTTGAAGGTGATTGAGCTTGAGCAGCGCGTACAGCGTATATGGAAGCGAAAAATCTTGATTGAAAAGTACCGCTCTGATGTCTCTTCCTTGCGCGCATTGAACTTCTTGCCCTTGTAGATGTATTCGCCGCATGTCGAACAGCGCATCGAGAAGGGCGTCATGAGACGAACGGTCTGTTTGCCGCCATGACTGCCGCCGCCGCCACTGATGCCGCTGCCTTTGCCCTTGCGGACCTTTACTGGCTTTGCTGGATCATAGTCTGGCGGGTAGTACTTGTTGATAACCTTGCGCTCTGACATGCTGCTACTATCACAGCACCAATGACGGGCTCTAGCGAGCAATGGTCCGTCGCTTCCCCTGTACCTTTTGTCCTTTTTTGGTTGTCGCTCGTCCCAAGATTTCAAACTTCAAAAGACTTCGACAAAGCACAGCAAAGGCATTCATCAAGAGCTCTGGAGAGGGAAGCATCCAGTACGCCTTCTGGGTCATCAAGATGTCTGCTCCCAAGGCAAAGCTCACATTTGACACACTGTCTGCCCTCAGGCCGCGCAAAATCGACCCAAAATATGCAGCACTCGGTCAAATGACTCGCATGGTCGAGGCGGCCGAACGTAAAGCAGCAGGGCCGCATGGAAAGCCGAATGCCTTTGTCAACAAGACATCTGCGTTTCTTGAGCGGATGGCGAATCGGCCGCCTGGAAGACGCACGTTTGACCCGAGTAAGCTGCAGCCTGTCTATACCGGATCACGGAATCCTCGTCCGGCCGCTCAGCAGAGGCAGCCTCAACAAGGTCAAAAGAAGCAGGGAGACAGTCAGCTGACCGCGGCACTCGACACCTTGGCCTCCCGGCGAGCTCCAACAGGTGCATCGGGACCTAGCAGCACCGGTGAACGCTTCAGCTTCCGTCGCGACGTGGCGAGTCTTGACAAGTTGGCAGCATCGGCAGGCATCGACTCATCTGCGGGAGCTGTGCAGAAACGCCGATCATACGCAGACAAGGTTGCTGAGCGGCAGCGTGGTACATCTGGTGGTGCATCATCACAGAGTAATACACAGACACGCTTTTCATTGCCTGGGCAAGGCGCAGGTGGACGTCGTTCCGGTGGCATGCAAAGGCAAGCTGGAGCTCAGACAAAGGGCCCGCGTCAAGCAGTAGAAGGAAGCAAGCGGCCGGCACGTACTCAATCCAAGATGCAATTGGATGAAGCAGAGCGACAACGACGATTGCAGGAACGCCGGGAACAGGAGCGTCCGGCGGCTGTAGCATACAGGGCGCCAGACTTACAAGAGTTGACGACGCAATTGTCGATGGAGGATGCAGCACTACGTAAGGAATCTGGCTGGGCTTCGTACAAGGCGGTCGGCAGATTGCTTGAGCAGGGCCACGATGCCGCCAAGCTTGTCGCTACGAACCGTTCTATCGTACCAAAGCAGGTTGTGCTCAAGAAGATCTCAGGATGGCTCCCAGAAGTGACGCCCATTTCGTCACAGCCACGGGCATAGACTTGCATATCATCCATACTTTGAACTATCCATGCATGCATGCTAGCTGCTCGTCCGTTTGACAAAGCTATCAGCGTGTTTGCGAATCCAGGGATGCAGCTGCACCTGATCTAATGCGAGCCGCCGTTCGGGGTTGTGTTGCAGCAGCCGAGTAATGAGGTCTTTTGCCTCTGCACTCACATAGTCTGGCACACGCAAGTCCACTTTGGCAATTCGCCTGTACGTTGCATTGTGCCCAGACATTTCCTCGAAAGGCGGACTGCCGACGATGAACTCGTAGCAAAGCACACCCAGAGACCAGAGATCCACGTTTTTGTTATGGTCACGACCTTCCACCATCTCTGGCGGTAAATAATCGAGTGTGCCACACAGTGTTGCGCGTCGAGTATTCGGCGCATGCACTGACCAGCCAAAGTCACTGATCTTGAGAAGACCATTCAGGTCGAGCAGGATATTTTCTGGCTTGATGTCTCGATGTATGACGTGCTTTTTGTGGAGATATGCCAGGCCAGATGCCATTTGAGCGATGTAATCTGCGGCACGCGCTTCGGAGAACTTGCCACGCTTGCGAAGATGTTTGTATAGCTCGCCTTGTCCTGCGAACTCAATAATGAGGAAGATGCGGTCGCGATCATAAAAGTGACCATACAGGCGCAAGACATTCGGATGCCGCAAGTTGCTTTGTATTTCAACTTCGCGTCGAACCTGCTTTTCCACCTTGGCTTGCATGAGCTCGCTCTTTTGCAACACCTTGAGTGCGCATACAAAGCCAGAACGCTTTTCTTGCGCGAGATAGACTTTGCCAAATTTGCCCTTGCCCAGTGGCCTGCCAATTTCAAACATACTCAAGTGCCATTCCACAGGCGCTGCAGGCTGTTCAATGAGAGGTGGTGCGACACCTTCATTCTCCTTAGACTCTGATGATTTTCGATCCTTCAGCAACCTTTCTTGCCCGCGCCAGTGACTCGTAGCACCAGACGTATTCTTGCTGTTGGTTTGATTGTGCACAGCGAGCTTGAGTAGCCGATTGACGGGTTGTGTTGACGCATTCATTGGCGCTGATTGTGGTTGCAAGTGTGTCTGCGGCAAGGCCCTTTGCTTGACATTGTGCGCATTACTCTTTTCTAGTATCCGCGGATTCTCTGCCACTGATAGACGCGACAGAGACGACGCAATGTCCATGTCTTCGGTACCTACTAGCTAGTCGCTGGTTCTGATTGTTTGTTTTTGTCTTTTCTCAAATTCGCGCAACGACGACGAACAACCAGCCATTCAATAAAGACAAGGAGGGTGAATTGCTATCGGGGAGGGCTTCAGCAGGCCTATAGACAGCCGCATCATGCTACATCGGCAAACGGATGTCAAGCTCAGAGAGAACCAGGAAAACAGAGCGCATGCACCTGCCTTCCCGAAGACACCCAAGAACAATGTCGCTGCGCCCAATACGCATTTTATAACGCCGGCGAATAAGCCGCGTATGGCACTAGGCAACAAGTCAACCAATGTTCATCACCGTCAACCATTTACGAGTGCTGTCAAAACTGGCAAGCGCCATTCGCCAGTCACGAAGATGACCATGACGATTGCCAAACCAGTCTTCAAGCTGGATGTGCCGATGCAGGAAGAGGTTGCACCAGTGTCAAAGGCACAAGGCGGAGCAGCATTGCGGGAAGCCTTAGATCGCGCCCTTGCCACAGGCATTGATGTCCCAGAGCCTGAATATGCCCCGCCTCCGGTCACAGAAGAGCTGCCTTTTACTGAACCAGATAATGTTGAGCCTATGGATTGGCCGGCCTTCCATGCACTCTGCAAGCAAGCGCGTGATCCCGGACGATGGGCACGACCGCGCAAGCAAGTAGTTCACGAGCCTATGCCTGTCTTTGTGCCGATTCCTGTAGTTGCAGATGAAGAAGCAGCGCGTCCTGGCAAGGCGAAGGTAGCGAATTATGCTGCACCTACAGCCTCTGCTCGAGCGAGATCAAAGGTGGCAGTCGGCAAAGAGAATGTTGTTGCAACGCGATCTTCGAACAAGCTGCATACAAGGTCGCAGTCAAAGAGTCAATCGATGCCTGCCAAGGAAAGTCGCCCCTTAACCTCGACAGCTTTACGAACAAAGGCTGGCACGCCATTGGGGCCGGCCAAGGCTGTCTTTCACACACCTGCAGATGCTGCCTTTTTCGACTTCAACCTCGATGATATCCTGGGATAGCTGGACAAGTGTCTTTGTACATGACTTTTGCTTTTTTCTAGCGCAACGGCTTTTGCTTTATAATTGTAGCGCTACTCGCATACTTTCAACTCACATTGCGGGAGAATTGACAGCGGTAAAGCCGCCACCCCCAGAAGGTTTCTTGACAATACTCGGAGTCTGCATCATACTTGCACCGTCTTCTGTTGCTGCATCGTCGTTCGAGTCATCTTCGTCCATATTGTCAGCGGAATCTTGCTCGGAGTCGCCTTCTTCGTCCTCTTCTTCCGCATCCTCACCATCCTCAATGTCGGTCATTTGCTCATCTTGATCAGCGGCAGAATCTGCATGACCGAGCGGGACAGGCGATGATCCTGCTGGCCTGGCGGCTTCAGCATTGGTTGTTCCTGGGGCTAGTGAGCCGTCCGTTGGTGCACCGCCCATCGAACCACTTGCTGCGTCACGAGCCTTTGCCGCTTTCATCGCTTCATAGGCAGTATTCTCCCGCTCATACCGTAGCTTGTCCTCCTCGAACTGATCCTGGTACATTTTACGCCTTGTCTCATCCATTGCTTGCCAAATCTTGCCCAACTCGCGCGACAAATCAAGTGGCTCGCCTGTTTCGTCACCTTGCCAGTTCGCCTTGATGGCTTCTCTCTCTTGATCACAGAACCGCAGGAATGCATTCTTCGGGCGACGCGGCTGGTCTGGATCTCTGTCGCGCCTGACTTGTGCTTTTGATTTAGGTTGGTTGACATTAGGTGTTGGTTTCGCCTCATCGCGCAATTTAGATGCAGAAGGCGTACCATTTGCGCTTTTGAATTGGCCGTTGCTGGCTCTGCTTGGTTCAGGCGAGGCTGCGGCTTTGTTGGCGGAGTGACCAGGATGCTTTTGCGCCAGATACGTCTCGAATCCAGGACTCGCGGGCGGTGTTGGCGATGCAAGATCGTCTTCTGCCTGGATCTCCTTACTTGCAATACTCTCCAGCTTCTCCAGCAAAAAGGCCCGCTCGAGTCGTGTACGTTGGATGTATCGCTTTGTCCGTGCGAGCTTTGTGATGAGCGTATCGTTGGCGAGTTCGATCTCTGCGATACGTTTCTTGAGGGCTTTGCATTTCTTGCGGTACTTGATCTCTTCTGACTCTGAGAGTGGAGCAATAGGCAGGTCAGTCATGGCAATATTGCTTCTAGTCTAGTTCTTATCCAGTTCATGTCTTGGTCTTGTCCTTTTTGGGTTTGACGTTGCAAGTCACGTGATCAGAGACGCGACTAAGACGCGACGTGAAAGGCAACAAAGAAATGTACAAGGACTTGCTAGAAGGATAGAAGGATGAGATGAGTGAGAAGCCACTGGGCCATGTCGTGCTGTGCTGTACGGCCATATCGGGCCATGTACGTGCAACCATTCTTCGGCAGGCACACGATATGGGCGCAACACTCCAAGGCGCACTCACATGCGACGTCACACACCTCATTGTCGGCGACGTGCAGTCAGACAAGTACAAATTTGCTGCGAAAGAGAGGCTCGATCTCAAACTCATGGGCGTCGAGTGGGTTGCGCGATTGCATGAACGTTGGATCTCAGGGCAAGATGTGGATGTCGAGCGGCTCGAACGACTCCACCAGCATAAGTTCCTGACCGGTCTGCGCATCTCGAGCACAAATCTCGAGAGTGAAATGCGTTCAGAGGTAGAGAAACAGATTATTCAACATGGCGGCATCTATACGCCAGATCTGACAAAGGAAAACACACATCTCATTGCAGGCTTCGCATCAGGACGCAAGTACGACGCCGTACGCATATGGAACAGTGGCATTCAAGTCATCGGAATCGAGTGGCTGCAAGGTTGTATCAAGCGAGGTGCCGCAGTCGGCGAGGAATACTACGCTTTAGATATACCGAGTAATGAGCGCGGTAAGGGTGCCTGGCAAGTAGCAGCGCCTGTTTCACGCAGCAGCAGCGATAGTGCTCTTCTGGGTGCTAAGCGCAAAGCAGATGCACTCGAGACGTCATCATCAACACTCAAGAGAAGGCAAAGTCGACGCGCCTTGCAAGCTGCAGACAATGGCGACGGCTTATGGGATCAAATCTTCCTTAATGCGCCTGCAGTTGAACAACGAACCGGCGAGCAAGACGTCAGCTTTGACCTGCCAAATACTTCAACAATTATGGGCGCAGAAGCAGACATGAGTCTGCTGAGAACCGCCACGGAACCAGTCTTTAGCGGCTGCACTTTTTGTATACGAGACTTCAGTGATGCAAAGACACGCGTGGTTGAGAATGCAATACAGAATGAGAAGGGTAAAGTGTCAGCAACGGAAGAGTCAGGCTGCTATATGGTCGTGCCACAAGGTCATCAGCCACCACAGCATGGTCCAGGCACAACACTTGTCACAGAATGGTGGATCGAGCGGTGTCTGCATTCCCACAAGCTTCTCTCACCTGACGAACACTTTGGTGCACAGCCGTTCAAAACCACATTCCCAATTCCTGGCATGGAAAAATTGAGTATTTGCACATCGGGCATTGAAGGCGTTGAATTGCTACATACTGAAAAGCTCGTGAAACTCACAGGTGCACGATTCACAGAGACGCTGTCACGCGATTGCAGCGTTCTCATCGCGAATTCGCCCTCATCGAGACGATGTGGTGGAGCACTCAAGCTTGGTGTACGCATTGTATCGCAGGATTGGCTCCTTGTCATTGCAAAACGCGGCAAGCTCATTGCCATGACTGGATATGCACTTGACGGTATTGAGTCATCCCGTTGTCGCATCGATGGACAAATCGTTCGCAGTCAAAAGCGCAGCCGTGCCTTGCGCGACTGCCGGGTGTTTGTGTGTCCCGATTGTGCAGAACACGATCCTTTGACTGCGCTTGTCGTTTCTCTAGGTGGAGAAGCAGTCAAGAGTGTTTGTCGTTCAATCACACATCTCGTGGGCGACCTTGAGCAGCTCGGTAAGCAAGAACGCTTAGTTGATGAAGGCAGGGCGATTGTGGTTACACCCGGCTGGTTGAAAGCCTGCGATGCTGCTTCAAGCAGGGTTGCAGAGACCGATTATCGACCTGTCACGAACAAAAAGGCATCACCCGTTAAGCGCGACGAAAAGCACGAAGTAGGTCAAAGAACCACAAGTTCCAGAACAGATTTACAAGAACCGTTGAAATTGACAACAAAGCTCGTCTCCTCTAACAACGCCAAACGCTCTCGTCGACTTCTTGGCAGAGCTGCAAGCGCCCCTGATGCCTTTTCGGAAGATGGTGGTGCATCAGACGGCTCACTGCCTGGATCCTCGCTCCTGCGAGCGCGCCTTGCAAGTCTACCGACCGCTGTGCGTGAGGATGCGTATGCATTCGATACGGCAGAGGCGAGAGTCATACCACAGGAAGACGAAGACGAAGGAGACATTCGGTATACTGATCCTGAGACGGCTGCTGTGCATCGCAGTATCCTAGCAAGATTAGAAGGACGGGCGAATGAAGCAGGCGAGCCGGCACTGGCCAGGAATGCATCGTCCCTATCTACTGAGCACGGCGGCAGCCTCAAGGGCAGCGCCTCGGTGGCATCTCTTTTACGCGAGGATAGCAGCTCTGGTAGTCATTTGACAGATGCACGAGCGAGTATAAGTGGGAGTGGCATGACCAAGGCGGTCGGTTTGGGATCGCGCAAGACGCGTGGGCGCACCGCAGCGATCAAGACAGCTTTGACGAGGTAGCGACGATAAATCAACTGAAAACCTGCTCCAAATCGTGCACCTTTACCTGCACGGTCGTCTTTTATCTACGCGGAGCACTTGCCGCCGCTGCAGCACTCTTCCGTTGTTTTTTGGCTCCTTCTCTTCGTTTACGCTTCCAATCTCTTGTCGCTTCCTGGCGCGTTGATTCCCAGTCAGCAGTCAGCTTGTCTGCAGCTGGTAATGTGCTTGGGAAGAAACAGGGGAAAGCAGCAAGAAGTGCGCTGCGGACGTGTTCATCGGATGAACCGACAAAAAGCAGCGGCCATGTTGCTGTCTTGTTGGGAAAGAGAGACTTCTTGCTCGTTACACTGGTGTCACCTTGCAAATCGCCAAAACCGCGATCTTTGCCGAGTTGAGTTTTGTTGGCGCTTCTGTAGTCATCGTCGATCGTTACGGTGGTCGAATCGTTAGCAATATCAAGCAATGGCATGGGCGTGTCTTCTTCGGATTCTTCGCCTGCATCAAAGAGCGTGAACGAATCTCCGGCTCCAGGCTGGAATAACGATTTGAGGTCGCGTTTCGATTCCTCAACCTCGTGATGCTTGAGAGCCGGATCTGTCTTTTCCATGCTTGCCTCAACCTCATCCCCGCCAAACATATCTGCCAGAAGAGATTGCGCTAGAGACTTTTCTTCCGCCAGCTGGGAAGTGAGTGTAGCCTCGTCAATTTCTACCTCCTCGGCGGCCTCGTCAGCTGGTAGGTAATCTGGTCGTGAAGAGCCAGCCGTCGTATACTCATCATTATTGACCAAGCCCATGCGGTCGGATTGCGTGATTCCTTCTTCATCATCATCCCATATCTCGACTCGTCCACCCATGCTATCGCTCTTACCAGCGATTCGTGGCTTCTTTGATATAATTTCCTGCTCATGTATGATACGGCCCCGTCGATCATGCCAGGTCTCATCGTCGCTGTCGTAGAATGCCGTCAATTGATCTGGCTTGGGATGCAATACGCCCCAAAGCTTCTGCAATCCATCAGGATTGGTGGGCTTGAGGACTGCCAGTTTGCCATAATCTTTGCCTTTCTTCCCCGGCGGTATATCCTGCTTGAGCACACAAATTGCACGTCCAAATTTGCCCTTGATCCACCCGCGTTTTCTACCTTTCTTGAGCTCACTGTCATGTACGATTTTGCCCTCGCGCGCCCGCCGGCACTCAGTGCCAAGCAGTACCACATCACGCTTTGCAGCGTGAGTTATTGGCTTTGGTATACGTTGTCGTGATTTTGGCGCAGACACGAGTGGCCGTGCTGCATCCTGTCGCCTCTTCGCTTGCCAATCGGGCTTTGCTTCTTCAATTAAAAGCTTTGATCCCTTCAATGTCGTTCCAGACAGCTTCCGCAGCTTTGCCCAACGATCGTTCGTTCTACTGGCGCCGATAGAAGTGTCAAATCGCAGTGTACAATGTGCAAATGAAGTTTCCTTGTCATTCCCTTTTTGTGACAGCGTGAGAGACGTGGCCAGGTTACCATAAGAAGCTAGGCGCGCTTCCAAATCGGTGATAGACAAGCTCGGTGCAATGCCAGAGATATAGACTCTTTTAGTAGGTGCCACATTCGAATGTGAGCGCCGCGGTGCCCTGTGGCCTCTTTTGCGCTTGCCCAGGACTGGCACTGAGGCTTCTGACTCCATGGCCTGTTGTCGCAGTCCCACACCTTAAGCTATGCGCGCTATCGACACTTTTTGTAAAATTCGCACGGCGATCATGAAGGCCATCTGAATATGCTCTTGAGCAGCGGTGTAGAAGCAGGGTTTCACAAGTATCAAGACCTCCTATGGCCAAATGGGAATTACAGATGAGTTGATAGCGCCACGATATCAATAGATTTGTAGCATTCCACAGATTCTGATGTTTGAGTACTTTTTACAAGGCAAGGGCTAGCCGTAGGTCTCATGGATTGTGATATGCAATGGTTTCAGAAGCGCTGCCGCAGCGAGAGATTTGCCCAATCGAGCTTTGTCAGACATCTGAATCAAGGTGGCCTATAGCTAATATAAGGAAGAACAAGCCGGGCTTGGTTACAACATTGGTGAATGGGCAAGCCATGCGCTCCAAGGTACTGAAAGCGCTAGTTCTGTACGATGTGGTCATCAATTGGTGTCTCCTTGGCGGACTGGTCTGCTCTGCACTTGCATCAGGGCGCCAAGGGCACACCAACCGGTAAATCCATAGCTTTCGTGCTGAGCGCTATCAGATGTCTGGCCTTTGAGAGTGAGGGAGGTGAAGTGAGCTCTAGCTGACATTCCCTTGAGACATGTACTTCGAAGCGCGAGTCGGCCTTCTATGCCTCGGCTTTCCAACATATCGTCACGAAAGAAAGGTGATGCTTGATCCGGCCACTTCAGTGCGGCTTGGCCACTGACCTTGTGATGTTTCTTCCAAGGTTGATCACAGGTCATGTGCGCGCACTTCTTGACCTTGCTCTTGCGATTTTGGACAGACACATACTCTGCAGGGGACTGCGGAAGATTCTGAGTGCAGCGGCGCACAAACAGATACAAGGTCGTCTCTTTGGAGAACTGACTGACTGTCTGATAATACTTGACAGCCATCGCATGTGTCTGTCAGCGGAATTGGCGAAAGCTCCTTGCGCTTCGAGTTCAGCATAATGCGTCAGGCTAATGAGTTACATGATTGACAGCCCTTCAGCAGCGCCTGTCAGCTGCGAAACATTTAGCCCATGATGAGGTTCAAAACAACTACGTGCGTGCTTCAAATAGCAATACGGTTTGACGCGCAGATTCAGCTCGATTACTGCGATGCTCCGGGTGATCAGACAGCTCTTACAATTTGCAGCTTCAGAGCACTTGGTTGTCGTGCGCTGATCATGAAGAAGTCGCGCTTGACTGAATTTGTCAGGATTGAACGAACACGTACCTGGGACGAGCATAATCAAAGACACATAATTCATTGAAAGCGTACTTGGCTCTTGGCTTCCAGGCTCCAGCTTCTCTTTGTATGCAGCTCGCTGCACCGCTAGTGCTATGCCTCGGTGCGTTGACCTACATATCTGCGCGACAGCACCCGGCCTTCATCAGCGACACACCGGCCACATACCAACAAGTGGTGCGGCATAATGAGCAGGTCGGGCCTCTCCTCGAGAGCCTGTGTAATGGAACAGACTTCTTTAAATACTACAAACTTAATCTCTTCTCGCGCGAATGCAAATACTTCACAGAGGAAGGCGCTTTCTGTGGCAACCGCGCATGTGCAGTCGATACGCTTGAGGAAGAGGATGTGCCAGAGATTTGGCGAGCAAGCGTCCTTGGCGGCCTGACGGGTCCAAGTGCAACAGCCGCATCGGAACTGCCACTCAGGACACACAGTGCCACAACAACAGATGCAAGCATAAAGGGGAATAGCGAGACATGCGTGCAGGATAGCAACATTAGCCAAGACCGCGGTTTCTGCATACCCGAGGATGAAGGCAGTTCTTGTGTCTACGTATCCCTTGTTGACAATGAAGAACGCTATACAGGATATCATGGGAAGCATGCACACGCTATATGGGGCGCCATTTATCGCGAGAATTGCTTCGATCACCATGTCGAAGAGGTCTTTCATTCTCCGTCTGCTGCTGAGACTGTGGAAGAGAAAGACACGGAGACATCGGCACGGCCAGTCAGTGGCTCTGAGAAGGAATTCTCCAACCTATTGCAGGACCCAGTCTTGTCTGAGCATGGGATCCAAGACACTTGTGTTGAGAAGCGTATTTTCTACCGCATCATTTCAGGTATGCACGCTAGCATATCGACACATATTTGCGCGTCCTATCTCGACCAGCTCTCTGGCACATGGCGTCCAAACATGACTTGCTTTCAAGATCGGCTAGCACCATACCCGGACCGGCTGAGCAATATATACTTCAATTATGTGCTCCTCTCGCGGGCGATTGCCAAGATTGGCGACGCGCTCGCCGGTTACACCTTCTGCTCCGGTGATATCAACTTCGACAGGCAAACCTCAACCCAGGTACAGGACATTGTCAAGATTGCAGCGCAAGTGCCTTACGATGAGACGTCGCTTTTCGAAGATCGCCTACTCAAGGAAGATTTCCGAAATCGCTTCCGCAACATTTCCGCACTTATGGATTGTGTTGGATGCGACAAATGCCGTCTCTGGGGCAAGGTGCAAGTCGTCGGATACGGCACAGCACTCAAGATCCTGTTCGACGAGGCAGAAACCTTGGACGAGCTTGATTTGCGTCAAGGTGAGCTCGTGGCTCTGTTCAATACCTATGGCCGCCTTTCGCACTCGCTTGCTGCGCTCGACAAGACATTCGCCTACACCATGCCAGGTTCAGATGAGCCAATACCAGTGGACGACCCTCAACTCTCAGAAACAGATGCATTGCCGATCAATGCTAAGAATCCAAAGGCGAAGCATGCTGGACCACGAGACCCCTTCAGCAAGCTTCGCGAGCACACTGGCTGGATCGTAGCCAAAGTTGTTGCGCTTGGAGATAATTGGCTGACACGCACTGCGTTCTGGCGAAGCTTTAGCTATGAGCTATCTGAGATGATGCGTGCATTTAAATTCATCTTCAAGTCCTACATCGACTTGCCGCGAAATATCTGGTACAAGCTGTTTGTTCTAAGGCAACCACAAGATTCAACTTTTTGGAAGTTTATGTTTGAGAACAAAAAGTCCTCAGAAGAACTTTAGAGGAACGCTTATGAAGCATGTAGACGATTCGACATCCAGCATCTATATTTGATTTTCGACATGGCTGTCATCTTTGCTTGAAAACTTCTGGACGTCCTCGGTCCTCACCGGGAAATGACCACGAGATCAATCTCGATTCTGCTATTGCGCCGGACTTGTGAAGAATTGTCTTGATCAGGGTCATCTGGAATCAAATCGTCGACCAAATCTACAGTGCCAACATGGGTAACAAGCTTGATATTCTCCGTTCTGGCACGCGATAAGTTTGCCTTCTGTGTCAAGGGAATCGATAGTGTTGGCGTATCAGGCGCGATATTCGGACTTGTAAGCATGTCTTGGCACTTGAGCGCCAGGAATGCCGCTCGCTCGATCGCTCCACCCATGCCAATCAAGGTAACCTTACGGCCTTTACCTGTGATGAGTTGTTCTCGTATGCGCTTCAGCAAAGGATGCAATAGTGTAGTCTTGCTGACATAGATCAAAGTAGGTGAAGGCGCTGCTTGCTTGTGCAGACTGCGTTTCTGCAAGACAGCATTCGCGGTAGGTGGACGTTTCTCTGGTTCAGTAACAGCGGGATGTCCACTTCCATCATTGAGACAGGCAAGGTTGATAAAGCACGACTCTGGAGCGATCGGAACATCGAGACCAGCGTGCTTCTGGAGTGTTTGCAGAAAGGCAGACCATTTGTCGATGGTCATGCGTCCATATTGACCGTCAGCAGGCCAGTATGCTTGGACAGCCTTGAAGGATTTTGATAGCATCTCTCCACTTTCTTGCGGACAATACTTGGCAAGAATAGCAACGGCTTCCGATGGATGATCCTTCGCATATATGTGCGCCTGTTTGAGTGCGCTTCCAAGCGATTCGAGTTGCTCATCTGACACGCTGCCGGCTGCACGATAGGCCAGCACAGGGGAATAGCCATATGTGATGCCATAGTCTTCCAGACGAAAGTTGTTGCTCCGATATCCAGCAATCTCTGCTTTCACACCTTCCCAGGGCGTGAAAATCCAGGTCGCGTGAATCTTGCCCTCATGTAGTGCTTGGTAAAGGTCTAGCTTGGCCGTGTCACTGAAGATTCGAACAGGCGCATCGCCACCGTCGGCCTTGACCATGGCTTGTATCAAGAGATCTTCGAATCGAGCATTGTAGCTTCCGTAAATCTTGCCAGCCAAATCTTTCGGGCGGCTGACGCGTTTGGTGCACATGATGGCAGATCCATCCTTATCGAGCAAAGCAAACACTGCTTTCAGCTGAGCAGGATGTGCCGATGTCTGATAGGAGATGATGCTCTCAGAAGGACATATTGCAAGCTCTACTTCTCCAAGGCTAAGCTTACGCGCAGGTGTCGTAGCATAGTTGTCTTTGTCTGGTGAAATGAGCTCAAGCTCTAGTCCGTGTAGCTCATCTAACTTCAGAGCTTTTGCGACAAGGATCCCAATATGCAGTACATTAGGCGTCCAGTCCAGTGCCAGTCTGAGCTTGACTGTCATTGGAGGGCACGGCTTGCAGCCCTTCAACAAAAGAGATGTGTAGCTATAGCTAGTTGACTCGAGCTCTCCTGATTGTCGCCGAGCTGAACTCAAATTCAAAATCACAATTGCAAGACTACAAGGAAAGCACCTCACATCGCAGTCAACGCCGTGAGCGCGACATCATTGAGATATTAGCATCGTCTTGTCTGAGTATTGAACGTATTGTCCGCTTAGGTCAGTGACAGGCGAGGATGCCTCCTAAAATGGCCCAACAAGCGGCCGCTGGAAATGGCACACAACCTGCCATACCACGTCTCCCGCCGACACCGCAGATGGCCGCCATCGGTACAGAAGTGCAGGGCCTCACGCAGCAGATTCAGCAGCTTGGTGGAGCTAGCTCGACAAACCCGGCCGCGCGCGAGAAGCTGATGCGCATCCAGCAGTTGAGGCAGCAATATGGCGTTCTTGCGCAACAGCAGTTCCAGGCATATCGCACCATGCAACATCAAGCATCGGCGCAGGGCCAGCAAGCATCACAGCAGCAACAAGCAGCAGCAGCCATGATACAGCAGCAGCAGCAGCAGCAGCAGCAGCAAGCGCATCAACGAGCTGTGCAACAACAGCAACAGGCAACGGCACAGCAGGCAGCGCAAGGACGGACAGGACAAAATAGTTCGCCTGCAGGACAGACGGGCGCGCTGAACCAAGTTCATGCTATCTTTGGTGCTGCACCGCCTGCAAACGCATCTCCACAGGTACAGGCGCAATGGCAGGAACAACAGACGCGTGTGCAGAATTTACTGAAGCTCATGTCAGAGCTCAAGACCAAGATCCAGGGTCTCAAGCAAGAGCTTAACAATCCGCACATGTCGCCAGAACTCAAGGCGCAGAAGTCAAATGAGATGGGAGATAGCATTAAGAAGTTCCAGAACCTACAAACTATCTTGCAGCAAGCCGGCAGGCAAGTGAGACAAGCAGGAGCAGCTGCAGCGCCAGGTACAGCGCAGACAGTGCAACAAGGTGCACAGCAAACAACAGGAGGCACACCTGCACAGAGTGGCAAGGGAACTCCAAGAGCGCAAGCAGCACAGATGCAAGCACAGACTTCCTCCTCGTCGAAACCAGGCACACCTCAGCCTGCTGCCGGTGGGGCAGCGACTCCAGGCGGTGCCACGTCGTCTGGACAGCATGGAGGTGGTACCAGTTCGCCCATTCCTGTGCAGCGTCAGAACAGTGGGAGCTTGGGCGCCGGCGCTGCACCATCCACACCCTCTGTGCCAGTCGCAGTGCCTGTCGTGCCACAGACAGTGCCTCCTGGTCGTCCAACGCTGAGCAATGGTTACACAGGTCCATCCTCAATATCCAGTCCTGCGCTCGCACGTCCACCAGTCTCATCAACTGCTCTACCTCTTGATCCAAATGCGCGCATGTTGGGCAAGCGCAAGTTGTCTGCCCTGCTCGGCACCATCGATCCACTAGAGAAGCTGGATCCAGATGTCGAAGATGTACTTCTGGACGTTGCAGACGAGTTTATAGAATCAGTCGTTGGCTTTGCATGCAAACTGGCAAAGCACCGCAAGTCGGATGTGCTCAAGATGGAAGACATCAAAGTCGTACTTGAGAAGGAATGGAACATTCGCGCCATGGGCTTTGCGGACGAGCGTACAGAAACGCGTAAGAAGCTGCCAAAGGAGGGAACCAAGGAGTATCGAGGAAAGCTCGCTGCTGTTCAGACTGCCAAGTCTTTGCAATAGCTCCCCTCATGATCTGACATATCAGAAGCGACCAACTTGTATTGTACTATTCCATTCAACTCAGAAGCTGGTCATGCTGCGCACTGAGAGTTGCTCGATGCCCTGCTTATGAAGCTTGCTCCCAATGCGCTATAGTCCTTGCTAGCAGCAATCAGAGAATGTCAATTTAGCAAAGAAACGCTCTGCGACAAGATTTTCAGGTGGTCGCCGAGCTGTCTGCTTCACATCAACCAACGAGATCTTTACTGTGTATGTCTCAGTCTCAATCTCAATGTCGGACCTCCGTATCGACATTGACCATGAGTCAAATCTTGTTGAAAAAGGATGAGTCACGCTCTCTCATACTTCTGGGGAGGAACAATAAGACCTGATGCGCGCCGTCTGCACAATCAGCTTCAGACAAAATGCCTTACGCTGCCAGCTTGGACAATCTTCCAATCGAAATTCTTTTTGCCATCTTTTGAAGCCCTCGATGTGAGCCTTCACACAGCTACAATTGTCTGAGAGCAACCAATGAGCGGGACTTCGCCGACTTTTGCGACCTTTTCCTGCGTTTCCTCTGTGGATGCGTAGGCGCCCGCGCTAGGTGGGAGACATTGGCACGCCGGCGGCCAAGAGCGATACGAGCTTGATGATCAAACACCAAGTTACACCGACTGGAGTCTGCTTTGCGTTGTTTTCCATAGTTGTGCTTTGACATGTCGATGTTAATATTGATTGAACCATGGTCATGGACACCACTGCGCATCACTGTAAACTAGCATACCCTTCTGCTCGAATCTGCAAAACGGCAATTTCATGGGGACGACCTGTGAGTATTTCTCAATTCATACTTCGAAGGTTGTTCTTCCGTTGATTTGACTTCTTGTCAAAGTACGTTGTACTCAAATGGCTACACGATAAGAGGCAACTGTACACAGCTAGATGTGAACATAGATAGTAATCTCGGTTTGTCAAACTATGCGGTGTAACGCGAGACAAACTGATGATGCTTGGGACATCTTGAGAAGTCTGCATTACGCAATGAGCCCAATGATAACCGAAGCACATTCTCTGGTGCTTGCAGCAAGTAGATATCAAGCAATACGGAGATACAGGACTGCAGCCATCCCCTCTGTCATGCCATCTGAACACGACTGGAATGTGATCTGCAGGACTCCGCATCTAGCTATAGTAGAAGGCTCTACCATATTGGCTGTCATGGTAAAGGAGCACTTGCTAATACGAGCAGCCAAGGGTGAGCATGTCGAGCGGCCGCCGATGTGGGTCATGCGTCAAGCAGGTATGAGCTAACTTGACACGCTCTAAACCTAACGACAGGCCGCTACTTGCCTGAATACCACAAGGAAAAGGGCAACATGGACTTTTTCCAGACATGCCGCGATCCAGAGGTAGCCTCCAACATTACAGTACAGCCTGTCGACCGATACGAAGGTTTGTTGGATGCGGCCATCATATTTAGTGACATTTTGGTGATTCCGCAAGCACTTGGTATGGAGGTCAAAATGATTGACAAGGTCGGCCCGTCTTTCCCAGATCCGATCAAGTCGCCTGAAGATCTTGCAAAACTGCGAAAGGTGGAGGAGATCGACGATGCGCTCGTTGACCGAGAATTGGGCTATGTCTTCGAAGCGATCAAGGCGACCAAGACGAAGTTGCGCGATCGCGTGCCGTTGATTGGCTTTTGTGGAGCACCGTGGACCTTGGCAGCATACATGATTGATCGCGGCGGCAGCAAGACTTTTCACAAACCGACAGCGTTTATGCGACGGTATCCAGAGGCGTCGCATGACTTGCTTGCTCGTTGCACAAAAGTGGCCATTCCATATCTCGTCAAGCAAGTCCAAGCTGGCGCACAATTACTACAAGTATTCGATTCTTGGGCAGGCGAGCTTGGCAAGGCGGATTTTATGGAATTCGCTTTTCCTTATCTGAAGCAGATTGCAAAGGGCGTTGACGAGGCACTCGACAAGCTGAAGATTTCGCGTGTGCCCAAGACTGTATTTGCGAAAGGTGCGTGGTTTGCACTTGATGAACTATGCGACAGTGGCTATGAAGTGGTGGGGCTAGACTGGACGCATGATCCGGCAGAGGCTGTAGCTGTTGCTCGCGGACGTGTAACTTTGCAAGGCAACCTCAATCCTGCTTGGCTGATTGCTGGACGGGAGGTCTTGACAGCGGAAGTGGAAAAGATGATTGCTGGCTTTGGTGGTGGTAAGCGTGGGTACATCATCAATCTTGGGCACGGCATCTTTCCGGAAGTTGACCCTGAGGATCTCAAGTGGTTCTTCCAAGAATGTCATCGGGTCGGTAGTGTCTCTGAGCCGCATGAATTTTAGAGTACCTGATCTACATAAAAGATTCCGACCAAATGCCGTTGTCATACTCGTGCATCACGCCAAGGTGAAGCAGATCTCAGCGACATGGCCTTCCTCTGTGATCGGGCAGCTCTAGTGTTGCCAATCTGTATTGCCAAGTGTATTTTGAATTTTCTTGCCAAGACTTTCATGGTTGCCGCCTCCTCGACAATCACATTGCGCATTCTTGAGCGGCATCTTGGCTTTCTTGGCCATTCATCTATAAGTCTTGCTCTTCTTTCTAGCACTCTACATACATCAAGAACGAAGTTCCTCCCTCACTTGCACAAAAAGAGCGCGAGCGCAAGCGCAAGAACCAGTGAAATCAATGTCACACAAGGCGTGCTCACCTCTACAAGTATGCCTGCAGAATGGCTTCGACCAGAAGCGCAAGCCATCTCACCTGGCGATGAGGTGCGCCGTCGAGTCGCGCGCGTTATGCGCTGGGATGCTGGTCAGTCTGCTTCGAGACAGCGTGAGCCAGCACAGCCACACACAACGCACCCTGCCAAATGGCGGCAGCGCAAATGTCCGCTGTGCTTTCAGGTGTATGATGGAGCAGAGGGTCATCGTCATCCGCAAGATGCCGTTGCACGACATCAAGCAAAAGAGACGCTATTGATGCTGCAAAGTGATCTGATTGAATGCCGAAGCAGGTCAAGCAGCTTGGGCTCGAACCGCACAACCGCTAGTCAATACAGGGAGCAAGATCAAGACAAGCGCCTTAGCCGCTTCACAGAAGTTTTGGATGACGTAGAAGCAGATGCGTGCAGCTGGAATACGATGGACATGGATGCAGCTGTGCATAGTGCTCGCGAGCAGATGGTGCCAATCTATTTGGAGCGCGGCATAGGTCATGGCGAGCATGAGACGGCAACATTTTGGCACTTGAATGGGCAGCGCATGAATTTCAGCTAGATAGCAGCAATAGCAATAGCGATAGTAATGAGAGTAGCTATAGCGATAAGAGTAGCAATAGGTATAAGTGATGTTTGCTGTTTCTATTTCAGGCCAAGTCACGTGCTCCTTTCTCCTGCCTAAATTTTGCGGTCAAATTCTGAGAGTGAAAGAGGGCGAGGGAGAGAGTCAGGCGCCAAATTCCCGCACAAGGCTACTCTTTCTCCATTCAACAGGTCTAAAGAAAGTGCTCCCGCTCATCGCTTGCTCACTCCGACTGTAAGGGCCTTGATTGAGGATTGATTCATTCACGGTCGATACACAATCTCCGTGTCATACCAACACAGGGCCACCTCCTGAACGCATTCATCTCAACGACGCGCCTCAACAAACAGTAGCACAAAAAAGGAGAGCAGCAAGCCATGCACTTCACAGCACTGGCCCTCGCGCTCTTTGCGGCATTGACGCGTGTATCAGAAGCTAAAACAGCCGCAGAATGGCGGTCACGGAGCATTTACCAATTATTCACAGACAGATTCGCCTTGGCGGACGGAAGTAGTCCCGTGTGTAACCTCAGTGAGCGCAAATACTGCGGAGGATCATGGAAGGGCATTCAAAATAAGCTCTCTTACATCACGGATCTGGGCTTTGATGCCATTTGGATCAGTCCTATTGTCGCCAACACTGATGTCTTGACCCAATATGGCCAGGCCTACCATGGCTACTGGACCGTCGATATCAACAAGCTCAACCCGCATTTCGGCACAGCACAAGATCTCAAGAATCTCGTCGCAGCAGCGCATGCAGCAGGCGTGCTTGTCATGATCGATTTGACCGTCAATTCAATGGCTTATCCAGGCGCACATGACAAGATTGATTACACAACCTTCCAGTCGCCATTCAACAAGGCTTCCGCTTACCACCAATGGTGCTGGATTGACTACACAAATGCAACAAGTATCCTTGAGTGCTGGCTCGGAGACGATAATGTAGCGTTGCTCGATGTCAAGACGGAAGACAGCGGCATTCGTTCCACCTACCAAAGTTGGATCAAGAACATTCAGGCCACCTACGATGTTGACGGCATGCGTATCGATGCCCTCAAGTCAGTAGAAATCCCCTTCTTTCCAGACTTTCAAAAGGCAGCCGGCATGTTTGGTCTTGGCGAAAACTACCAAGCCGATCCAGCCATGAACTGCGCGTACCAGCCAGCAGTAGACGGATTGCTCAACTTCCCATTGTACTATGGTGCGCTATTTGCATTCAATGGCACAGGCGGTGGTATGGACAATCTCGCCATGCTCATCAAGGCAAATGCCGGCAACTGTTCAGACGTTTCGCTGCTCGGTAACTTTTTGGAGAACCACGATGTGCCACGTTATGCAGCATCAACCAATGACCAGCAACAGCGTCTAAATGCATTTGCCTTTACGTTCGTCATGGACGGCATGCCAGTTGTGTATTATGGCCAAGAACAATCCTTTACGGGCTCGGCAGATCCTCTCAATCGTGAGGCTCTTTGGCCTTCCAAGTATGACGAGACGAACCCATACTACCAGGGCATTCGTGCTCTCAACCAGATCCGCAAGAATTGTATTGCTACTGATGCAACATTCCTGCAAGCCCAAACAACCGTGGTTCAACACGACACCAAGCGCATGGTTTTGCAAAAAGGTCAGCTTCTTTCGATTCTCTCAAATGACGGCATTTACGGTTCAAACGAGACCTACTCTGTACCCATCACTGGCTATGCCGGCAACACGGAGCTGATTGAAGTGCTTTCGCAAAACAAGACCACGACAGATGCAACAGGCGGTCTGTCCGTCAAACTAAGGGCAGGTGCACCCCTCATCTTTTGGCCAAACAGCAAGTGGAATGCATCCATTCAGAAGCCAAACCTGGATATCGTCATTGACACACGGACAACAGCAACCACCACTGTGACAACCAAATTCTTCTACCCGACATTGCAGTCACTACGTTCTGACGCGCCGCACAAGTCGAGTGTCTCGCTCATGTCACTTGTTGCGTCATTGTTTGTTGGAGGCATTGCGCTTGGTGCGTTTGTTGTTTATTAGTCCCTGTCCTTTGTCCCCTTTTTTCGCGTTGCTGGCACGCACGGAATTCCTTTCGGTCATGTCTTTCTTTTCCCCTAGAATCCTTTCATAGCGAGCACTTCAAGAAGTTGTTGCAGATGTGGAAATCATTCATGATATATGTGAAGTGCATGAAGAGACTAAAGCTTGATGCTGACAGATACTTTGAAATGGACGACTGATCTATATCTCTAAGGACAATTGACAGCCAAGCTCGTGCTGTTCATGACACTTCGCCTGCCTTCTTTCGGCACACTACAACGACAATAATGACCACAGCAAAAAAAAGGATAAGTACAGCAAGAGAGATGCACAACTCAATCAAAAAAACCCCTTGGTTCCACCCTGCAAGCAGCCCTTCCGGTCTTGCTGGAGGGGCAGCATCTAGTATTGCTGGCGGAGCAGTATCAATCAATTTTGCGTCACAAGGCCCAAAGTTGACCAAAATGAACCGATTATCTGGGGAGATCAGCGGTTTGGACGTAAGAAAGAAACCAACATCCATATGCATGTATTCGATGGATTCTTGATTCCAGTCATCTTCTGCCCTAAAGTGAAAGCTGATGGAATGGCATCTGCGCTCATCATCGTCATGCCTGACTAGGTGTATCTGCCCGTCTTGCGATACAATCTTTTCCGTGGAGTTCCAAGATGTGGAACCGTAGTGAAAGCTGGGACTGGAAATAGATGGTCTGCGTGAACAGGAAAGCAAGCTTGTGCCCATCAAATCTGCAAGGGCTCTCTCTTGTGTCGGGTCTCTCACTTGTGTCCAGGACGCCTTGTAAAAGAGTACACCGCGATGATCGAAAGCGACCTCATAGCAATAGTCTTGCAGAAAACAACGCCTCACCTTTGTCGTGCCTTCCGGACTTTCTGAGCTGGAAGGGGAAATACGAACGTGAATGAGCTCTTTTGTAAACCTTACTGCTAAAGCCAACGTCGATCCGCGCGCGTCCACAGCAATATTAGCTAGTCGCCTAGCCGCCTGAGGCAGAGTTATGCGGTGTTTGAGAGCTCGTTGAGGAGACAGTAGATCGTGAACTGCAATAGTAGGGCTAGTGACCTGCTCACTACCATAGGTGTCTTCGTATAAGATAACAAGGGTAGATTCGTCCATGCTGAAAGCCAGGGTGGCTGCCTGACCAGTTGCTGGAAGTCTCGGAAGACGTGTCACTGCAGCATTCTGCTCGTTGATAGGTTTGGAAGCCGAAGGCCCACGGGCTTGCTGCTTCATGACGTGCATGTCAATTAGAGACACATAGCCGTCCCAGTCGGCCAACGCCAGAAATCGACCTTTGTGAGAAAATCGGCAGCTCTGGTCGCTGATAAAAAGTCCGCGCAGTTTGATGGCTCTTGAGCGGTTTGGCCGGTGGCATCTTCGGTCGCACAACATGACACCATCTCGAAGGTACCTCAAAACTGCGTGAGAATCTCGGCGCTCGTCATTGGACAGGGATGCGTCCTCCAGCTGATCCTTCATCGCCAACAACTCGGGATTATGTTCTCTTTGCTGGGACGTAGCAGCGCGAAGCACGAGATTATCACCGACGGCTCGTAGTCTGTGGCTCGTCGCTCGGAGACGATCAAAATCCTGAAATCCGGCTTTGTCGTTGACATCGATGGCACCAAATATGGCGGCCAGGATCTCGTTCGGCAGATCGTCGAAGGTAGCTGCTTGATGCATTTTGGTTCAAGCTGTTTGAGCATGGGGCCTGCATCTGTTCTTATACTGTTTTCAGGCGCAAGAGTGGCAGCATGAGTCAGAGCACTAGCTGAGTCGAATCATGCCAGATGTGACTACTTTCGCCTGACGATGTATTGCCGCTCATCATCTGTGACGCATGCTGACCCATGCTCCAAGCTGAAGAACATGAGTCCCATCGAATGTCAACAACAGCGTAGTTTAAGGATCATCAAGCATATTTATAGCAGATGGTTGAGCAGTATCAGTCCATGTCCAGTCCATCAAGCGGTCCTGTTTCTGCATCTGAATAAAAAATGCGCATTCCAGCAGTGAGTGACGTCGAGGAAGGAAGCGCGAAATGCAAGTGTGACACCGAACCTTCGCAATTGACTAAGTATGAGTGACAGCAGCAGCATCAAGATCTTCTTCCTCGGAGCAACTGGATACCTCGGCGGGCACGTTCTCGATGACCTGCTTGAATCAAAGCTCGCTCAGGAAAACAAGCTCGATTTCACAGTTATATCGCGAACAAATAAGAAGCTGCTCGCGCTGCAGGAGCATTTGAAGAAGACTCATGGCTCAGCATTGGATAAGCACAGCTTTGTGTATCATGAACTGTCACACGATCAGGTAGCAGACATCAAGGAGCTTGCGGCCAATGCAGACATTGTCATGAACCCGGCAGACTCGGATGATTTGCCCCTGACCAGTGCTCTCAACGAGGGTCTCAAGCTAAACAAGCAAGCCTCAAGCGCCTTAAAGCGTGGCAGACCTATTCATATTCATGTCTCTGGAACAGCATTGCTCGTGGATGGAGCTCATGGAGAGCACGACAAGCAAGAGCGATTTGACGATATGGATGCTGCTCGTGTATGGGGATTGCCAAAGGAGGCCCTTCACCATGAGATTGACCTCGAGGTTCTTCGTGCCGGACGTGAAGATGATATTGACGTTGCTATGATTTTGCCACCACTCATTCATGGTGTCGGCAGAGGAATGAAGAAGTTGACGAGACAAGGTCCAGCGCTGATCGCTTCTGCCTATGAGCGCAAGGTCCCTGACATGGTCGGCCCAGGCAAGAACTTGTGGTCCTACTCGCATATCGCAGATACTTCCAGTGCTATCGTCCGCATCACAGAAGCTGCAGTCAGAGGCGAAGCAGACGTCAATGATGAGGGTGTCTACTTCACGACAGACGGCAAGCATGAGCTGCGATGGGTTGAGTATGTTACAGCCATTGCCAAGGAGATTGAGAAGCAGAAGCCAGGACATCTCGAGTCTCTGGAGCCTACAGCATTCAC
Organism: Protomyces gravidus; assembly: GCA_003717255.1. Classification (NCBI taxonomy): domain Eukaryota; kingdom Fungi; phylum Ascomycota; class Taphrinomycetes; order Taphrinales; family Protomycetaceae; genus Protomyces; species Protomyces gravidus. Next base: position 123,133 of record QXDP01000087.1, on the reverse strand, counting down.
AGAGCAGGAGGAAGGACAGTATCTTGGTCGTCCAGATGGTGCAGAGCCTTTTGGTGGCAATTCGCTCAGTACCGGCAATCGCACAGCCAAGCTTGGGTGGAAGCTTGAGCACTCGCTGAAGGAGGACGTCTACCAGACACTTTCTGAGGAAGTGAAGCTCGTCTTGGAGAATTACAAGTAGATCTATCCATACATGATTGCATGATTTATGACTTGCTCAATCGGAATTCTGTGCTCCGCAACTTCCAACCACACAAAAGACGCGACGCGACGGGCAGCATCTGCATGAACAACTAGAGTAATGGTCCTGCCGGCTCCCCTGTTCCAGCTACAATGCGAGACGAATCAGTATGAATGGGGCAAAATAGGCAAGGATTCAAAGGCCGCTCAATTCGCTGTTGCAACAAAAGAATCCAATCTCACCATCGATGATGCCAAGCCGTATGCAGAATTATGGATGGGAACACATCCTTCTGGCCCGTCCAAGGTATTACCAGATGGTCAATTGCTGAGTGAGGTCTTGGAAGGAAATGAGGTGCTGTGTGGGAAAGAGGTGGCCGATGCGTATGAGGGCAAGCTGCCCTTTCTCTTCAAAGTGCTCTCTATACAAAAAGCGCTCTCGATTCAGGCGCATCCGACCAAAGAGCTAGCCAAGAAGCTGCATGCAGAAGATCCAAAGAACTACAAGGATGACAACCACAAGCCAGAGATGGCCATTGCGATCACACCATTTGAAGGGTTTTGTGGCTTCAGGCCCGTCGAACAGATTGCAGCCTTCCTCAAGCAAGTGCCTGCTTTTGGAGACTTGCTTGGTGAACAAGCAAAAGACGCATTTGTCAAGGGCATCCAGGGCAAGGAGACGAGCAAGGAGGAGAAGGACGTGTCGAGCAACAGGCAAGCGCTCAAAGAGCTCTTCACACAGCTCATGAAAACGCCTGAGCAGGACGTTCACAATGCCTGCGGCGTATTGATTGAGCATGCAAAAAACGCAAACAATGCAGCTGCGTATGCCGTGGGTGGCCAAGATGGCAAGACTATTGCGTCCCTGCTCGTCCGCCTCAATGACCAATTCCCACACGACATTGGCCTATTCTGCACATTCTTCCTCAACTATGTCACCTTACAACCTGGCGAGTCCATCTTTCTCAAAGCACTAGACGCACATGCCTACATCTCAGGCGATATCATGGAATGCATGGCTGCAAGTGATAATGTGATTCGCGCCGGATTTACGCCTAAATTCAAGGATGTGGACAATTTGACTTCTATGCTCACTTATGCTTACGCTGCACCAGAGGATCAGCTGATGAAGCCGGTGCGCTGGCAGTATGCAGCCTCGACCATGGAAGAGAATGGATGCAAGTCGCATCTATATGACCCACCTATTGAGGAATTTAGTGTTGTGCAGACGGAAATCCCGGCGACCAAATCAGAAACGCACCAAGGCGTTCAAGGGCCAAGCATCTTGATTGCAACCTCAGGGGATGGTCAGTTGTCTGTGGGCAACAAGACACTTGACTTCGTTCAGGGACAAGTCTTCTTTGTCGGCGCGACGGCAGAGCTGACAATGACGGCTGACAAGTCAGATGTGGTGATATATAGGGCATTTGTGGAGGTTTCTGGAGACAAAGAGCAGTCGTCGAGTGAGGCGCCTGCCTTGAAGAGACGCAAGACCGAGGATGCCAAGATGTAGAAAGCGATATTGATTCCAGGTGTGGTGTGATGTGAGCTCCTCCTATATTTCGTGGTCCAGCAACGACGAAATGCGCGAACAAGCTTAGCTAGTGATCAAGAGCATAGACAGCATGGATGCCATACAATCACTGTCTATACCGCAACTGGCATATCTCGTCACATCGCTCAGTGCTGACCAACCGCAAAGGCCAGACGGCCGCTCACTCACACAGTTCAGGCGCATCACCTATGCAAAAGGCGTCTTGAGCAATTGCCTCGGCAGTGTCTTGCTAACCTGGGCTGGTGGTGCTACGACAATCTTGGTCGGAGTGAAAGGAGAGATATCACAGGCGATTGAGCAAGCGGCACAGAGAACACGAAGACGGCATCGAGGCGGTTCGATTGCCGTTTCTGTTGACATTGTTGGTGAAAGGGACGACGAGACACTAGCGATTCAGCTCTGCCGTTCATTGCAAGACCTACTCGATCCGCCTGTTCGAAAAGAAAGAAGTAACCGGTCAAGTGGCATTGACTTGCGCGAACTCGATGTAACACATGAAAAGGCATGGCATCTCAATATCGATGTACAAGTTCTCTCACATGACGGCAGCAATCTGACGCCTGCTTGTGCCTGTGCGGTCAGACTTGCGATGCTGGATACACGGATACCAAAAATTCATCTTGGTGCAGGTCTTGCTGGTAATGTCGAAGGCAAGGATTCTGTCATGTCACTCGAAAACCAAGATGATGCACAACAAGGCGCACCATCGCTCGCACAGCTCGACTTTACCGTGGACGACGATTTTGATCATGCAATACCAATTCTATCTGCTGCGCAAATACCGCTTGTCGTGCTCGCTGGCGTTATCGGTCCGCATATTTCATTTGATTGCGGTGCAGCTGAAGAGCAAGTCCTCAGAGCGAGGTATCTGGTTTCTGTGAGCGAACAGGGTGAAGTTGTTCAGCTTGTGAGTCTTGGCGTCAAGGAAACACGTCCGGGTGTGCTGCAATCAGCGCTTGGTGGCGTGGCGAAGGAAGAAGCACGCAGAATAGCACAAACGACAGCTGCGGTAGAACAACGTGGCCTTGAGGTCGATCAGGTCGGAAGGGTGCTTAAAGAGGCGGTAGATGTTTCGCGCGAAATGTACAAGGCGCTAAGGGCAAACATCGAAGAGCCGGCAGACCTATTCGATGTTCTCTAATGCTATACTATAAACGTCTAATTGGTAGTTGCAGCGCGCTTGACAGTTTCGGCATCCTTGAATAGGAGCGGCTGTTCTTGCTTCGCAGTCTCCTCTGCCTTTTCGAATGACTTCATGCCACGCAACCCCCAACGGTCGAGCATTGCCTTGTCTTCTTCCCAACCAGAGCATGCAGTTGTCAACATGCGCTCACCAGTGAAAACGGCGTTCGCACCAGCCATGAAGCACATAGCTTGATCAGTCTCGGCAAGCGAAATGCGGCCAGCCGCAAGGCGAATGATGGTTTTTGGCAGTAGAATACGCGCAGTAGCGATCGTGCGTAGGATGTCTTGGATAGGCAGGGGCTTTGTAACTTGTGAAAAGAGTGGTGTGCCCTCAATCGGAACGAGAGCATTGATAGGAAGCGACTCTGGCCGCAAGCCTGACAGCGTGTGCAAGAATGAGATACGGTCCTCCTCCTTTTCACCAAGACCAAGGATACCGCCAGAGCACACCTTGATGCCGGCTGACTTGACATTGTCAATGGTTGCAAGACGCTCATCAAAGGAGCGTGTGGTGATAACTGAAGGGTAGAATTCGCGAGATGTGTCGATATTGTGGTTGTATGCCGTAAGCCCTGCTTCCTTGAGCTGCAAAGCCTGCGCCTCGTCCAGCATACCAAGTGTTGTGCATACCTCCATGCCCATACCGCGAATTTCCGTAACCATTTCACAGATGCGCTTCAAATTGGCTTTTCGGCCATTCATGTCGCGCCATGCAGAGCCCATGCAGAAGCGAGTACTTCCATTGTCCCTTGCCTCACGCGCCTTGACAAGGACGTCGTCCACGGTCATGAGCTTCGTCACAGGGGATGAAGTCTTGTACCGCGACGACTGTGAGCAGTATGAACAGTCCTCGGAACAACCGCCAGACTTGATGTTGAGAAGTGTACACAGCTGAATAGCATGAGGGTCCTGGTTGGCGCGGTGAACGCTTGCGGCTTCGTGTATGAGGTCGAGAAGGGGTTTACGGTAGATGGCGCGAATCTCATCCTTGGAGAAATCGGACGGTTGTTGGGAAGCCGGCAATGGCGCGTCTTTGATCGTCGTTGCGAATGTTCGCCTTGAGCTTCCCGCCACGAGGGCTGTTACGCGTGATCTAAGCATCTGGCGCGGTATCTCTTAGCCTGGACAGCGGCTGCCTTTTGTGTAGATGTGGAGTTGTGCTTTCGTCTTGTTCGGTGGTTTCGGCGTGGGAAAATGGAAATTGCCGTTGGGAAGCGCCGAAGGGGAATATATCATAGCTAGCATGCTCTAAGATGTAGCTATAGACAGATACAGGATAGAGATGGCGGATTAGCCCACCTGTGACATGACTGCACGCTTTACTGCTTCAAACTGATTGAGGAGGCCACTTCCAAAACTGCGTACACCCACCACAGTGCCCTCTTCTCTGCTGTACAACTTGTGAAGCTTGTCAACCACGCCCATCGTGCGAGCATTCGCCCAGTATCTATCCCGTGTCACGTCTGCACCTACATGCCCGATATCGCCGCCAAGTGAGACACACCGTGCGACCGCTTCATGGAGCGAGGATGAATCAAGAAGTGCTAGGTTAAGGCCTTGTCCAGCCATAGGGTGCATCGTATGTGCTGCATCTCCGATCAAGACGGACCGCTTGTCGGGAGAATCGTATCGCTCGCAATGGCGAAACTTGAGGGGAAAGGCCGCCACGTTCTCAACAGCAAGCGATGCTGGCGGTGCGTGCTTTGACGCTGACGGCAGTGAAAGTCGCCAATCGAGCTCTTGTGAAAGCTCTTCAGTCGAATCTAGCGATAGGATGTAGCCGAGGTCAACAGACGACAATGAGAATGCGGCATTGATAAGCTTGACCTGCAAGCTCGCATCAAGCGCCTTGATCTTCTGCGCATGTCGTGGATGTATTGACCATACTAGACTCGCCTTGTCATTTGGTAGGGGCAAGAAGGCAATCGGTCCTGATGGCAGCATCCGTTGATGCGCACAGCGATGGTCCAGACCTGTGTGCGTCAGTGTGCCGACAACTCCGTGATGCGGGTAATCCCATCCACGCACATCAATCCCAGCAAAATGTCTGACAGGCGAGTTGCCCCCATCAGCACCCACTAGTAATCTGGCTTGGAGAGAGGTGCCGTTGTTGAGCCTGACAATTGGATGCCCACCGCCTTCTTCCGTTTGTGAGACACCTTCCACTTTGGCTATATGCACCTTGGCAGATGTAACACTGATGGCCTTAAACAGGGCCTGTTGAAGATTGAAGTTCTCTACCATGGTAGCGATCCGCACGGGCTCATGGAACTCAATCTGTTGGTCCGAGACACCGTCATAGACATGCATATCATCGAACGCTTGTACACGCTCAAGATACATATGTGACCAAGCTGTAGAACGTTCCAGGTAGCGAACAGATGTGCGTGTCAGGCTAGATGTGCGATTGGAGATAGGCGATGATGCGCCAAAAGCTGGAAAGGCATTGGCCTCAATGAGAGCGATAGAGAGATGCCGTGTGGCGGGGGCATGAAGCAGAGAAGAAGCTAGCGATAGACCAGCTATACCGCCACCAACAATGACAAGGTCATGAAGCTTACTCATAGCTAGAGCAGACAACACAGTACTGATGCCTTCCCGTAGAGCTGTCTTATGTCAGATGGATGCAGACACAAAGTTGGGCGTGCGACAAAGACAAAACTTACTACAATCATCATTCAGAGGAAGTCGCTTTGCCAGACAGCATGTGACTTGCGAGCGCTAGCTCAGACTTCATTCTTATGATTGAGGACTACAATTTGCATCCCTGTGGCTGACTTATAAGGATGGGAACTGAGTCATCGCTTCGCAATGCACAGAAGCGCTCGGAAGCAAAGTGATGATAATTGTATTGTTCGTTATGTCTACGGACAGTGAACGTGCGCTAACAATCTTCCTTGGATGTCTGATTCATCTTCCGAGTGTTCTATTCCGGGATGCGCCAGCGCGGTTGGTGGATATCTTGTCGCACAGCTTGGCAATGCGGAAAGAAATTCAGCGATGTCGCCGATGTAGACACTGGGCTCAATCCTTACCACGGACCTTTCATTCCATAAAGAGATTCGTCATTTATACACGAGCCCAAGATGAGACTTCAGACCATTTCGCTAGCGCTCGTCAGTACAAAATTCGCGAGAAGACTTGATAGTAGTGCGTCTGACATCTATTCGTTAAGAGTTGAAAAGGAATGCTATAGCTATGCATCATGTATTTCTCAAATGCTACTCTACCGACCCCATCGCATCTCTGCATTGCCAAAACGTTGTAGGCCGCGCAGGAATCCGCGATACGATACGTGACCTCCTGCAACCTTGACCCAGCAAATCTCACAAAGGCGTAAGCTCCATGGAGGGAACCCATCGAGAGTGTAGCCGGCCGCTGCGCCGACTCCAGCTGAGGAAGGTGGCATCAAACCACGCTGAGCAAGATTGCCTGAAAAGATGAGGAGCAGATTCGGTTCGGGAATAGTCACATCTGTGATGTGGGCATCAAGGAAAGGTATGGTGATGTCGCTTGCAGAGATGCGCACATCACCACTAAATTCCTTCCGCGTCATAGGTGGTGGCGTGGCGGGCGTTTGCTGGGCAAGAGCATCTGTATAGCGTGAAGCATCAGACGCATTGGACATGGCAGATCCAGGTCGCGATGATGGCTGCTTGTCTTCATTCTCATGCGCTGATTTGTGGTTTCGCCGCGTGATGCTGCGTCTTAAGCTGCCTGATGCAAAGGGTGAGGATGTCCGTGATGGACTCTTTGTAACGCCATTGCTGCCATTGCTGCCATTGATCAAGACGGTGCCCGTCTTGCTGTTGACCTGCAGAGGTTCAATCGCAGCATGTTCCTCTTCGCCAGCTGCCATCAGACACAAGCTCTGTGTCAGGTACAACAAGGCTTCCCGACCATCTTCGCTGCTAATCAAGTTGACTTCCAAATCTGCAAGTCCGCCATCTGTATCATGGTTCGCATCATTATTATCCCAGCCAGGAGTGTAGAGCGATATCTTCTTTGATTCGCGAAAGAAACGCCGTAGCTTGCGCTTGATGGCAATTTGCAGCGATACATCCATTCCTTTCAATTGACCCAGTCGCTCATAGATGGTCAAAATAGGGATGTTGCAGCAGATGCACCATACTGCGAGATCTGCGACGTCGTTGACAAGCGACTCCAAGTCTCCACCAATCACGACTGCTAAATGCGAGGGAATCTTGCTGAGATTGGCGATATCGCTCTTGATGAGTTCCTTTGACGAACTTGTCAGAATAAATCCCGTGACCATGTCATATGCCCGTGATAGGAGCGCCCGAACAGTCGCATAGACGAAATAGGCCAGATGCAGGTAATGAAGAACGACAAATAAAAGGATGGACGGCCGTTGTTGTTGCTTGCGCTGTACGACCTCTTCATGTTTGCCAGGCACATGCTGATACTTTGGCCCATTGGCCTGTGCCCTGTCGACGGCCATTGAGCCCTCTTTCCAAGGCGCTGGATGCGCTGTCGAGTCACGGATGGATGTGGCTCTGTCTTGCTCTGGAAGTGCCAAATTGTTGGCGCAGCAGAAATTGAAATCTCAGGAGGAACAAGAATTAGTACAATAGAAGAGACTCTGCTTTGGAGTGGTAAGGATAGCAATGCAAAGTACAAGAGACAAGGAACATCATGCTGCAACGCCAACGGACAGCAAGCAAACATAGAAACAAGTATTGAACATTAGAGCCACAACGCATCGTCATCGTCATCCTCAGAAGCATGCTCAACCAATGCAGGCCGAGCAAGCGGACTCGCCAGTCCGAGTGAGCCTGGCTGCGCAGAGTCGCCTTGGAGAATCGCCAAAAGATCCTGGCACTTTTCATTCAGGATGCTGAGCACTTGACCATCGAGTCGAATGCGACCATCTGCTGGTTTCGCGCCAGCAGGCTCAAGAATGCGCGCCAAGATCTGACCATGCTGATGCATCACGTCAGGATTCACCACTGGGGCCTCGAGCTTATCGCTCAACTCCTCGCCTTGATCTGCCAATGCGATCACGGCATCTGCTTCAGCCAAGGCTTCTGCCACATCGGCAACCATGGCATCCTCCCGAACACAACAACACGCTTCCTTTAAAGCCGCCACCAAATCAGCGAAATGTCGCAAGTGCCAGATATGAGAACGAAGCGTTCCTTGAGACCGCCGGATACTCGCAGGCACGGCCAACGTCGCTTCACCGAAATCATCATCCCAGGATTCTGCTGGCGTGACTGAAATTGGCACAGTATAGCTGCCACCACTGGCTGTACGCAACGCACGACGTCGAAAATGAGGAAGGTTGCCGTCTGTCGTCATGGTTGTGCCAGGTCGTGAGCGCGTTGAGGCTTTGGCAGAAGGGGGGAATCGCAACTTTGTCGAATTGGAGAGCTGTCCACCTACATCAGAGATCGTGCTGCGTATTGGATCAGGGAGTGGTGAAACGCAGTCATGAGATTCCTGTGCGACTGTCTTGGCTGTGTTGACCCGCACCTTGACCTTCTCTGCCTCCGCCGCGACTTGCCTTGACTCTTGGTCTTGCAAGGATGAATCTGCCGCATGATCAAATTCCGGCATCGGAGGTCTAGCGGATGCAACGGGTTTCCGCTTGATGACTGGTGGCGAAACATCTGGTTGCATCCCAATCTGAGGCCACAGAGATCCTACCGATCGCTGGCGATGAGGGCTCACACCACTCTTGGCACTAAATGGACTTGACCGGTCGAGCGGTGATGAAGTTTGCGATGCCATTGGAGAGCGCGTCCAAGCCTCGGACAAGTCTACATGCATGAGCGTCTCCTGTTGCGCATTCATCGTGCCATAAGTGGTATCTTCACTCATAGCATTCATTGAATACCTCGATTCGCGCTTATGCAGAGGTTGGTTAAAGACATCAGAGCCCTTTGTTCCACCTGTCTTATCCTTCGGGCTTTCCGAGGGCGACACAACCGTATCGGCCGGTGGCGGCAAATTATCCCAGGAGTCGCATGACAAGAGAGACGTAGCAAGCGACAGTCCCCGGGGTCTGCGTAGCCTAATATTGTCGTTATCGCTGGAAAAGGTGTTTTCCCCCTGAGGTGGTATGGCAAAAGAAGTGAGCATGCGCCGATCCTGGTTGGCAGTGGGATAGACTCGTCTGATGGACTGCGGAGGCGACTGAGGACAGCTGGCCTTGTTTGGAATGGATGGACTCTCATTCTCTTTATTGCGTCCGCTCTCGTGTTTGTAGCCCTTTGGAGAAGTTGTTTCGGCATCGCGAGACAGGCGACGGGAAAGTCGCCTTGATAAGCGTTTAGCAGATTCAAGCGGAGATGAAGATGTATCCGGAGAAGACTCTGCCGCCTTGTCTGGCGATGACTGCTTACTCTGTCCTCTCGGTCCTGGTGTGGTCGGTGAGTGTCTTGGCACCTGCGCGGTACGGTCCTGCTCAGATGAAGCAACAGATGCAATGTCAAGGCCTAAAGTATTGGCCACGAGCTGAGCGGCGACATAACTGAGTGTCGGCACAGTCTTCATGCACTTGCTGGCTTGAGGACACTAAGCTTCTGCGCGCTAATTAGGACGCGCTCTACACGCGCGCTCTCTTTGTTTTCTTTATGAGCTGGAATAGCGATAGAGCAGCGGTATAGAGAGCTGTAAATGGGATTCAGCGAGGATGAGCAGGGCTGATCGGCCGTAGATAGAGATGCGCAGACGGCAGACGACGAGCAGAGCAAAGAGCGTGAGCGAAGAGAGAGAGGATGTGAAGAGCAGAAAGGGGTGAAGGTCGATGTGCTCGCCGGCGTTCCCTCTTGTGACATCGAGCAGCAACAGGGCCCTGGCCGCTAGACTCGCTGCACTCTGGTAATAGTATATGTGCGGCTGATGTGCACAGCGAGCCTGGCCCATTGTGCTGACTGCGACGCTCATTTTTGTGACTGCCCTTTTCTTAGCTTGCGCGTCTGATGAGCACAACTCGTCTCGATATCATAGAGTAAACTTGCCTACTTGTTTGTGCTGTGCCGTACAATATGGACGCCAGAGCACTCGGTATGCCTGGCCTGGGCGGTGCGCGCGTTCCAATTGGCCAGGATCAGCCCCTTGTCGACAATGCAGGTACATTTCTCGTCACGATTATGGTCAAGTGCAAATGCTGACATGGCGCGTTCGCGCGCTTTACAGAGACCGTTTATATCTCCTCTCTTGCCCTACTCAAGATGCTCAAACACGGTCGCGCAGGTGTGCCTATGGAAGTGATGGGTCTTATGCTCGGTGAATTTGTCGACGACTACACAGTTCAGTGCGTCACCATCATTTGGCAGCATCCAATGCTAACGACAGTGTGGTGGATGTCTTTGCCATGCCTCAATCAGGAACAGGTGTCTCTGTCGAAGCAGTCGATCCTGTCTTTCAGCAGAAAATGATGGAAATGCTTAAACAGACCGGCAGACCAGAGATGGTGGTAGGCTGGTACCACTCTCATCCAGGTTTCGGATGCTGGCTCTCAAGTGTCGACATCAACACGCAACAATCCTTTGAACAGCTCACACCACGGGCGGTGGCCGTTGTGATTGATCCGATTCAATCGGTACGCGGCAAAGTTGTGATTGATGCCTTCCGCCTCATCAACCCAAGTAGTCTGCTGATGGGACAAGAACCGCGTCAAAGTACCTCGACGGTAGGTCACTTGAACAAACCAACCATTCATGCCCTTATTCACGGCCTCAATCGCCACTATACTTCTTCTATCATTGACTACAAAAAGACAAAGCAAGATGAGACGATGCTCCTAAGTCTACATAAGCAAGGCTGGGGTTCAGGCCTTGCGATTGATTATAATGGACAGGAAGCACTACAACCGACACTGATTTCGACAATGCCCAAATTGGCGGAAAAGTATGTCGAGAGTGTCAAGGAGGAAGCGACGGCGACACCGGAGCAGCTCAAGACGCGCTTTGTTGGTAAGCGAGATCCGAAGCGGCATCTTCAGGAAAGTGTGGACGATGTGATGGAGAAGAAGATTCCGTTTATGCTATCTTCTGTCATTGCATCGTCTTTTTAGCACAAGGTATAAATGATGACGAGAATGCTTTGCTATGATGTGAGAAGATATGAGAGACGCTGAATCTTCATCGTTCGATACCTCAGACCAGTGTGACTCTTGCTGAAACTGCGATTGAATCTAGACAAGCAGCTTTTCAATAGCATTCTTGATGCTTGTGATTTGTCCACGCAATTCACTCGCCTCGTTCGTTGTGACACTAGCAGATATGACGGCACGCGAGACACCGCAAGCACGACCGAGAGCCGATTTACTGGAGACAAAGACGTATGGCACATTCTTGTCTTCGCAAAGAAGTGGCAGGTGGAGGAGAATCTCGATGGGCTCCGTGTCGGCTGCCATAACAATGAATTCTGAGATACCACGATTGAGTGTTTTGGTAGCTACTTGTTAGCTCGCATTCATTAAAAGGCTGGTAAATGCATACCCTCGTTGGCACCCTTGCGAAGTTGCTTGTAGTGAGCGGCCTGTTGCACTAGGTCGAGAATCTGGGTGCTGAGAGCAGCATCAGCCAGCGGAAAGGCCTTTGGATTGGGAGTAGCCATGACAGAGAGCAAATGAGAGAAGTAGATATAGCCCTTGGCCCCGTTTATCGCTTTCTCTTCACTTTCGACGACAAAAAAAAAATTGAGGAAGAAGCACGTGACTATTCAGATGGATAGAAATGATTGATACTCTGGAGCTATCCTAGTCTTGCAGTCAGGTCATCGTCAAACAAGTCTGCATCATCATTCTACCGTCAGCTGATTCATTGAATAGATGCAGAGCATACCAGCATCATCTTCATGCGCATATCACGCAATTGCGCCAACCGATTGTCCTCCCTCGTATCCGCCTTTTCCGCTACAATGGCAGCCTGCGGTGTCACAGCTTGCTTGTAGAAATGGTTATCGCAATGCGGGCAATACTCCTTCGCTTCATCAAAGTCCGTGACATCGAGACGAAATGCTTTTTTGCAGGGTTTGCAGATAAGTGTCATTTCGTCCTGTTTGAGAAGCGGGTGGTCGGCTTGTTCGGCATGGCAGTCTGCACAGTCGAACCATAGCTTGCAGCATGGCGCACGAATCTTGACTTGTGGATTGAGAATGTGTTTGCACATGGCAAGGTGTTGTGAAGGATAGCTTAAGCAGATTGCAGGATAGAAAAGCTTGAAGAGCTCTAGCGGCTCGATTGACCTGATGCAAGATGACCAGCGTTTTTGGGGCAACAGTGAAGAGCTTTCGACACTTGATGCCGTTAGATAGAGAGAGTTGTAGATTGTCTTTGAGGCAAGTCAGTCGCGTCGGCGCGCCTTAATGCATTTCTGCAGTCACAAACCTTTCATGCTTGTCAATCTAGTCGTGTTCTATGCATGCAAGTAGATCAAACATAGCTACGTTCATCATTCAGCAACTGCTCAACCTCCTTCTTGGTACTAAGCAGGTCCTCATTGGTAGGTTCATATCCCAATCCCGCCTGCACCGTCTCAAGTGCCTCATTGACTTTGCCAAGCTTCACCAATGCGCGCGCTTTGCGAAAGTAGCCCTTGGGCCATGGTTTGCGCAACTCCACGCAGCAACATGCATCCGCGTATGCTTCAGGGTACGCTTCTGCACTTAAAAATGCAGCTGACCTGTTTGCCAATAACAGAGCAATCTCGTCATTAGCAAGTTGCGAAGGTTCCCAGGGCGGTCTACTTGCTGCCATTTCAAGCGCCATAGAGTACGCGCGTAACGCTTCAGCAAATTGTTTTTTACCGAAAAACTCATTGCCTTGTTTCTTGGCCTGTTCGACTTGTGTTGAGCGGTGTGGATTGACAGATTGAGGAGGTGGGCCCGGAACTTCGGCGGGGAAACCTGATTGCTTGATGCCTACTGCGAGTGCGTGGCATTGTTGGAGGTAGGCGTCTACTTGTTTGATATCGCAGGTGGGGACGACTTGGTTGTCGGTCTGCTTGAGTGTGATGGGTAGTGCAATGAAGGTATCCATCGCTGCCTAGCGCCTCGCAATGCAGCACGATCTGGATTGAGGAACGGCAGAATGGAATGCTCTGTTTCAAGTTGTAGCTGCAGATGAGTTGCGTCGCTGGCCAAAATTCATCGCGCGACAAAATCACGAGAGAGTCAGGGACAGAGAGATACAGTCTATGGACAGAGAGTAAAGAAAGACAGATGAGTTGGTAGTGCCAAGCTGTGCCAGATCAAGCATGCCTTCATACGTCTTTTTCAGAGGCGATTAGGGCCTTTCACGCTCGGAACAATAGGCAAATCTGGTCACTACTCATTCCAAAGGTAACGATGCATTGTTCTTTGTACATAGACTCAAGTGATGGCTCTGCATACTTTCGTATCGTCTACCAGGCCTTGCCTCCTTCTGCTGCACCAGATTAGCCATTACGCTCAACAAACATGAGAAAGCCTTACGCTGCTGCGTCAAGAGCAGACCAAAGCGCTTCTTAAGCGTCACACGCTGCCTCGAGTACTTGTCATCTGGTGAGAATCTCGCAGGATGCGCTGACTTTGTAATTTTGCCGTCGGCGGTCGTCTTTCTTAGTGTGTACACCCTTGACCCATTTGCATCGACGCTGTACATGACTTTGGTTAGTCTTGGATGATGAAGTGAGTCAGGCGCATCCGCTGATGATGTCCTGACTCGAGGGCCTTCTCTTACGATGCATCTTTACAGCTCTTTGTCTTGTGTGTCTCTGCGCAAGATTTCTTTTCTGCGAGCGACGAATTTCAGACGCAGAACAAGAGCGACACAAGATTGAAGAGGAAGGCTAGGCAGGCAAGAGAGGACCATGGTGCTATATGAACTCATCTGCATAACACGTTCAGCCCTACCGGAAGCGACACTACGCGATATAGCCAAAACAGCGGGCTCCCAAGTCGTGCAAAATGGCGGTGTAGTACGGAGTGTCGCCAACTGGGGCATCCGGCCGCTTCCAAAGCCCATCAAGAAGTATCAAGCGACGTATGATGATGGAAACTATATGGTCATGAAGTTCGACTCAAATCGTATACTTCAATTCTTGTGCTTCTTGACTGACAGTAGCCCGTGTACAGAAAGACGTGTCATTGACCATCAAGCTAGATCCGCGTGTCTTGCGACATTCGGTTGTCAAACTCGGCGAGAAGCTCGAAGACCTTCAATGACACAATCACAGCATCGCATTCTGTCTTAGTAATGTACATGATTATGCATATGCCTTTCATTGCTGCCATCTGCGATCGCGCTCAACTTTGTCACCTATTTGCGCTTCAAGACTAGCGTAAGTCTTCTCTGCAGCCGCAAGGGCTCGCTTCTCCACTTCGATCACATCCTCTTTTCTGAATCGTCCGGTAGATTCAAGCATGACAAGTGAGCGCCCTGGAAAGGCAAAACACGCCGTATGTTGAGAATCGGCCAGCTGCATCGATACGCCCACGGGTATACTTTGCATCGCGAGTCCAGCATCCATACAAGCTAAAGCAATTGCATTGATGCACGCTGCCAGCAGCGCCTCTCGCTCCTCACCCGCTACCAGCACCTGCAGCGTTACTTGGACAAGTGAACGCGGATGTAGACCAAGTAGTAGTGATGGCTTCACAGCCGCCTTGAGCAGACTCTCTAGATTGCGGTCTGCTATGCTAGCGATGCTCACCGCAGGCTGTACATGTAGTTCAAGTGTCGCTTCACCGAGTAATTCGTCGCGCTGCCGTACTTCCATGGGCCCATTGACAGAGGCCATCACACTGCATCCGGCAATCTTGTAGCTTGCTGATCCATCTGCGCGAGACAGCAGTCCAACCTGCGTCTCGGCCTGTTCCTCTGTCATCTACTTGTCTATACCTTCATGTCGAGTCGCCGATGAATTTCCAAATTTTGCGCGACTCTTTCACACGAGGAAATCCATCACCTTCACCATCTATAGCTATAGCTTGTATTCACTGCCTGCTACTGTTGTCTGCTGCCTAATCTGCTGTCTGCTACAAATAAATGAACGTCGATACAGTCGTCGCGCGTCTTCGCCGTCGTCAGCTAGTCGGCTCCTTTGCCGTCGCCAGTGAAACAGCCCTTCTTTTACGCCAAGTAGTCTCTACTTTTCGCTGGCAACACATCGATCAGCTCATCGAACACGTCCGCGATGTTGGCCGTCGTCTCGTTGCTGCCCAACCGCGAGAATGTGCATCAGGGAATATTGTGCGACAAGTGCTCAAGATGATACGAGAAGAACAGGCTGCTGCCGAACTAGAACGGCGGCAGGAGTCAGAGATTGATGCCATGGCAGATTCTGTAGCCTCAGTCGAAAGCGGAATCCGGAGTGTTTCCTTGCTAGATCAGCCTGCACAAAGCTCGATTCTGAATTTGCTCAAAAAACCTACCAATACCCCAAATGCCATGCGTGCGAGAGCAGGCAGCAAAGCAGGAAAGGACAAGGCGAATATGCCAAATGCAATTGACTTAAAGCCTGCTCTGATTGCCGGGATACAGATCATCATGGATGATCTCAAAAAGATCTACAAGGACATTTCTGAAAAGGCGCTCGACTATATCCATGCTTCAGAGGTCGTTTTGACACATGGTGCGTCCAGGACAGTGCTAGCATTCCTCAAAGCAGCAGCAGAGAAGCGCAAGTTTACCGTCATCGTCACAGAATCCTTTCCAAACGATGTCAATCATGCGCACATGATGGCAGCAGAGCTCGGTAAGGCTGGACTGACTGTTATCCTCGTGCCAGATACGGCAGTTTTTGGCATCATGTCTGGCGTTAGCAAGGTCTTTTTGGGAACACACGTTGTACTGCAAAATGGCGGCTTGCTTGCTGCTGCTGGTGCAAATCAAGTTGCACGCGCAGCAAGAGCTCACGCGACCCCTGTCGTTGTCGTCACAGGCTTATACAAGCTCACGCCACACTACCCTTACGATCTCGAAGGCTTGATTGAGCTTGTCTCGCCCGAACCAGTCTTGCCATACAAGGAAGGCAAATTTGTCGACATCTGCGAGATCATTAATCCATTCTACGACTATGTGGCGCCAGAGCTCATCGACCTATATGTCACCAATCTTGGAGGTCATCCACCGACCTTTCTCAATCGCATCATGGCGGAGAATTACGATGTCGAGGATTATGACTTGGCGAGTAGACGGCACGAGGAAGCGCTTGCATGAAATACTCATCATAGAGAAAGTTACTCTGTCCGACCGCCTTCGCCTTTTGCTTTTGTCCAAGTCTCGGATGCCCAGCGAGCGATGCGCTGGAATGCAGCTCCCGGAGAATCAAGCGCAGGCCGAATATCCAAAAAGTAAACACCAGCTGACCCTTCCTCATCAGGGCCCTCATAGTAATCGATGACATATCTTGCTTCTGTGCCATCTTGTCGCGCAACATACCAATCGTGTCGATCAAATGGTGATGTGCCACCCATAAGGTTCACCACCATCCATGCTTTAGGTGTTGGCGTCGCCGGTCTTCCTGTGAATCGTCTCAAAAACGGTTCTGCCGCTGGATCGCGTCTCCTCTCCCAAGTCAAAATCTCATTCCATGCACCTTCATTCAAGAAATTATGTACGCTGAGCATGGACTCGACATGCTCGCCAGATTGCTCGAAACCCTTTCGTACCATAGCATTGTAGAGCTGTTGCGCTGATGGGTATTCCCACTTTGCGGCGCCTTCTTGACTCGACGCTTTCGGGATGGATGAGATTTCTCGCTCAGTGGGTAGAGGTACCCCTTGTTGTGCTGAAATTTGCTGTTGTGAGAGGCGCGGCATCATATTCAGCTGATTGATGCTGTCCATATTGTCATGGTCGACGGGACATTTGCCCGTTGAGGCGGGTTGCGCAGACGGCGCTGTAGAAGTGTCTGCGTTTCGACGGTGCTTCGTGAATGCGCTGTGATCAATTGGACATTTCGCGTCTGAATCATCGGCAACCGAGCGAACTGGAGTCCGCGACACAGTGTCCGTCACTGCCGACGCATCTGCCCAGAACCAGCCCATGCTATTATGTGATGTGGTCTGGAGCGTGTAGGTAGCTTTGTGGCAAGCGACAATTTTTTGTGCTGAGCAAAAGTCACTTGGAATCAGGCACATTCGATATAGCTATCACGCATTGAAGCTCAAGAGTAGAAGGAAGGCACAGAGATCCGTCAAAAGCATATTCTAGATGACTTTTCGGTAAAGCACTTTTCGATGACAATATCTAGTTTAAATGGTCAATCTAATTCTCGTAGATCCACGACTCAGAGTGGTGCGAGTAGCTCTGGAGCTCCTCAGGCTTGAACCAGAGGGCGATCTCCTTCTTGGCATTCTCAACAGAGTCGGAACCGTGGCACACGTTGCGGCCAACAGCAATAGCGAAGTCACCTGAAAATATTAGCCTCTGCAATTCAAACCTTTTCAAGCAAAGGACATACCGCGGATAGTGCCGGGAGCCGAGGCGAGCGGGTTGGTAGCACCGAGCAACACACGGCCAGTCTTGACGGCATCAGTACCCTCCCACACCATAGCGCAGATTGGTCCAGAGTTCATGTACTCAACGAGACCAGCAAAGAAAGGTTTCGAGTTGAGATCCTCGTAGTGCTTCTCGAGGTGCTCCTTGCCTGGTGAGCAAAGCTTGAGAGCAGCGAGCTTGTAGCCCTTCTTCTCGAATCGGGCGATGATCTCACCAACGAGACCTGACGATGTCAGTAGAGATCAGACAGATAAGTAGAAAGACATACCACGCTGGACTCCGTCGGGCTTGATGGCAATGAAAGTCTGTTCACGGGCCATGTCTTGATGTGTTTTATAGATGAGACGATGCTGCTTCCTGCTTGAAAAGTCAAAGAAAGTTGTCACAAAATGCACGTGATCGGATAATCCAGATGGGCTGACACAATAGTTGCTATATGCTTTGCAGTATCAAGCTGCGTTAGGCAGTATGGTGCTATGCGTTGAAATGCTCATGAAGTTCTCAGTAATGGTCATTCCCGTGTCGATAGCAGATAATATTGTCCTGCTGACGTCGCCATTGGCTGATGCATATCAGCTTGGATGATTTTCATGGTGGCACCTGCTCAATGAGGGCTGCCGTCTCATGCTCAGGGACTTTACAGGCCTGTCCCGGCCAACTCCTCGTATGTGGCAGTGCCACGTCTCGATAAACAAGGCTCAATCAAGTCTCTTCCAGAAGAACAAATTCTCGCTCGTCATCTCCGAAAGCGAGCGAATCAGTGGAGCGCAGTTCGTAGAATCGCTCAGACGGTACTTCCTTACGATTGACATAACTTCCATTGGTACTCCCCAGATCGATCAGGTACGGCTTGACCTGTTTTTGCATCGTGCCGTACTCATCCTTTTTGCCAACCTGCCGAAACTGCACAACAGCATGTTGCTTGCTGCACGAAGCGTCCGGAAGCGGTATATCGGCAACAGCCGCGTCACGACCAAGAAGATATGCCGATTGCTGCGACAAATGAAGCGTATCTTCTAGTGTCTTGCCCTTGTAGACGTACAACCGCCACGGCCGTCGTGGTTTAGCTGCTTCGGCAGGCTCATGATACTTGAGCACGATTCCCTGCTTTATATTGGATTCAGCCGCAAGCGCGCCGCTCAAGCCAAAGTTGGGTTTCTCGCGCTCTTCAGGAGGTCGCTCGCCGATCGCTTTGGCATTATGCGCAGCGCCATGACCACTGCGTGATCTGTGCTGTCTTTCTGTTCGATGACCGTCATCATTGCGATGCTGTTTCCCACGATCACCATATCGTGACGCGCCTTGCGGCTTCTGGCTATCCTGCGAAGGCAACGGCGCACTTCGTCGTATCGGCGATCTTGAACGGGACCGGTTCACAGGGCTGCGTGAACGTCTCGGGCGATGCGATTCTTTATCCTGCACCTCCGCTGCCTGCACCCATGGCGGCCTGAGCATTGATATGCCAGGCGCTCTGCAGCTGTTCTGTGTCGCCTTCAATATTTGTGTCGTCTGTTGCGCCAAGGCAAGCTCGAGCACCATAGACCATCTCTCGAGACAGGCCTCCATGTTCTCAAGCAGAGGCGAGAAGCTCCTCAATTGGGCCAACTTTGCGCTCAACTGGATCCTTGTAGTCGTCTTTGCTGTTGGTTTCCAGCGTATAGGCAAAATTGATGGTCACAGACAGCCCTTCTCGCTCGAGGACATCACCATTCAATGGCCCTATACCGGTCCATCGACCATTCCAAACTATGCACTCGTACTGTTGAGTGTTGTGTTTCCCGCTTCAGTCATTCTGCTATGGTCACTTGTCAATGAGAGCAAGATGCGTGCACACTCGACGCACTGGTCAACACGCGCACTACAGCTCAATTCTGCGTGGCTCGGTCTAGCACTGTCTGTTGTTCTATGCATGGGCTTCACGAATGTGCTCAAGGTAACCGTCGGACGTCCCCGGCCTGATTGGATTGCACGCTGCATGCCAGGCGGTGTCTCTGCTTCGACCACAAATCTTGTAACGAGCAGTATATGTACTACTACAGATGCAAGCAGACTCCAAGATGGATTCCGCTCATTTCCTTCCGGACATGCCAGTATGGCTTTTTCTGGGCTTGCATACCTTGCATTCTATCTCGCAGCGCGATTGCATCTATGGAATAACAGAGGCGAGACGTGGAAATGGGTGTTGGTTATGACGCCTGCCGTGACAGCAGCCCTGATTGGCGCGACTCGAATCATGGATAATCGCCATCATTCATTCGACGTCTTGTTTGGTTCTGCGTATGTTGACGGGGTTTCGAACTATGCTAATGTCAGACTGGGCATTGCCACAAGTGCGTTCAGCTATAGACAGTACTTTCCAGACTTTACACACAGCAATGCATTTCCGCCTGGAGGCGTCGAGGAAAAGCAGCATCAGACATTCAGCATGCCACTCTAGACTGTTGCCCCACTCGCTTAATGAAACGACGAAATGCACCCTGTTCCAGCAAGCAGAACATCTCCGCCTGAGCTTGAATGAAATGCTGTAAACTTGGCTTTTCCTCAATGCGTCGCCGCAAGTTTGCGTCGATGTTAATGGCTTGTGGACTATCGCCACGCACGAATCGCTCGACGAGATGTGCGGCTTGGGCATCAAATTCGCCCTCTGAACAATTGCTCAGAGCATCGACTGCGAGATGGAAGTCGAGCGCTTCTAGCGCATGTTCACGCATGACATGATGTCGAAGATGTGAAAGAGAATAGGGTGCCGGTGCCTCGTCTCGCAAGACTTGAAGTAAGCCCGGTGGCGATGCCTTAAGGGGCTCTGTATGCCGGCGCTGTAGCCAGCTTGTATGCCGTTGAACCAAGTGTGTATTTGCAGCACTTTGTGGACGACAGTCTGGCGATGGCGATGGCGACCGGGGCGCAGCCTCATCAAGGGCATGGTTGAGCCGACACTTCATCCAGAGACGCCAGAGTCGCCAATGCATCGCGCACATGCTATTGTCGATCATCTCCGTCTTTTCTTACAATAGACGAAAGAGACCGACGAAAGATCTGTCAACTTGCGTTTTGCAAGGGCGCTTTACCCGCTTATGATGTGCTTTTCTTTGTCATTATTTCGACAAAAGCCATCCCTTGTCACACTGTTTCGAGGCATCTAGTACCAATGCCAGTCTCTTGTCACAGAATGGACATATTTGGCGAGTATCATCCAGAAAGCAGATAGGGAGCGTACTAACGGTCAAGGCTTGCGAGACACGACATGTTTCGCGTTTCATAGGCATAGCATGTAACCGTTGACCGCGTGCGGCATTGCAGCACCTCAGAAAGCAATAGAGTAGACAGCGTACGGATGCCAGTGCAGTGAATGAGAAAAGCTCAAGCGCAGTGAGCAATAAAGCACTATCCTGACCTTCCACCATAGCTTCGCTTGAGATGCCTGTACCTCTTCAAGAACCAGAATGCTTCGAGTTCCTTGACCATCCACTCGGCACGCTTGATAGCCTCTTCTACGTGCTCTCCTTGTAGCTCTTTATTCTTGAAGAAGGCGGCATGTAGTTTTGGCCGAAAGTAGGTTGTATAGCCTTGTGGCCATTCTCGGCCCAGATAGAGCAGCTGCTTATAGAGCGCTCTTACTCTGTATCTGCTTTCATTCATCTTGAGCTATACAATGGCTTTCCCAGGTTCTCAGGTGATGAGCTGTCTATCACATGTCTTTCTACCTAGGTAATAGCTAAGCCGTGCGCGTCATCTCTCTCAATTCGTATTCTTTCGACTTCAACACCACGTCATTTGAGGTGGGCCAAGGGTTGAAAGGTAATGAGAGGCAGTGCTATAAGAGAGAAGGAAGGGTTCACTAGCCACATAGGAGACTATAGCATCTATTACCCATTGATACTACCATGAACGCCATCAAGAGCACAGTAGAGACATTCCTCACAAACGCAGGCAAGGAGTCGCGCGACGAGACAGAGTCGTACAAGTACAGCGCAGGAGATGCTGCACAGGAAGCAAAAGAGGAGATCAAGGATGCTGCTCACTCGGCAAAGGAATCAGCTTCGAATGCTGCAGACAAGGTAAAGGAGACTGCAAAGGAGACGGCAGATGCTGCTGAGCGTACTGCAAAGGACACGGCAAATGCTGCAGAGCAAAAGACAAAGGAGGTTTCAGCCAAGGCAGATGCAAAGACCTCTACTTCTGCATCTAGCACATCTGCATCAACAAGCACTGGTGCAACCTCACATGGCGTAGGTGCCACGACTGGCGATGTGACAGTCGACAAGGATGTGGTAGAGCAGGCACCCGTGGTCCATGAGCGTATCCACAAGACTATCGTTGACGAGAACCAAAAAGTCATTGATCGGGACCACGATGTCGACCACTACAAGAAGAAGATTCAGCCAATCCAGGTGACAGAAGACGATGGCACAGCTCGTCAGACGGGCAAAGTGACACACGATGAACGCAAGGTGGACCTCGAGGACGATGCTGCCACAAAGGCTAAGCTTGCCGCAGAAGATGCCAAGCTCAAATCATCAAAGGATGTGGATGTTAAGCACGAGCAGGTGCAGAAGAAGGATATCGTCAATGAGAAGGAGCACCACCACTTGCACGAGAAGATCCAGCCTGTCATTGAGAAGGATGTCTACCAGAAGCAAGTCAATGAGAACGTCGAGCACATTCATGAGAACGTGCGCGACAAGGCTTTGGTTGAGGAGACTGAAGTGCTTCCTACCAAGAAGATGGCAGCCAAGGACCTCAAGCAGTAAGCGGCTTGAGATAGATACACGGAAATGATCACGTCAATTTATATGCTGTCTATTCTATTGCGATTCCAAGTCTCGTTTATCGATTAATCGTAGTAACCTGGCAAGAGGAACGCCAGCTTCTTCATGGCCTCGGGATTACGCTTGTGCTTGCCCGTCATCACGGCCCACTTCATACTTCCAGCGAGATCCTTGCCAACACTGCCATCCTTCAAGCCTTGCTCAACATGTTCAACAAGCTTTTTGGCCAGCCTACCGGCATTCGCAGTGTTATTGTGTACATGCTTCATGACCGCTTCAACCGTCACAGCAGCCTCATCTGTCTTCCAACAATCATAATCAGTCGCCATGCAAACCATGCTATACGCAATCTCTGCTTCTCGTGCAAGCTTCGCCTCCGGTAAAACAGACATGTTGATGACGCTGCCGCCCCAACTGCGATAAAGATTCGATTCTGCGCGTGTTGAGAATTGCGGGCCTTCCATGCAGACAATTGTCAAATCAGCACCTTCTGTCTCTCGTGTGTGTAGCTTGACACCTTCACCTGATAGCGCATCTTTGCATTCCGCAACAAGCGCCGTCAGAGCAGGATCAAAGGGATCTGCAAAAGCACAATGTCCGACCACGCCATCCGAAAAGAACGTCGACGGCCGAATCCCTTTTGTCCTGTCGATAATTTGCGTAGGAACGACAAAATCTTCTGGTTTGATGTGTTCTTGTAGACTGCCGACTGCAGAAAAGGCCAAGATGGCTTTCACGCCAAGCGACTTTAGTGCTGCGATATTGGCGCGCGAGGGTACTTCAGAAGGTGTGTAGTGATGACCAATGCCATGACGTGCAAGAAACGCTACTTTGAAGCCTGATGCAGAACTCGCAACTGTGATGGGCGATGAGGGATGACCCCAGGGCGTTTCCGGGTTGTGTTCAGATTCGACGGAGAAGCCGTCTAGCTTGTAAAAGCCTGAGCCACCGATGATGGCGAGTGTGGCGATAGACATGGACTTTGGCCGTATGTATCTATGCAGTGGCCGAGATAGAGATACTAGATGAGCGCGAACACACACTGACATTGTCTGTCGCATCTGTTCGAGCACGACAGTCTTCGGGCGTGAGAAAAACTGTTCAGATGGCACCACTTCGAGTTTGATTGTCAGTTCGAAATGCATCGATTGCGCCTACTGTCAATTGCAATCAGCTACAGATTGTCGCGCTAGTTGATCAGATGAGAGCTTTCCTAGACACGTGAAAGTACCTTGTCCATCTGGCTTAAGCAGAGTCTTGCGGGAAGATGATGCTCTGTTGTGTCCGCATTAGGCGTCACAATCTTTTGACTATCTCAATTGGGCTACTTTGCTTCCCATGATGTCCAACTTGGGAGGCCAACAGTCAGAGCTATAAGTCAAGGGCGCGCCGGGAGATCATCGATTCTGCTAAAAATTCAACTAGCATGAAGCTCAAAGCAACGGTCTTATGCCTTATTGCAGCCATTGCGGCGCAAGTCGTAACGCTACCCAACTGCTCACAGCCCTGCATCATCTCCTCCATGGTCCTGAGCTCCTGCACATCCAATGACGCCCGCTGTCTCTGTCAAGACCAGAACTACATCACGGCCGTCGCACGTTGTATCGTACCCGCCTGTTCGACCGCAGATCAAGACGCCGCAGCGCGATACGTCAGCAGCACGCTATGCCAGCCAGCACTCGGGTCCAACAATCTTGCGCAAATCCAACAAGCTATTTCTGTAGCACGCGTGCAGCAAGGTGCGCAGAGTCAAGCGGCTACTGCGGTGGGTAATCAGCCTGTGCTGGCAACGACGGCAACGGGTGTCATGTCGAGCGCGAGTGCCAGTCGCGTAGCGTCCAGTGGGCGTACTTTCGCTGCTTCTGCAACTTCAGGCGCTACAAGGGCTGTCACGTCAACGCGCGCAAGTATGAGTGCCAGCGCGACGACCAGCCCAGCAAGAAATGCGGCCATCACGCAGATAATCTCTGCATGGTTGCTAGCTGTGCCTGTCATGCTCATCGCATTGTGATTGAAAGCGAACATAGATCAAGAATTAATCGAAAGTCGTTCAAGCCTCGTGATACGCTGCTGCATGCTTCGTAGATTCTCAACTAATCGAGAATTTAATGTTTGTGCGTAGTCGAGCTCTATCTGTTTCTGCACAAGTTGTGCCAACAGACCATTTGGAGTCGGGGATGTGCTTGTTTCTGAGCTTACTGATGGTCGAATGCGCTTGCGACGTTTGAAGAGCGGCGAGACTACATCATCTACTGGGTATTGTTCTGTCTCGGCAGGCGAAGTCTTGCGAAAGAAGCTGGGACTCAGAACAGAGGGTTGCTCTGAGACCTGAATCGATCTTATGCCAGGAGGCAGCGAAGACATGTTCAGCCTTGGAATACTTCCATGACCAGTGCGCCGCTCAATTTTGGCAGAAAGCTGTTGAAGGCTTGCAGCAACCTTATTGACACCGGCAGAGACAGGCTCAGTGAGGCGATCGAATGATAAGTCAGCACTTGTACCTCGGGTCGTCTCTCGAGCCAGATGACGCGGCGTAATTGTGATATTGCTATCCGTCGACGGGCCTGAATCGGAACCCAACTTTGAGTGATCGACGGGTGTAGTGGTTTTTTGTGACATCTGCTTACTCGCTCCGGCATGTTGCACGATATCCTTTTTAGCTGAAGAAGTCTTCGATTTGAATGCGCGTTGATCTTCGAAGCGATTCTTCACTGAAATCACTAACTTTGGCGCGCCTTGTGCAGTTCTTCCGGGAGTCGCCTTTGATTTTGGCTGAGGATATGGAGCATAGGAGACCTGAACAGCCTCGAGCATGCGAGACTTCTTTGAGTCTCGAGCATTGCTTCTACTCTGCAAGATACAGCAGAGGACCATCTTGAATGAATGTCCGAGCACATAGCAGCATTGGAATTATAGTTTTCTTCATCTTCACATCTTGCAGAGGCTGAAACAAGTTGCAAGAATACCCCTTGTCTTGACAATTGATCCAGAAAATGTCCATAGCGCTCTGACTGGACTACTAAGAGCACTTGAAAAGGGTCATGTGTATTCAGATTCGCAGCTTCAGATCGTGCTACAACGGCACTCGGTATGGCCGACATCAGAAGTTGGTAGCCGGAAGCATAAAACACCGATTAAGCGAACACTTTCACTGTCTGCGGGTCTACGTCATGTCATGCTTCAGAGAACAGCTAGTCGACCTGCTACATAGGCCGCGTCTCGTAGGCAGCTCGAGCATAGGTGAAGGACTTTGCAGACCTGATGCAATAAAGGCCTTTTGTTCTGACTTTACTATACAAGCAGATGAGCTGTAGAAGGCCTCTTGTTATCTGCCGGAATCTATATTTAGTTTGGCATCCCAGATTCTTTTCCTGATGCGGGACTACTTTTGCCAAGGCAACGCAAGGCCATAATCAGCTGCAGTGAAATGCTGCACGCGCTGAAACGCGTGAGTAACGGCCATTGCTTACCCGTCCACGGCATGTGTCTAGGCCGATGCTCTGCATAGTCTAGCTGGGTCAGCCTTTCTCATGATAACAACGGGCATGTCTGCGCAACGCACTTGACAGATGTGAGTGAGCCATGTCACCAGCCTCAGAACTTCGGGGCGAGAAATCCGCTTTAGCATTTGCATTCGCATTGCCGATCTTCTTACTTTTTTGGGTCCTGAGTCGTGCGGCTTCAGCCTGCTTATCAGCTCGCGTCCGCCAAAATGTCGCATGCAGGGCAAGACACAATTGAGGCTAGCAGATGTGGGATGCACAGACCCAGTGTCGGTCGCCATCGACAATATAGTTAAGCCCTCTCGTCGCCGCTTCTACACCTCATTTCGTATGGACTTGTGCCATCAGCACTCATCATGAACATACAGCATGAAGACGGCCCATACAAGCACGTCTCGCTGGACGAGACTGACTACGATGATAATGATAGCAGGCAGCCGGAAAAGCTGACCTTGTCGATGCCACAGCGCAATGGAACTCTTGTTCAACGACAACCAGTGGCAGGCAAGCCCAGATTCCAATGGGGCACCTTGACACCTTTTATTTGGGCATTTCTACTGACTTTCGGGCCGACACTAGGCCTGCTCATCTACTTGCTAGCGACAAAAGTAACAGAAGTTGGCGCATGCGGCGGATCAGGCAGAGATCCATGTCCTTTCTATGGTAACGTCACATTGAGCGAAAGATCAGTCGTCTTGAGCGAACCGCTCGGTCGCTTCCTGACAGTGACCAAAGTCGTTGACACCGTGCAACAGCTCGCAATCACTTGGGTCTTAGCCCTCGCTGCTTTCTCCATCGCCGAAAGCTGGCTCGCCAACAATGCTCTGACAACACGCACATTGGCGCTTGTCATCAACATGTACGCTTCTGGACGGTGGTGGGCTCTTTGGGAATCGTCTCGCGTCATTTTCAGCAAGAAAAGAGGTCACTCTTCGCGAACATTTGTACAAGCACTTACCATTCTGCTTATTGCACTCTTGCTTTCCAAACTCGCGACTGGCGCTGATTTGTGGATCCACTATGCCAGTAAGGAAGCAGTCTTTGCAACCGGAGAGAATACGTACCTCGCCACGCAACAGCTTTGGGCAAGGCAAATCAACAATACCTGTCGTGTCAATGAAAATGGTGTCGTTGCGTCCGCTGGACTGCCATGTACCATTATATCCAGTTCGCTCGGAACGGCTTTGTCATTTCCGGCCCTCGCAGCTGCCTTATCAACGAACGCCTCTACGACCAACGAAGTCGCGCTTGTGTTCGACAACAGTGTTTCGCGGGACAATGTCAATACAAGTCTGGGTTACACAAATATGGCGATCGTTGTTCCTCGCAGCAACTTGGTTCAAGGATATGCATACAACGCTTCATCTCTTGGGGTCTCAACATATTGCAAAAGTGTGACAACTGCTTGTGACACTTTGATTGTGCCACATGGAACAGCAAGCTACAATTGTACCGGACGATTTGAAGGCAGAGAAGCTGTCGACTTTCAGCGATTTTTTGCAGCGGGTAATGGAAACGGTGTATTGGATGAAATCAAAGGCGGCAATCTCACTTACGCAAACCCAATTGTGCGTTACGTCTCGCAGTTTCTGATCGCTGGTAACGGCTCAGAATTTGCCGGCGGAAGTCCGCAAGCCCAATCGCTCCTCAACATCCAGCAGTGTACAATGGGCTTCTACTACGTTAACTACACCTCATCGCAATATGGTCTCGCGGAACGCAACCTGACCATCACTGGCAGGGAATTGATGGACACCAACTCTAGTGCTACCTTATCAGCTGCAACCATCTTTGCTGTTTTTGATGATGCACTGAGTAATTCGAAGGGTGCCGCTCAGATATCTTCTGACGCGTTTGACTTTACAAACAGCTACGAATTGTCCCGCTTTGCGCTGAGTTATGCAGCCGGTTCCTTCTCTGACCGGCCGACGTATTCTGTCGCCACAACGCCACAAGCACGCTCCTACTCGTGCATTCCTCTTGCTCCTCTTGCTATCTTCTTCGGACTTGTGTTTGCTTACTCTGTCTTCGTCATCCTGCTTTTCATCTGGTCAACGCGAACAGGCAAGCAGCTCTTGAACATCATGACAACTGGCACTACCGGACCAAACACGGAAAATGGGACAGAGTCGCAAACTGTCACTATGACTGAGCTCGCACAGCGGCGTTTAGTGCGCACTGACTTTTTGCTCTACCAGTTGCTCAGCGAGGATGGACACAAGTCAACAAAGACGGACGCCGACGACGTCATGCGCGGCGAGGACTCACAACTTGCTGTCGCAGAGATTGTGGACGGACGTTTTGGTGTGTATGCCACCGGTAAAGATGGCGAGGCGAGTACACCGACATGGGGTTTATCTAGTGCAAGAAGCTTCCGACTCAGAAAGTCGAATTCACAAGCATCTATCCTCAATCCGCCAAGTGCTGGATCCGGCTCTACGCGATATGTGCCAAGCGTCGTGCAAGGCCAAGCAATATAACTGTATTGTCATCACGAATCAGTTTCAAGCAATTAGCAAGCATTCCTTCATCGCAATTGTTGTTAGTCTACAGGCTTTCTGATCATTTTTCGTTGGTAAAGACAATATTATTTTGCTTCCTGAGGTCCGTGACGACTTCGATGACATCGGTACTCAGCTGCCATAAGTCTGCAGCTGCTTGAATGTCATTCTCCTTGATGATTCTAGCGAATTCTGCAGCTTCTTCAGCTAGGTTGAACTTCTCCTTGGGCCCTGCCAGCTGTTCCACTGCAGTGCCTTTGGCATTTGCAGCAAACTCGACCGATTCGAGATCTGTCACCGCATTAGCACGCAATGCTCCATGCTCTCCATATATTTCCAAAGGAGCTTTCGAAGTGAACACCTTACTTGTGATGATGTTGACGACACCCCAGTCGTATGTCAGCAGGATAGTACCGCCGCCGTCTGTGCCAGTTTGTGGAATGATATAGGGAAAGTACTGCTGACTTTTGGGCTTACCCCATAGTCTGATGGCGAAGGCAACAGGATAGACGCCCGTGTCGAGCAGACAGCCACCTGCAAAGTCTGCAGAAAACACCGGCGCTGCAGGTTTGCCCTCCAGAATGTCAGTGTAGCGACTCGAGAAACTGGCGAACGGTAGGAGCGCCATGTAGGGCTTGCCAATCTTATCAAGATTATTCTTCAATACCTTGAAATTGCGCTCTTGTATGTGGCGAAACGCTTCAATGCATATAGCTCCAGTCTGCTTATAACAGGACTGAGCAATATGCTCCAGTCTAACGAGTTCAAGCGTGTTGGCGCAACAGGGTTTTTCGACAATGGCATGTTTTCCGAGTGTCAAAACTTGCTTGGCCTGTTCAAAGTGTAGAGAATTGGGAGATGCAATGTAGACAGCTTCGACGTTTTCGTCTTTGCACATTTCCTCGATGGAGGTAAAGCAAGCATTCTTGTCAAGGTCATATTGAGCAGCGAACTCTGCAGCCGTGGCTAGTGATCTGGAGTAGACCGCAACGAGTTTGTACTCTTTTGTAGAGATGGCAGCATCAATGAAGGACTTGGTGATCCAAGAAGTGCCGATGATGGCAAGATTGAGCATAGTGAAGCACTTGTTAAGATGTGTCGTGGATTGATCGTGGTTGGTTAAGGTGAAATTGAACTGAGCTCTACGCTACTCCTTCTATGCTTTCATCTACGTTTCCGACTTCGCAGGCCCAGGAAACGAGCACATTCATTGTAGAGCGCGACAAACTCCTCATTTGTTGGCAGGTCCATGCCTTCTTCATAATGCGCTAGACCATAGTACTTCATGCACTCGAGCAATGCCTTGACGTCAATGCTTTCAAACGCCGCGAGTGTCTCTGGCAAGAATGAAGGCAAGTCTTGTTGCTCCGGATCAGGACCGGGCATCCAGTCAATGATATCGTCCGGATCGCTGATATGCGCATTCGCCGTTCTGCGTATCGAGCGTTCCTCAAGCTCATCCAGCTTTGTTTGCAGCTCTTGAACGAGCTCTCCCAGCACTGACTCGTCAATGCCACCTCCACCGCCTCCGCCCGTGCTCTGATTGACGGACATGCCCGTCTTACTGTCCAGACCGACAGCGCGCGCATCAATGCGCATGATATCCTCACCATGCTCTACTAGTCGCTTTGTATGCGCGCGTACGACCCCGGCAAGTTGCACAAGCTGGGCGGCTAGCGCCTTCGGTGTGATGTCCTCTGGTGCCACCTCTGCCTGCTTCTGCTTTGACGCGCCCCCTTGATCTGCCATCGTAGGCGTGATTAAGGCTGGATCGAGTTCGGGTTGGTTGCGAATTGAATGCTGGCGATCATTTGACGTCCGACTACCAAGTGCTTTTGATCATGCTGCTTGGGAAGACGATGCCGAATGCTACCACACAAGCAACCAAGCTGTCATGCTCATTGATGGCTTACCTTTGCCTCGACTCGGCTGTAAGCACCGAGCGCAGTGACTACGTTCCTACTTGAAGACACCCGGCTATCTCGTACGCTGCATTTGAGCCGCGTCTTCATAAGCTCAGCTAGCGGCACCGTTCTGCATTTCGACGATCAGTGTGCAATTTGCGCCCATGTATCGACCGCGAGCGACCACATCCTTCCGTTATGAGCGGCCGAAGCTGGTGGCAGTCAGAACACTGCCGCAGCAGAAGAGCGACCATTCACCATCTTCGCCAGTAAGCTCTTTGCTAAAGAAAGAGCGACAGGGCTTGAAAAATCGCTTTGTTGGGATTTTCGCAATGCAGGATTGCCTGTTGCTTCAAGTATATATGATCAGGGGAAGCGCTCAGGCGCATTCGATTATGATAGTGGAATGACAGTGCAGACGGCTCTTCGCATCTTGGACTTAATGGCATTTGGCAAAATCCTTCGGATCAGGCTTGCTTGCAGGTGATGCATCGATCAGACTTCAGCAGCGTGAATTTCTCAGCAAGTGGCACTGCCGAAATGAGCATGCGCACGAATGTCCATACAGCCGTGCCGTTCCAATACGGTATATGTTCCACCGAAAATGATGGGCAATGTCTCCGGACCTTGAACACCCGAAAAAAGGATGATTGTTTGCGCCTGTGCGTCGATCACACAGGGCCTCATGCGAAGGCGCAAAGAGCCATCCTTTATCTTGACGAATAGAGCTCGGGGGCCTGCAAGACTTTGCGATGGTGCAATATTACCATTGAGACCTTTGTAATTAATGACTGATATGGCCCTTCCTCCAACCCGAGAGATATTGACAGGGTGAGCCTTTGACTGGATTTGATCATGTCTTCATAATCTTGATCGACATCTGAGAGGGGCCAAGGTGCCAAACCATGACATCTTTTGTCTTTCCAACAGAGACCATTGCGTGTCTTGAAACAGCAGGGATTGCAGTACTTCTGAGTCTGGTCTGTGCTTGATGTATGTCGAGTCTGGAGTCCATCTGAGACTCACTCGCGTTGAGTCTTAAGCCCCGACGGCAGCCGAAAGCTATTGCATGAATGCAATCGCTCATCCTCTTTGATAGCTCCACTTCGGCCACCCATCTGAATGAGTCTGCCTCTTCGCGAATTCGAATTTGGACCTCAAGAACATTGCCTTTCCATATCTTCCATGCTACTCGCCAGGCAACGTGTTTGCTACACCAAAGCTTCTATACATCAAACTGGTATCGTCAGATGTTTCAGCTCAGTGGAACATAGGCATTCGCTTTCCCTAGCTGAATTTGTCACGGAGTTTTTCGAATCGGCTAAACCTGTTGTGCTGAAGGGCTACTTTTCGAGCTTGCCAGCAATAAAGAAATGGCCGCAGGACGACTTTGCCGTTCTTCACGAGTATGGAAATATTCCTGTGCCGGTCGAAATCAGCGCTGGCACAGCTTCCTATTCGAATGCACCTGAAAAGTTTGAGCAAGCAGAGCTACCTCTTTCTCAATTTCTCGCCTTCTTGACGCATGCACGTCAATCTGTCGAGCAAGGTATCCCGCTCGGTGACGTCAAAGTCTATTTGGCTCAGCATGCTCTATTTGATAGCATACCCGAGCTTTATCCAGATTGCACGTTGCCATCATTTGTTGAAACAAGCGGCAAGCAAAGTCCGACTTTTTGTTGCGCCGGCAGAAAGGATCTTTACAATATCAATATTTGGCTTGGCTTCGCG
Source organism: Protomyces gravidus (assembly GCA_003717255.1). Taxonomy (NCBI): domain Eukaryota; kingdom Fungi; phylum Ascomycota; class Taphrinomycetes; order Taphrinales; family Protomycetaceae; genus Protomyces; species Protomyces gravidus. Next base: position 91,347 of record QXDP01000087.1, on the reverse strand, counting down.
ACGCATACACCAATTCATCGGGATCCGTACTCTAACATCTTTGCCCAACTTTTTGGCACCAAGCAGTGTATTCTTTTCCCACCGTCAATGAGAGATCAGCTGGATATGCACAGAGATCCTTTACTGAAGAACACGAGCAAGATCGCTGACATCTTCAAGCAGGAAGCTCAGGCAGAATTGGGGAAAAGCGTGCGGGAAGCTGGCCTTCAATGCCAGCTTGAAACTGGTGACGGCCTATTTATACCCGAAGGCTATCTTCACAGCTTCAAAAGCTCCGCTGGCCTGAGCGGTAGCGTCAATTGGTGGTTCAGATGAACAAACAATGATGCTGTCCAATATACGTGCCATCCACCACTTGAAACATGCCGGCTTTTGATTAAGGTCGTTCGATAAAAGCTCCCTGAGCCAGCACCTTCAACGCATTCAGTATCAAACAAAGCTTGCAACAAACAGCATGAGCGACGAAAAGCGACCACCAGAACCTCTCCTGGCTGCAAGCGCAGTACATAGGCCCGCCCCTATCCCATGCTCACACTACACACCACATCGATCAGCACCATTTGCTGCGCATCATCCTCAAGAACATTCTTTCAGCAGCAGGCGCACTTTTCAGATGCCTAGAGCGCCTCCAAAAGACTACCACGACCAGAAATTCCTGGATCGCAATTATGGTCGTATTCGCAGCATGTTCGAGAGTCCTGCGCGCCGAGTTATTCGACATGAAGGTATTGCCTTCATCGGCGAGTTTCTTGGCACCTTTGGCTTCCTGTTTATGGCATACCTGATTGCACAGATTGCTTTGACTCCCGATCCTGCAGTAGAAACCTCTTCTACAGCCATCAACCATGCCAAGCTGATCATGGTTTCCTTTGGCTTTGGGCTGGCATTGATGACCAACATTTTCATTTGGTTTCGCATTTGTGGTGCAGCCTTCAATCCAGCAGTGAGTCTGGGACTCGCTGTCATGGGCGCCATCACGCCTGGCAGAGCATTTGTTTGCATCGCCGCTCAAGTTCTGGCAGGCATCGTTGCAGCGCTTGTTGTGGATGGATTGACCATCGGGCCCCTGCTCGTGGCTAATGGTTTGACGCAGACGGAAAATTCTGTCACATCAGCTACGCAAGGCTTTTTCATTGAAGCACTTGGCACATGCCAGCTCATGCTGATCATCTGTAAGAACTCTTATTCAATCAATCAAACTGACAACAGTCTTCATGGCCTGCGAACATCATGCAGCAACGCCAATGGCAGCTTTAGCAATCGGTCTTGCACTTGTCGGCATTCACCTTGAGGCAGTCAACTATACAGGATGTGGCGTCAATCCTGCTCGCTTCTTAGGTCCAGCTGTTGTGACGAGCGATTTTCCTCAAGGCTTCTGGATCTATATTGTCGGTCCTTGTGTTGGCAGCCTTGTGGCTTGTGCGATCTACGCATTCATCAAGTGGGCAGGCTACAATGATGTATGCCCAGGACAAGATGCAACGAAAGGACCCGATGCTGATTACATTGCTCCGATGTCTCCGAATATCTGAATTTGCGATATCATGAGTTGGAATGTTAAAAGCACACTAAATTAGTAAAGGTCATCACAGCGCGCCTCCTTGAGAATGTCGTCCGCTTTGAGCTCAGTGAAGCGCATTGCTGCGACGGGCTTGTCTGCTTTGTATGCCACTGCAGCGGTTCGATGTCTAGGCAAGTAGTGCAACTCTACTTGCCAGAGACCGCCCGGACCCCAGTGCTCATTGATCGTTAGACTTCCGACCGCAGAGACACAAACTGGCTCGTATTCCGAGACATAGTTCACATCAAGTGCCTCAATGTTCAGCAAGTTGCCAACGATGCCGACACCGGCTGCTTTGACAAGTGCTTCTTTGATCGCCCAATGTTGTTGGAACCGTTCAGGCTTTCCATGAATCGCTGCCCACTCACGCTGCGTGAACACGTCCTTGAAGTCATTCAGTGACTTGCTATCTTCAAACTTCTGAGTCAAGTCGATACCGACTGGCCCTGCTTCCATGAGGGCCGCTAAAGCAACGCTCTCAGCATGATGCGAAACGTTGTAGTCATGTTGACGGACCGCTCGATTGATACATTTTGGTCGGTTACTTGCATCGCGCTCGATCCGAATACCATGCCACGGTCGTCCAAGAACATGCGAAATAAAGTACTTTTGCAGCAATAGCGAACCAAGCGCCATTTCTCGATCGCGCGGAAAGATGAAGGAGCGAATCTTGGCGAGCTCTTCTGGTGTGGCTAGAGCGTAGAGTTGCTCTGCTTCATCTCGATTCCACCAGCCGGTCTCGAGGATGTACCGCGTATGAGTGCCTTGAGGAGGTTCAAAAGCTGGTCGCCATGGTGGCACTTGAAGTTCCAACTTGTCAGATGCGAGGTCTGGGAAATGCTTTGCGATAGATAACTTGATCGTCTTGTAAATGATACGGTAGCCAGATGAAACAGGATGCAAACCGTCTCGAAAGAGCTCCGTGAGTTCTTGACTCCGCGGGTTGGCCTTGTCACCTGGGAGTGGCTGCCCGGGCTGCCAACCAAGATGATCCATGAAAGCGCGCCAGACATCAGCACAGGGCACATCATGCTTGCTACACCACGCCTGAAGGGCATCTGCGTACTCGTTGGTGACTCGGGCATGCCGCTCCGGCCCCGTTGTGTATTCATCGATCGGCGGTGGGGTGACCACGATGACCTTGTCTTGCAATTGAGCACTGTGCACGATATGCTCAACATTGTGAATGTATTCATCTAATGGCACATGCTGCATGAAGCCTGGCAAGACGGCATCGTTTGCGCCAAAGAAGAGCAAGACGAGCTTGACATCTTCATTCCTGGCAGGAAAAATGCGTGTTAAAAGTGAGAGTGCTTGACGTGTCGTGTACCCGCCGAAGCCGCGATTGAGCACATCTAGCTTACGATTATAGTCATGCGCTAGGGCTGCGCCGTATGAGAACCATTCCGTATTCCAGGCGCCTTCAGTGATGCTATCGCCAAACAGGACGATCTGGCCATAGGAGGCAAGCAAATGGGGAGCATCACTAGCCGTAGTAGTTGCCTTTATCTGCATGATGAGCTTGTGAGCAGTGATAGAGAAGCAAGAGACAAGCAGTTCAAAGGAGCAAAGGCATATGCATTGATATATAGCTAAAGGGGTAGCTCGGACGACTCTGCTCCGACCAGTAAAATACAAAGTCACAAAACATGCTGCATTGCTATGAACAGCTGAAGATGCATCAATCAGAAAGATCCATGTCGTTCAAATCAGCGTAAATGAGAACCATGACTTTGGCGACAAATCCTTCTAGGTGGAAGATAGGCTTCGAACCTAGCCTGAGTCGATGCTCGTAAAACGCCGCTGCTTTGACAATCTCTGGCTTGATGACATCGTCAACACGCTCAAGTATGTCAAACAAGAGGGTTTTGAGGATAAGAGATGGAGGCAGACAGTGTGTGAGCAGCTCATACATGTTGTTGCGCACTGTCATGATCATTGTCGGTGATTGTTCCTTGAGCATACTATTCGCGATGCCAGCTGTGTATGTTTCCCAGTCTGGAAGTGGAATGGATACCTCATCAGTCGGTTGGCCGCCTGTCGCATACACTGTTTCGAGCATAAGTAGAGCACGCCTGAGATTGCGATCGCTTGAGGTTGCAAGGCGTTCAGCAAGCCTGTCAGATAGCTTAAACTTCTCTTTGCTCGCGACAAACTGCAGACACTTGCCTATTTCTTGTACTGAAGGCGCCGCCACTCGCATCAAGAGACATCGGGAGCGGATAGGTCCAATAATTTTGGCTGTACTGTTGGCGACCATAATCAGCCTGAGATTGGTACTATACTTCTCCATAGTTCGACGTAAAGCAGCTTGAGCCTCGCGTGTCAGCAAATCCGCCTCATTGATGACAACGACCTTGAAACGCTGCTTTGCGTTCGCGTCAATCTGTGCCGTCTGTGCAATCTCCTTCAGCAAGTCTTGAACCACAACGCGATCATAGTTGCCGCAATCCGCAGGTGTCAGTTCGAGGTGATAATTGGACTGTACGATGGTAATTTCGAGCTTCCTGCTCGAAGGCGTCACAAATACACGCTGATCTATTCGCAGCTTCTCGACACCGGGGCCATAGAGGGCTCTGAGTGTCGCCACTGCGCGTGTCTTTTTCCCTGCGCCAGATGGGCCATAGAGCAAGAGATGAGGAAAGTCCGGCGAACTAGCGAGACTTTGTAATGATGCTGACAGATGCTGATGGTAATGAAGCTTGTCGAGTTGCTTGGGCCTGTATTTGTCGACCCAGAGAGACATTTGCCTGGTGCCCTTGCCAGCCTTTTGCTCGTCGCGTCGCGGTTCAGCTTGAAGAGTCGCAAAATTGAAAATGCATCTTGTCAGAGCAATTGATGAAGGCCCTGGCTTGCATCTTATGGAAACCTTAACCCTAGTTGCCGATGCTGCTAACGGATAGCCGTTGCTCCCTTGATCTAGATTGTGCGAGCCATTTGTGACTGTCAGCTACCTCATTCATCTGAACACCTGACTACAAGCAGCGCCATCATATCTGTATCTGTGTACTCTGGATCGTACTCAAGATGCCTTCCATTCTGCTTCTCGGAAGCGTATGCCATCGGATCATTGAATGTTAGTTAACCATAGGGCTTTGTGGCTCATCCTACACTTTCTCACCTCGCACAACGACCAGAGAATAAAATTACAGTCGCATGCCGTACGCTAGCCAAGGCAGAGGCGTTCATCAAGGGCGTCGACAACACAAAGGCCGCAGCATTGGACGTGACAGACGAGGCAGCCTTGTCAAAAGCTGTCTCTGAGCATGATTTGGTCATTTCTCTCATTCCTTATGTTCACCACGTCAAGGTGATTGAAGCGGCCATCAAGCACAAGAAGCACGTTGTCACGACGTCGTATGTTTCGGACGCGATCGCCGCTCTGAATGGAAAGGCAAAGGAGGCCGGTATCACCATCATGAATGAAATTGGAGTGGATCCCGGTGTAGACCACCTTTACGCCGTCAAGACTATTGATGAAGTGCACGCGCGTGGTGGCAAGATCAAGTCTTTCCTCTCTTACTGCGGTGGTCTGCCAGCCCCAGAAGCGTCCAACAACCCGCTCGGCTATAAGTTCTCTTGGTCCTCGCGCGGTGTACTGCTCGCTTTGAGGAATGCTGCCAAGTACTACAAGGATGGCAAGATTGTCGAAGTGGCTGGACCGGAACTCATGGGAGAAGCGAAACCGTACTTCATCTACCCTGGTTTCGCCCTTGTTGCGTACCCGAACCGTGACTCCACACCGTACAAGGAGCGCTACAACATTCCCGAGGCAGAAACGATTATTCGCGGTACTTTGCGATACCAGGGCTTCCCAGAGTTCATCAAAACGCTTGTCGATATTGGTATGCTTGAAGACAAGCCACTCGATTATTTGTCTGCCAATGCATCGGAGACAAGCTGGAAGGAAGTATTCGCCAAAGTTATCGGCTCATCGTCAAGCACTGAAAAGGACATTGAGTGGACAATCGCATCCAAGACAAAGTTCAAGTCGACAGAGGACAAGAATCGAATTTTGGCTGGTCTGCGCTGGATTGGCTTGCTCAGTGACGCCCCAGCACCAAGAGCCGGAAATGCACTTGATGCTTTGTGTCAGACACTCGAGGAGAAGTGTCAATTCGGCGAAAAGGAGCGAGACTTGCTTTTGCTGCAGCACAAATTTGAAATCATCAACGCTGATGGTTCGCACGAGACGCGCACATCGACATTGTGTGATTATGGAACGGTTGGTGGATACTCTGCTATGGCGAAATTGGTTGGAGTGCCGTGCGGTGTGGCGGTACAGCAAGTGCTCGATGGTGTCATCAGCGAGCGCGGTGTCCTTGCTCCCATCAACAGCAAGATCAATGGTCCGCTCATCAAGGATTTGAAGGCACTCGGTATCGAGTGTATCGAGGAGGTCGTGGCATAGACAGTCAAGGCAATCATTCATGCACAAAAGTGGAACATGATTTAGAGAATTCTTGCATCAAGCCTAGAGATATAGACTCGGAGACACAGCTCAGCATTTATTCTCATTTCCGGATGAAAGAAGGAACGCAGCAATGCACATCTACTCGTCATCCTCCTCAGCGTCCTCGCCGTCCATCTGGACATTGTAGAACTTGAGGGTGTAGGTACCCTTCGAGGTAGCCACGACACGAAGCCAGTCGCGAAGCTGGTGCTTCTTAAGGAACTTCTTTGTGAGGTACTTGAGGTACCTACCAGAGAAAGGTCCGTGAGCAACGACCTGGATCTTGCCCTCGCCCTCGCGGGAGATGTTCACGACATCACCGAGGTTGCCGGTGCGGCCGTCAACCTTGACACGGTCGTTCAAGAACTTCTCAAAGGCGGCACTATGCATTAGCGCTGTTTTATGCTGATCGAAAGGGAAAATCTTACATGTCAAAGACTTTGTCGTTTGCCGGCTGAGTGGCATCAATGGTGAACTTGTGGGTGACTTGGGCCTTCTTCTGAACGGGAGCCATGGCTACTTTGGACTGTTTGATCTAATCCCTTTAACGGTTTCGTCTAGGGAGCAAGAGCGGTGCAGGTGATTGCACTTTCTACCAATTGCAGCCGCCAGAACGAAAAAAGAAATTGTTTTGCGTAGAAGGGATTGTAGCAGTCACAGGCAGGCATGGAGGTTTCATAGAATAGTCGGCCTGGCTCTCTGCTAAATACAAACTGCATCCGTGGCAAAGGGCCCAGTTCACAAACCGCACACTACAGCAAACGTCTGTATTTTTACCATCAGCACATCCGCACTCAGCACGAAAGACAACCATCAATCTACACCTCAAGCATGGAAGCACTGTGTCGCTCCTGCAGGCATCTCTCTCTTCGTTCCTTCTCTACAACATCGACTGCATTGAGCATCAAGTCACGCGCCCGCAATGTCCCCGGCCAAATCGCCATCACCTCACAGAAACTACCAACTTCACTCAAAAAGATGCGGCTGTTGGCAGATTTGATTGCACACAAGCCAGTCTCACATGGAGTCCTGCAGATGCGGTTCAGCAATAAGCGGCATACACAGCATGTTGCCAACTTGCTAGAGAATGCACGACGTGGAGCTATCAGTAAAGGCATGGATGAGGCGAGTCTCGTTGTCGACCAAGCTTGGGTCACGAAAGGCAAATACATCAAACGCAAGTGGGTCAAGGGTCGCGGAAGGATTGCCATTCAAAGACGGCCACGCGTTGGCATTGATGTGCGCGTTGTAGACAAAACGACACTGGAACCGCGCTTGTTGATCAAGAAGGAGAGACTTGTACGCAGGCTTACGAAACCGCTGATGGTCAATAAGCCTATATACCAGAGCAGCATGTTTACTTGCTAGGCTATTCAAGGACTGGTCAACGACCATTTTTCGTCGTGCCTGTGTTCGGCTTCTCGCAGCCAAAGATGCTTGGAAGGAATCGCTGAGATGTCGCTTCTGTCTTGGGCAAAGCAACAAGGCTTTTATCATAGCATATCATAGTATATCAATGCCAGACATGACTCATGACTCGAAAAAGTCGTCGTCGTCTTGTGCATCTTCTCCGTCGGCATCAGCATCGACAACTTTCTTCCTCAGTTTCCCAGACTTGCCATCAGAATCCGCAAGACCTTTTCTGCGTCTCAATAGGCCCTGCTCTGCCAGGCTCCACAGCTCTGCACGTCGCTCACCCGTACGACTCCCAGGCGCCTCTTCCTTGTATAGCGATATATACTTTTCCGTCGCCGGGTAGTTCTCAATATAGCTCAAGTCCACCGTGAACTTGTTGACCTCCTCACTCCATCGCGCGCGCTCTGCCTCTTGCTCTTCAGGCGACATATCGGTTGTATTCAACGCTGCCTTAAGATGCTTCCGCGCCTGCTTGAGCCGTCTTACAGCTTTCCGCTCTTCGAAGAATCTGACCATTTTGTATTTTTGCTGCATCTTCTCCTCTTGCTGCTGCCGCGCCGCGACTTGCTTTTCATGCTGTAGACTCGCTAGCTTGCGTTCCTGCTCGATGCGCACGTCGGCTGGCAGATTCTCCTTCGCCAATAAGCGCTGAACATCGCGAATCTTCTTGCCGGTACTTGCATGCTTGGGCATAACAGAGGTATACCTGTGAGCTCTGAACCCTTTATAGGCCTCGAATGATAAGCGATTAAAGTGTCTTTGTCTTGATGATTTCTTGTCGCTCAAAGTTTCATCGGTCGCGACGACACAAAATTGATACAACACGCGACGAATTGAGAAGCTGCTGATGAGATCTATGCGTATGGACAAGCTATGACAGCAGTACAAGGCGGAGATCAATCGCAGCTGAATGGCGATGCAAGGCTTTCTTACGAATCTGTCAATGATGTATTCACATCCCTCACGATCAGCGAAATACGCTCGCTTGAAGTCCAGCTACGCGATCAAGCTGCTCAGCGCCGCACAGACTTGCAGGTACTCGTGGGAGAGTCGTATAGGGATCTTCTGACAACTGCTGACACACTTGTTCGCATGCGCGATGAAACGTTGACACTACGGACAGCATTGGCAACCCTGAAAGCTCGTTGCGATGAAGACGCCTTGGAAAGGATTGTTCGCAATCGCTTGAAGTATCTGCAGCCTGCGTCAGCAAAGCGGGAGCGCTGTCTGCGAAGCTTTCTGCGAGATGTGCCTGACCTGATATCAGCCCGTGCCTTACAAGGTGATCTCAGCACCGCGAGTCAATTGTGGGGGTTAGCGGATCATCTCAGCAAGACAATGACGAATGAAAAAGCAAATGGTCGGCTCGCAGATGCGCGGCGTCGACTAGAGCGACGTATCGATGAGGCCAAGGATCTGACAAGCTTCGCAATTGCTCACTGTCAACTACATCCTGAATCTCTCGCAGCATGTTTGAAGCACTGGCTGGCACTACAGCCGGGTCGCCTTCGCTCACAGATATCCCTTCCAAGTCTCGCAGAGGCTCTCATTCAAGTCATTGAGCAGTTGCGACGATTTGCACGGTTGGCCGATGCGTTTGAGGAAGCAAGCAAAATCGTGCTTGCAGACACGCTTGTCAAGCTACCAGAAGTGGATGGGGTGCTGATTCGAGATTGCTTGCCGTCCGAGCTCGCGAAGAAACGAGTTCAATTGCCAGGCGCTTCACTCTCGCATTCAGATATCCAAGAGCATTTTCAGATCTGGCTCGGGGAAGCCTCGCTGACTATCCAGCGAATCATACAAGAATGCTTGCTTGCACAACATGAGAATATGGCGGCAGTGTTACTCACCGCAAAGCAGGTTCGCAACTTTTTGGACGAAGCAAGTCAAGATGCACTCTACGTGCGGCTCTTCGCCCCGGCTATCGATACATTCATCGCTACAGTATTAGACAGATCTCTCGCAGGCTTCGCTGAGGTCAAAGAGGACCTGAACAGCTTGATAACCTCGATACCGCAAGATACCCAGCAGTCTTCGATACTGGGCACAACCATACCTTGGCAGCAAAATGAACTGGCACCTTTTCTCGCTACCACAAGGAGAATTGTGCGCGGCGACTTGGCTCCCGACGCTTTCATCTCGTTCGAGAAACGCTACACGGCTGTTGTTGAAACAGTCCGAGAGCATCTGGCAGTTCTGTCTTCAAACAAATCATTCCAGCAAGGCGGATACAAGGAAATGTACGGCGAAAAAGTTCGCGATGTGCTTGCCGGCCTGTTGCAACGGCTCATAGAGCTGACTGAGACCATTCAACACAACAAGCCCGCTCTGATACAGACGTTCAGGCTTCTGCGCTACCTGTGCAAAACGGCACCGATCCCAATGGATGGTGCGAAGGAGGAAGCAATCATTGCCGGTAAGCTTACTACTTTCCTGCCGGAAGCATCGCAGTTACCGGTCTTTCTCGCCAGGGACTTGGTAGTGCCTGACGAGGTCGGACAGCCAACCATGCCAAGTCCGTCGTGTGCGACATCACTAGTCGCATGGTGTCGATGTCTGGAGTCCTTGGGTCTCGATGTGGTTGGGCCAGCTCTACGACAAGGCGCCAGAGATCGCATCAAGGCTTCGATTGAGGCTGTCGTAGGACAGCAAGGCATGAGTCTGCCAAAATATGAGGAAGATGAGGAAATACTGCCGCAACATAGACCCTCTGCACCACGCACACCATTGTTGGCGCCCAACGAAAGTGGTACTCCACTGACCTTGCAAGCAACCTTCGATGCGATGTACGTGTCGGCCCTTCTTTCTCTCAATCTCGATGAAAGCATTTCACGGGAAGCGAAGCATAGTGGTCTTGATATTAGCGCGTTTGCTCCTGTCATTTCAGATGCAGTGACCAAATCAAAGCTATTCTACAAGACGCTAATCGCTTAGCTACATATCATCAGAAATGGAAGACTGCTTCAAGCAACCTCCGAATACACATTGTCTCAAGCAAGGACCTTTTGGAATTGCTTCCTAGCGATATCAATATTGAGCAGTGTCGTCGCGCTCTCTGATACGCCAGCCATGACTACAAGGATATAGGTATCGCTTGTATATTGCGCAATGAATGCACTAAATTGAGCGCTGCGCATTGAAAAGCTCGTGAATTGAGAAGACATGCGACTGCATGATAATTTAAATTGCTTGACAATATTGCTGATCTTTTCAAAGCGCTGAGGATCTGGATGCGTACCCGTACCTGCTGCTGCGTTGGTACCGGATTTTCTGGCAATCGTACCATTTGTGTCCCGGGTCGCATGAGATATAACGAGGAAAGTTGTGCGTTCGAAAAGAACCACTTCTTCAGCATCTGCACACTCTGCAAAAACTTGCAAGTGTGTTTCAAGAGTCGGAATATTTGGAATCAGGGTGTAAACGATGGAACTCCAAGCTTTGTACAATGTTTCATCCCAGATCGAAGTCGCAATACATGTCAATTTGAGACCGCCAGAGCGTTGTTCGAGATATTTGGCTCTTTCGCGATAAACGTCATCACGCATCTCTTCTTGGACAAGATCCATTTTGTGAATGAGGCAGAATACTTTGGCTGTTGGCGAGTTGGCGCGGATCGCTTCTAGGCAAGACTCGTATGTATGCATGTCCCGCTCAAATTCCCGGCTCTCAACATCGAAGACGTAGATGAGAACTTCAACGTGCTTGAAGATATGGTCTCGTTGTGATTGCAAGTAGTTTTCCATGAAGGCTTCTTGTCCTCCACAGTCCCAGAGGTTCAATACAAGACTGCCAAGAAAGCGTACATGTGAATGTTCGACATCGATGGTAGCGCCTAGACGGCGTGTGTCTTTAGCAACGTAGTTCGAGAAGACGATGGAGCGCATCGATGACTTGCCAGAGCCTGAACGACCCATGAGCAGCACCTTTTTCATAGCCAGCTTGCAGTAGTGATGATCAGTGTTAAGCAAGAGAGTGACTTGCTAGCGAGCTAAGAGTTGAATTAGGAAGGCCGCGTGCGCCATCTGCGAACATGCTGATAAGGGGACGTCATTTGAGCGTGAGACAATCAGAAAAGAGCGACAAGGCAAAAATGTATGAGCACGTCTTACTCAAGACACGGCTATGAGTTGCTTGACGCTGGCTCATCATGAGAGGTCTAATCAGTCTTGACCAGCCTCGCTCGTTGGCTGGTCCAGACTGACTAGAGCAGTCATTCAATTACACTCTCCCTTGACAAGGTCCAGGGCATACAGAAGAAGGCAAGCAGAACTTGAAGACGAAAGTGCTCAGACTGGCTGTGACGATTATGTTTAAAGAATCTTGCTGAAACATATCTGAAGACTCATATCATGCACCACCCTCTGAGCCTTTGCTGGACTTTCGAGCCTTCAAAGCTGTGTCTTTGCCTTCATCCGATGCTCTAGGCTATGTACCGCACCCGACGCCAGCAACAGCAGTCAGCGGCCGTCCGACGAAACCGGTGCACTCTGTGCAAGGCTTCTATATGATGAGGATATTCAGTTCTGCTACTGACGTATCTTAGAAACGTACGGCCTGAAGACTACTGAAAAATACCAAAAACCTTCTGATTTGAAGCCTTGCCATAGTAGCTATCGGAATTTGTAGATGTAGCAATACATCTTGTTTGCGTCCAGGCGGCTCACATTGCAAGTCCATGGCTGCATTGTCCGTTTTACAAGTCGAGAGCAAGCATTGCGAGTCGGTGCCAATTTTGCCGATGCGATCTCCGCATCTTTGTCGGCCGCCGCAGCAGATGGCGCAGGGGCCGCGCAGTGCCGCTTTATCTACTTGACAGGCCCCGGCTTCTATTCACCTGACAGTGTACTCTTTCTACGCAGCTATTATGGTTCAGAATCTTTTACTCAAGTCAGCTGTGGGCGCACTGGCTGCTGCCTACCTTGATGCAAAGTACTTCATCTCGTACGACATGCATTCCATCAAATCGCTCAGTCGCACGCGCAAAAAGTAATGAGGCCAGCTCTTGATCTCTGTTCCATGCTGACCATCAGTGTTGCCGCACGCGAAGCAAGCGACCGATTCAACATGTACTATTACCTGGAAGAAAATCAACAGGCCAAACCAAAGGCAATTTTCATGATTTACCAAGGCAATAGCTGGACGAATACCCAAGCTCTGACACTTTGCCACCAATGGGGTTCGTACTTCACGTCTCTTGGCGTACAAAAGGGTGATATCGTCGCATTGAACTTCACGAACAAGCCGGCCTTTATCTGGGCTTACATGGGTCTTTGGGCCATTGGCGCAACACCAGCTTTTATCAATTTCAACCTGACTGGCCAGCCGCTCATGCATTGTATCACTGTGTGCAGTGCGAAGCTTATGATATACGATTCAGAAGTTGCAGAAAATGTCGAAAGTGTGACAGAGAAGCTCAAGGAGCAGAATATTCAAGCAATTTGCTTCAACGACGGCCAGGTGCCAGATATCACATTTACGCCACAGATCAAGGACCAGGATATCCAAGCGCTTCCTGACACGAAGCCTCCGAAGGAAGCACGTTCTGGTCAAAAGGCCACAGATATCGCAACGCTCATTTTCACCTCTGGCTCCACAGGCATGCCAAAGGCTGCCATTGTCCCCTGGCTCAAGTACTCGCAGGGTGCGTACACCGCAGCTGGTCTCATTGGACTCAATGAAAACGACATCTTTTATTCTTGCATGCCTCTCTACCACGGCACAGCCTCAGTCCTTGGCATTGGTATCTGCATCATGATGTCTTGCACTTTTGTGCTCGGCCACAAGTTCTCCGCCTCAACTCATTGGAAGGAGGTGTCCGAATCAAATGCAACGGTTGTGCAATATGTTGGCGAGGCGTGTCGCTTCCTGACCGCTTCAAAGCCGACACCTTATGATCGCAACCACAAGGTTCGTATGGCCTTCGGTAATGGCATGCGGCCAGATGTGTGGGAGCGATACCGACAGCGTTTCAATGTACCGACAATTGTCGAATTTTATGCATCGACTGAGGGTGTAGGGGGCTCATTTAATTACAACACCAACAGCCTTGGTGCGGGGGCCGTTGGCAAGATGGGCAAGCTTGCGGGTCTTGCAGCTAGGGGAGGCACTGCAATCATTCGTGTCAATCTTGACACCGAGAAAGAAGTGCGTGACCCAAAGACAGGACTTTGCATTCCGTGCGGTCCTGGCGAGCCAGGCGAGCTGTGCTACCAGATTGAAGAGGGCAACACAGAAAAGACATTTTTGGGATACTTTGGCAACAACAAGGCAACTGACTCAAAGATTCTACACAATGTCTTTGTCAAGGGCGACAAGTACATGCGCATGGGCGATTTGATGTCAAAAGACAAGGATGGCTTTACCTACTTCAATGACAGACTCGGGGACACGTATCGATGGAAGGGAGAGAATGTGTCAACCACAGAAGTCGCTGAGGCAATTGGAAACTTCCCTGGCATTGCAGAAGCAAATGTCTACGGCGTGCAAGTTCCTGGCCATGAAGGTCGAGCCGGGTGCGTCGCAATCGACCTTGACCGCGAACGACCTCTCAACTTCAAAGCACTTGCAGCACACTGCCAAAGGGGCTTGCCAAAGTACGCTGTGCCGCAGTTCCTGCGTGTCGTTTCAAAAATGACAGCGACGGGCAACTACAAGCAGCAGAAGGTGGGTCTGCGGAGCGAAGGTGTCGACCACAGCAAGGTCGGCTCAGACAAGCTGTACTGGCTACAGGATGGCGAGTATAAGCCATTTGAGCCAGAGCACATTAAGCATCTGCTGTCGGGCAAGGCACGTTTATAGAGCCAAGGGTTTGTAGATAAAGAGCAAGGTCATCTGAATTTGACGTTTTCTTCAACGCGTGCGATTTGTTTCGTTAAGAGTACTCCTGGTAGTGCTTGCGGAGTCTTGGCTATCGCTAGCGCGGAAGAGTAAGGCTCTATCTTGTCTCATTCTCTTTATCTGCTCTATACACTCTTGTATCCTGCGTTTTCTGTCCAATCTCATGTCGGCCTTCAGCCCGCCTTTAGCGAAAAGCATGCGTGTGCTAGATCCTGCTCACTTTCGCAAAACGGTATCACTCGCTGCTGCGAAAGTGACGCCGAAGCAGATACCGCATTTTCGGAAAGCTTGTGCTGCAGACCTACTCAAGCAGCCGAGAGTGCGGCTCATCTATGATGATGCTGGAGGTAAGCTAATTGCACTTCGACCGGAAATATCAGTCGAGGATACCTCGAAACTCCATGAGTCCACACGATCTTTTATCGAGGAGGAGGCCATACCGCTTGTGCGTCATTCTATTGACCTCGATTACAAATATTGGAACGCGGATGAGATACTTGCGAGCATTTTGCCTGACGAGCTTTTGCACGATCTGCCCTCTGGCTTCACTATGGTTGGACATATCGCTCACATGAACCTGCGTGACGCCTATCTTCCTTATAAGCGCATCATTGGCCAGCTGATTTTGGACAAGAATGCAGCGGTACGAACAGTCGTCAACAAGCTGGACACGATCGACTCAGAATACAGGCATTTCCAAATGGAGGTCCTTGCGGGCGTGGATGACCTGATTGCAGAGCAGCATGAAAGCGGTTGCATCTTTCGCTTCGACTTTTCAAAAGTCTATTGGAACTCTAGATTGCACACAGAGCATGCGCGGCTGGTAGACCTTTTTCAGCCTGGAGAAGCAGTATGTGATGTGATGGCCGGAGTAGGTCCGTTCGCGATACCTGCAGGCAAGAAACGGGTATTGTGCTATGCGAACGATCTGAACCCTTCATCATACGCTTCTCTTGTGGAAAATATTAGCCTCAACAAGGTAGAGGATGTGGTCAAAGCCAGCAATGTCGACGGCAGAGCTTTCATTATCTCTGCAAGCAAGGATTTGCGCCAACGGCATGCTGCAGGCGAATCATTCAACCACAACAAAACCGAACCGTCTCGCAAGCGCGCCAAGTTTTCCACAACTGCCAACGCTGTGGAGGCGCTACCTGTACCACCCTATTTTGCGCACTTTGTCATGAATCTTCCAGCGACAGCGATAGAATTCCTAGATGCATTTCGCGGCCTGTACAAAGACGAGCAAAAGGATATGATCTTGCCAACAATTCATGTACACTGCTTCACAAAATCGTCAGATGCACAGGGTCGTGCCGATATGACAGAGCGCATCTCGACAGCGTTAGGAAGTCAGGTTTCGGAAAAAGATATTTCGTTTCACCACGTCAGACGTGTGGCCCCAAGTAAAGATATGTACTGCTGTTCATTCAAGCTGCCAGCAGCTGTAGCATTCGCATAGTAATCACAGTTGACATGACCCCTGGCTGACACTTCTTGGCGAAATCTCCAGTCGCGCTTGATGCATTCAGATGGCGCAAATTGAAACTTATCGCGACGACGTCAATTGCAATCATATGCATGCATGTGTTCCATAGCATGTGCAAGGACGTGACACGGTAGACTGGGGGCTGCAGACAAGATGGCCACGGCAATTGCGGCAGTCGCCTACAAGAAACAGGACGGACAGATCCTGCTCAAGGAGCATCATGTAGAATGGGCGCCGAAAGGCGCTATGCAAGCTCTATTGAACATCGCGTTGATAAGTATCACGAGTGCGTGCTACTTCATAATGAGCAAAGCTAATGTCAGACCTACAAGCAAGTCCAGCATCAAAGGAGATTTCGCAAATGCGTATACATGCAGCGTCAAGTGCTGCGTCTGAGCCTATTGCGCACACATTCAAGTTTATCACGAAGAATCCTACAGCAGCGCGGTCAGAGATGGATGCCTTTGTTGCGGCTTTGCAGAAGGCGATAGCGGCAAAGAAAGAGCCGGCGAAAGCCCCAGCTAGACCAACGGTCAACGAAATACTTGTGTCGCAAGACGTCGAAAGCGATACTGCATTGCAAGAATCGCTGCTCAAAAGTGATCCAGATCTAGCGAACACATTCAAGGAGGCAGTCATCAGTGGTTCGGTCACGCCAGCACAGTTTTGGAGCAGTCGAGTACACCTACTGCGATCACACTTGATCGAGAAGAGCCAGCAAAAAGGACCCTACAATGTGCTAGCTACGATACGTCCCAAAACGATCGACAACAAGATTAGAGTCAACATGACGCGCGAGAAGATTCGTGATGTGTTCGAACAACATCCATTACTCAAGCGCGTCTACGATGAATGCGTACCGCCACTTTCAGAGGATGATTTTTGGTCACGCTTCTTTGTTTCGCGCCTATGCAAGAAGCTGCGCGGCGAGGTGATTCTGCCAGCTGATCCTACAGACGACAAACTCGACAGATATCTAAATGAGCAAGAAGAGCCGCGCAGGCATGCTCGAGATGAGGAGGAAGTGCCGCATGTTATTGACATTGAAGGCAACGAGGAGCACCACAGTAAGAAGATGGGTAACGCGCCAGACTTCACCATGCGTCCTTCTAGGACTGAAGCGATTCACAGTATCAACCAGATCTCACTCAGAATGCTCGACAGCTTGACGCCAGCTGAAGCTGAAGCCGCCGCTATTCGCAACAATACCTTTGAACAGCAATACTACCAGCAAGATATACAGCTTGGCGACTTGCAGGCTGAGGAAGAGGAAGCACGTATTCTGCTGAATGTCCGCGATCAGAATAACTTTTTCCGGCCGCCAGACTTGGAGCGTGCTCGAAGTGATCATCCAGCCGAGACGCTCAGCAAGTTTCAATCATCCCTGTCTGGGAATTTCTCGCTCGAACAAGTGGGCTCTGATCAGAATGCTCTCAATGAGATGGCACAAGCGTTGACTGGTTTAATTGGCACGCAAGGACCCAAGACGCTTGAAGCCTCATTGCCAGCCAACGCAAGGGATGCTCTCATCATGTGTCATGGCGCTGCACAAGAATTTCTTTCACTCTTTTGGACCGGCTTCTTGTCAGGCGATGCGAGCAAGGCAAAGTCTTTAGCAAAACTAGTGGATACTTTACGCAAAACCGGCGATAGAGTTGAATCTGTGGCGAAAAATGCAGGAGATGGTCGTCCCGCAGTGGAGCGGTGCATGCGGCCTACAATGGTGGCCGTACAAAAGGCATTGAGCGTGTATCAACAAGCCATGGATAGCGCTATGGAATCTTGAGGATGAGCGTTGGCTAGTGGATGGGGCATGACTGGGACTGCTCGCCACAGTCTTCTTACCCAATCCTCTCGTCCATTTACGGGTTTGCGCGTTTAGGAAGTCTCGCCGCGCACCGGATATTGCTCCCTCGGCCCAGACACGCTTTGATTTTTTTTGAGTGCAGCGGCCCCCCGCAAAAAATCCTTAAAGGGGCCAGCAGATGCCTTTTGGTCAGCAAGCAACTTCTTCTTCTTGTACCATCTATTCAGCATGCAGACATTTACGCGTGATCAAGTCAAGCAGCACGCCAAAGAAGAGTCGCTCTACATCATTGTCGACAGCAGCGTCTATGATCTGACTGATTTCGTGGATGCACACCCCGGTGGCGCCGCCGTTCTGCTCAATGCAGAGATTGCCGGTCAGGACGCGACTGACCAGTTCTACAACCTTCACCGTCACAGTGTCATTCAGCGCTACGAGTCGCTCAAGATTGGGTCCATTGAGGGCGAGAAGCCAAAGATCAAGACCTTGCAGCCGGGCGATTTGTCCGGTGTGCCATACGGCGAGCCTAGCTGGCTGCTCAAAGAATTCGACTCTCCATACTTCAACGATGGCCACCGCAAGTTTCAGCGTGCAGTGCGCAAATTCATCGAGGAAGAAATCAAGCCTATCGCCCTCGAATGCGAGGAGACTGGCGAGAAACCCCCTGCAGAGCTTTTCAAGCTCATGGGCAAGCCTGGCATTGAGATGAACGCGATGCGTCTCGGTCCCGGTAAGCACTTGCACGGTCGTACATTGGTCGGCGGTATCCGCGGTGAAGATTACAGCTATATCCATGAGATGATTGTCAACCAGGAGCTTGCACGTCCCGGACCTGCTCGTGGATTTGGCGACGGTCTGAATTCCGGTATGTCTATCGGTTTGCCACCTGTCATCAACTTTTGCAAGAACGAAGAGCTCAGGCAGCGCGTCATTAAGGACGTGTTTGAGGGTGAGAAGAACATTTGTCTCGCCATCACCGAAGCCTTTGCTGGTTCTGATGTGCGCGGCATCCAGACAACTGCAAAGAAGTCTGCCGATGGCTCGCACTACATCGTCAACGGCTCTAAGAAGTGGATCACCAACGGCAACTTCTCCTACTACTTCACAACTGCCGTCAAAACTGGCGAGAACCAGTACTCGGTCTTGCTTATCCCACGCATTGAGGGTGTCGAGACTAAGATCATCAAGACTGCTTACTCTCCGACTGCAGGAACAGCCTATGTTACCTTTGACAACGTCAAGGTGCCCGCCGACCACCTTCTCGGCGTCGAGGGTCGTGGGTTGCCAGTCATCCTCTCCAACTTTTCTCACGAGCGCTGGATGATGTGTTGCTCGTCAATTCGCATGCAGCGCAACATATACGAGGAGTGTATGAAGTGGGCTAACCAGCGTAAGGTCTTCGGGAAGCTTTTGATCGAGGAGCCCGTCATTCGCCAGAAGCTCGGTCGTATGATTACTCTGTGTGAGTCTAGCCAGAGCTGGCTTGAGCAAGTCTCAGACCAGATGGACAAGATGAACTACGATGAGCAGAACAAGTATCTCAACGGACGTATCGCATTGCTCAAGATGTACGCTACGCGATGCGAGGGTGAGATTTCCGACCTTGCTGTCAGTATCTTCGGTGGACGTGCATTGACAAAGGGTGGTATGGGTAACCGGATTGAGAACCACATGAGGACGTTCGGCTTCAACAAGGTGCTTGGCGGTGAAGAGGGTATTTTGGCTGACCTCGGTGTCAAGCAGGCATGGAGGAACATGCCTCAGGAGAAGCTGTAGACTGTTTCTTGTAGTCTTTGCATTATGCAGCATTCTTATCCATTTTCTACATTCAATTGTCATGCCATACATGGAGTATGAACTGCAGCTCGCAATACGACTAGCCATCAGAACATGGTGAGCAATGCCATCTCGGTGCTGTCGAGCGAGCGTAAATCAAGCCTGTGAGCTCCTCCCAAATTTTGAAGTCGAGCAGCATCGAAGATAGAAGAGCCATCCATCAAGAGTAGAGCATCAATGCGCTTCCTGGTAGCAGACAGCCATGGACAGCTTTCGCGTATGTGGACTCAGAGATGAGAGCTATGCTGACAACAGGTATATCTGCGACTCACGACTGTAATGCGATGGTCAAAGGCGCCCCACTTCCCAATACGACCATCTTGTCTGGCTCAGACACGGATAAGCCAGGCGCACGGATACAGCAGATATGCTTGATTGACGACTTCGAAGGCTCTCGATGCGCTGCGATCGTGTCCGGTGAATTGGCGGATGACTCTGCAGGAATTGAGATTCTAAATGTCGAGTCGGGTGAGACGTGTCTAAATCTGTCGCTTGAGAGTGTACCGGCCGGGACAAGCCGCAATGACCACGGCCATGCAAGGCAGAGTGATCGACAACGTGTACAAGGGGAAGAAGACGAGGTTTGCGTTGCGCTCGTATATGCATGTGGCATGCTTTGTTTATGCTCATCTCATGGTCGGCTATGGGTGTTCGACTTGACCACGACAAGAGACGATGCGGTCAAGCATTTTCAGTATACACTATCTGCGCCCATTGGCGCATTCACTCTACATCCGCGCATACCAGGTCTCTTTGCCTTTGGTGGCAAGGAAAACGACTTACAGATCTGGAAGAGCGACAGCACTGAAGGCCATGTATGGCAAGCCATGAAGCCATTCTGGAAGGCGAAGAACGTGAGGAACGACCATCTGGATCTGCGAGTGCCGGTTTGGATATCTGGGATTGCCTTTCTGCCGTATACGAAAGAGAGTGACAAGGCTTTCAAATTGGTTACGAGCACAATGTATGGACAGCTACGGATATACACAACCGATACGGCGCGCAGACCTGTACATCAAGTCGAACCAGGTGAGCATGCTATACAAGCCATGCTCCTGCTCAATGACGATACCGTGGTTGTACGCGATACTCATGCAAACGTGATGCAAGTCTCCCTGTCAAATCCCACACAATACGCCAAGATCTTAGGCAGTTATAAAGGCTTCTCATCATCAGTCTCGTCCATGTCTGCTTCACATGGCTATGTAGTGGCAGGATCGCTTGATGGCTATGTGCGCGTCTATAATCAGGAGGACCACTCTTGCAAGGCTACCATTTACCTCGACAGCAATCGAAGGGTGGTACAAGTGTTGTTTTTGGACAACCAAACTCCGCAAGAAGTGAAAGAGGAGGATGAAGATGATGAAGACGTCTGGGATGGTATCGAACAGGTTGATTCTGAACGGCATAGAAAGCGTATCAAGCGGTAGATTATTCTGCATCTATGCTTTATTGCTGAAATTTGGCTTGCGCTTTTCCACAAAGGCTGCCATACCTTCCTTCTGGTCCGCTGTGGCGAAACAGCCATGGAATAGTCGGCGTTCAAAGACAAGACCCTCCTTGAGTGGCAGCTCTGCAGCAGCATTGACGGCTTCTTTGGCTAACTGTACGCTCAATCTGCCGAATCCAGCAATCTTGGCCGCGACTTTGACAGTTTCGTCCACGAGCTCTTCTGGTTTGCAGATTTTGCTCACAAGACCCCAGTTGAGTGCTTCTTGCGCGGTAAAGTTGCGTCCTGTCAGGATGATCTCCATGGTATTTGACTTGCCTGCGGCGCGAAGAAGACGCTGCGTGCCACCGCCGCCAGGGATGACACCGAGCTTGATTTCAGGTTGACCAAAGGTCGCCTTTTCACCAGCATAAAGAATATCACACATCATGGCCAACTCGCATCCACCACCCAATGCAAAACCATTGACTGCACCGAGAATAGGTTTGCGAATTTGTGTTAGTTTGCCCCATTCCGCCAGAAAGTCTTGTCCGGCGACTTGTTCATATGTCTTAGTAGACATCTCCTTGATATCTGCACCCGCCGCAAAGGCTTTTTCTGAGCCCGTCAGAACGATCGCACCGACAGAGTCATCATCCTGCAGTTTGGCAAGACATGTGTTCAATTCGGCAAAGAGTGGTGAGAAGAGGGCATTCAATTGCTTTGGGCGGTTGAGTGTGATGAGAGCCACGCCAGGTGCTGGACTTGACTGCAGGATATACTGGAATTCGCTGGCGGTTGTCGAGTTGAAGCGGGCTTGCGTTTGTACGACACGAAGCAGCTGTCTCCTGAACACGAACATGGGAGAAGAACCAATCTAGTATCTAGCTATAGCTGAGTCGCGCGCGGTGAACCATTGTGGAGGTTTCGCTTGTCGGGCTGCGGTCCCGATCAGATGGAAAGCGACCGATCAGAGAACAAAGAGTCAGTCAGAGCTACGATTAATTCGGGTGACAAGTGTGTGAAAGAGAAGGATCATCACTGTGAGAGTGTACGGCCTTGGAATGCCATCCTTGTCTAGACTATACTTTGATATAAATAAATCTTCATAAAGAATTCCGCTTGTCGATTGCGAAAGGCATGGAGCAAGCCTCAAGCAAATGACCCGCCACAGCAATGCTCAAATTGTGTACATCTGGCCTGTCAAGGAGTCGAACAGACAATTTGTTCGCTGAACCTTAGGGACAGAGTACTTGCAGCCATTAGGCTTGTGCGACTGCTGAGCACGGGTTGCGGTAAGGTAAAATGAAGTCTATCAGGATTGATTGCAGACATCGCGAGTGTTTGCCAGACCAAATCTACGCCATCTCACAAGAAGATCGTCCGTAGATGCTCGGCAACGAAGAGAAGCGAAAAGACAAATCGAGCTACCAAGCTGTCCTCGCATATTCAAAGCCCTTCACGTCATCGGCAATCTGCTTCGATTCTCAACCCTTGGGGCTACTAGATGGCCCTGTGGAATGAAGGCGCCGACGACTAATACAAGAGAAGCCATTCCGGATGGACGGGTCAGGGAGAACCATTGCATCGGCCAGAGGAGCACAAAACGAGCCCATGGACAAGCATTCGATCCGTCAAGCCTCAAGTTGACAGCGCGAGCTTCAAGCTATATGCCTTTGTGGTTCAGCATAGACAAATTGCATCTCTTGTACCATTTCTCGACTTGGCGGTTGGAAGCGTGAGAAATGACTCGAGAATCAGGCAACAACGAGCAAGGCCTAGGTGGACTAGGGGATATAATAGCTGCAGTAGATTAGAAGAAACTAGCATGGCCAAAGTGTACCAGGCAAGCGTGACAGCGCCCGTCAATATCGCCGTTGTCAAATACTGGGGAAAACGCGACCCAGTGCTCAATCTTCCTACGAACAGCAGTATCTCAGTGACCTTATCGCAGGACGACCTACGCGCTCGCACGACTGCAGCATGCTCAGAAGACTTTCCGGAAGACCGCATGTGGCTTAATGGGGAGGAACGTGTCGTACCAGTCGATAAGCGGCTTGTAGCATGTCTCAGAGAGTTGCGGGCCCTACGCGACCAGCTTGAAAAGGCCGACGCACAAGCGCCAAAATTTGCACAGATGCATCTTCACATTGCAAGTGAAAACAATTTTCCTACTGCAGCAGGGCTAGCTTCCTCTGCCGCCGGATTTGCAGCACTTGTCAGGGCCATTGCGGATCTGTACCAGCTACCGCAATCTGCTACAGAGCTATCGCGCATTGCGCGGCAAGGAAGTGGCTCAGCGTGTCGGTCTCTCTTTGGTGGCTATGTTGCTTGGCAAATGGGAGAAAAGGCAGATGGTAGTGACTCAATGGCTGTAGAGATCGCCCCACAAGAGGCATGGCCTGAGATGCGCGCATGTATTCTCGTTGCGAGTGCGCAAAAAAAAGATGTTAGCTCGACGCAGGGCATGCAGTCGACTGTGGCTAGCTCAACACTATTCGCCGAGCGTGTGCGGAAGACGGTACCGGAACGCATGACAGCTATGACGGAGGCTATCACCAATAAGGACTTTGCCAAATTTGCGGAAATCACAATGCGCGATAGTAACAGCTTTCACGCTGTCTGCCTAGACACCTATCCGCCCATCTTTTACATGAACGATATCAGTCGTGCTTGTGTCAGACTCGTGGAGCAAATAAATAAGACGGCTGGAGAGACGGTGGCGGCGTATACTTACGATGCCGGTCCGAATACTGTGGTCTACTACCTTCAGCAGCACGAGGAAAAGGTCCTATCGTATGTCAAGGCTGCTGTTTCATCTGGTACGCAAGGCATGGACAGCGAGAAATTTGCGAACATCACGGCAGCAGGAGACGTACAAGAAGCAGCACACGACGTAATTCAAAAAGGCGTACAGCGCGTCATCCTCACAAAAGTCGGCCCTGGGCCACAGAAGACGAGCGACAGTCTCCTACAGGCATCAGGATATCACGTATGATACATATCAGACTAGTCTTCCTCATCAAGCATACTCTGATACACAGGCCGACTCTGACCAGGCGGCAGAGTGGGCTCAAGCGTTGATAAATCAGCTGCAGCTTCTTGCTCCTGCGCAGCCATCGCCGCCGCTTTTTCTGCTTGCCCTTGCCTCACTGCTGCGTTCGCCATGGCCGCATTCACCTTTTCTGTACCGTGACCACCGAGCTGTCTTGGCTTGCCCCATTGTACGCGCAACGGACAGCCTTGGATCAAGACATCACCCGCGCACGCAGTCGCTGCTTCTTCTGCTGCTTTGCGAGTTTTGAAGTTGACGAAAGCGCAGCGCGCACGATGTGAACATACAAGTGATTTGATAGGACCGTATTTGCTGAAATGTTGTCGGATCGCGTACTCTGGCAGATCTTCTTCTACGCCAAGAAGAAAGAGACTTGTGATGGATTGATCGGCCGGTGGAATAAGATCACTCACCGTTGGTCTTGAAGCCCCGGCACTGCGTTGTGTCCCAGCAATCTGCTTCTTACCGGACGTCACGGCCTTTTCCGCTCCTTGTGTAGTCGCTTCAGGTTTCCGCGCATACGGCTTTGATCGAGCAAGCTTCTTGAGCAAATCTCGCGCCGCTGATTCTGTCCTGCCATACTCTTTTGCCACTTCACCCGGATTCTCACTATCGAGTAACTTCTTTTGGTTTTCCGCTTGATAAATACGACTGCGCTCTGAAGTGGGCGCTTCCTTGACTAGTTTGAGCGCCGCATCTCGAACCTGGATCGGCAACCCAAATTGTAAATCAAGCATGCACAGTGAGCAGCAATTCCGTACACGACAACAAGCTGTGCATAATGCTGTCCGTGAAAGCTTTGGTTGGCCTTGAACGGACCATCGGAAGACTGTAAAGGGTCGCTTGCAGATCTTGCAATCTGCGCCGGCTTCCTGCTTGAGCATGCGGATATATGGATTGGGTCCTAGGCATGATTCGCAGACTGATGGGAATTCGGTGGCATCTGCGGCCTGCTTGTTGATGTCTTGCTTGAACATGGCCGCCATGATGGAGGTGCGACAAAGTCGGCAAGCTGGAATAGTGGTATGCGCTTGTCTTTTGTCAGATTGTCGCCTTTCTAAATTTCTGATCGTTGCGCGGTGAAACAATTTCGAGCTTGGACGAAGCAGAGTCAGTGGGATGTGCTTGGAAGACGGCTACAATATACCACAGGCTTACGAAAGATGTTCAAATCGCCTTGACCTATGCTAGCGAAAGGCTCATGAGCCATGCGAGTTAGCTGCCTTTTTCGGTGAAGCTTGTCGATCACATTAGGCATGAGAAGTTGCATCTTGCCAATCACAGCTGCCAGTCATGCGAGAGCCGCAAGCTTGGGCTTCTTTGCGTGAGTGCGCCATTTGTGTGGAGGTACTAATTCTCGAAGGAATGAATGCGCCTGCGGTATTGCAGCCTTGCACAAAGGACCGGCCGCTTCTGACGGGCCCACGCGAAATCTGGGCTGCTGGTCGTGCAGCAACGACTAGATAATCGACTGTTCTCCATTCGCAAGCTCGTTCATTTCAGACGTTCCTCATGATGAAAAGTCATTGAGCGCAATGCACACTGCCGCCTTGTGATGCCCATTATATTGACGAATAGTCTCGCCACTGCTCAACTCCCACAGGCGTCCGACATGATCACTTGAAGCAGAAACAAGATATGCCGAATCTGCTGAAAAGGCACAATCCCAAACCCATCGTTGATGACCTTTCAATACGCGCTCAAGACTAAATTCGAAATTCTCCGTTGACCAGATTTTGATGGTGGTATCAGCTGAGCACGTCGCAAGGTGTTTTGTGTCTGGTGAAAGGATGGCACGCGTGAGGTATTTCGCATGCGCTTTGAACTTGGTCACAGGCTGTAGACTTGTCAAATCGCGATGATTGGACATCTTCCAGACATAGCAATTGCCTGTGTGGTTGCCAGCAATAAACATGCTTCCATCACTCGCAACTGTAACACTGCGCATCGGCACATCTTCCTCGGGTACTAGCTCATGAGTGCATGAGCTTTCTCCAAGATCCCATATCCGCACAGATCCGCCTGTATCAACCGACAGGAGCTCGCCTTGATTCGGGTGTATCACCACATCTGTCACTGGCGCTGAATGTGAATAAGACCGCTGTATTGTTGGACTGCGCGTATCCCAGATCTTGACTGTCCCGTCTTCACTTGACGTGCAAAGCCATTTTCCGTCGCAGTGCCATTGTACTGCCGTCACATTGCCTGAATGGCCTTCGAAGGACATGATCGGCTGTCCATTCGCGCTATTGATATCGTACAATCGAACATGAGGATTACCGGCGGCGGCTAGAAATCGCTTGTCTGGCGAGATGGAAAGACGATTGACTTGCGAGTCTGCATGCTGTATGGTACGCGAACAGATGCCGCTCAAGGCCTCCCAGAATCGGATAGTGTGATCGTAGCCAGAACTGACTAAAAGAACAGAGTGCTGTGACGAAGGCGCAGGCCGCATGCCGGCTGATGCGCCGTGAGCTAGACCGACCACACAATCGACAAGCTGCGTTCACAAGACGAAGTACAGTTTAGCCTAATGGTCGTCGGCTGTGCGTGTGAGGAATCTACGCAATATTTCTATCTTTTACTTGGGAACCATGACTGATCGTGGCTATCCTTGACCCTGTGGCATGCCCACTGCAGCGACTTGTACATAGTCTTGACCTCCTGCAGGGCTCCAATTCGTGAACGCTTTGTAGCAAGATCAGAGGCGCCGAATATGGGTGTTCGCCTGCTTGCATGATATGAGCGAGCTTCATCTCTCATTGAATGCCTCATCAGATGCCAGCACGTCTATGCACAATAGCTCGGCAGGCCTTAGATGTCAATTTGAACAGTGATGTGAGGAAGCGAAGCCTATCAGTCGTCATCGTCGACATCGCGCGCCAATTCATCCTGTGCGGTATGGTACTCGACCGGCATCTGCGTCTTCGCTCGGTCCTGACATTTCCGTATACGCGCCTGAAGAGCCTGTAGATCCTGCTTGACCTGCGCCGCCAATGCTGTGCCCTTGACAAAATCGGCCTTCATACTCGGTAACGCTGCTACTGCACGCGCGTTGACTTCTTGTAACCTGACTTGAGCAGCATGTAGAGTTCCAGAGCTTTGTGACTGCACTGCGATACAGCGGTCAAGCGTGAGGGATGACAAGGTTTCATGCAGCGTCGTTGTCAGATGTTGCGCGACGTGATCGAGTAGAGCAGCAGTAGAAACTTGCGGCCGTTCTCGCAGGCAGTTTGATGACAGAGCTTCGTCTGCAGCAGACCCAGCGTAAGAGCTGCTTCCATCACTCATGCAGAACGATGTAGAACGTGAGCACCAGATACAGAGTGGTTGTTGAACCTTTGATGGAACGAACGACGACCAAGACAGACTCTATAGCTATCAATCACTCTTGGCTGCTCAGGCAAGCTCTTTCTGCTGCTAGAATATACGCAGTATGTCCTACAGACAGCCTTATAACAATGCTGGGGCTCCGCCGCCACCGCCGCCGCCGCCGTCTGGGTCAAGCTACAATGACATGGAGCTGGCTGCACAAATAGCAAACCAGCAATCCATTTATTCTTCAGAGAACAGAGCTGCAGGCAAGCGCCAAGAAGAGTCTCGCAATGCAGATAGCCGTTCAAAACGACCTCACGGCCAATCACAACCCTCCACAAAGCACAAGACTGTGCTACGGACTGGCGGTGGCAAAGTCTGGGAAGATCCAACGTTGCTTGAGTGGGATCCTTCGCATTTCAGACTGTATGTCGGCAATCTCGGTGGCGAGGTCACTGATGAAGTTCTCAAACGCGCCTTTGGAGCCTACGACTCTTTGCAAAAAGCGCGCGTCGTACGCGACAAGCGAACCACAAAATCAAAGGGATTCGGATTTGTGAGCTTCAAAGAGCCTGATGATATGCTGAACGCATGGCGCGATCTCAATGGTCAGTATATCGGCTCGCATCCTGTCAAGTTGACTAAGGCGAACGCCGAAGTCAAGGCGACGGTGGTGGACAGGGAGACACTCAAGAAGCAGCAGGCAGAGTCACCCTATGCTCAGAACCTGGTCAAGCACGGGCGAGTCGAGAAGAAAAAGAAGCCAACTGGCCCCTTCGTGCCACGTACAATCAAGCGCATTTAGCAAGGTTTGTGACTGTCGGCGTGCCCCGTATTGCAATTGTTGCGGAGTTCCGAAAAGCGAGTGCGCCCATACAACAAGTCTTCTATCGGCTGAGCGCTTGCTTCTAGCATGCCTGTTGACGCGTCGAATCAAGCGGATCTCGCCCACTTCAAAGGCACCTGGGCAAGAGATATCATTAACGACAGCTTATCATCAAAGACACAAAATGGGGGCTATCGAGTCATGTCCAATCTCACCAGAAGCGTCAAGAGCGACGGAGAGGATTCGCTTGTAGGCGGAACTCTTCGGACCGACAGCACAATTCGTTACGCATTAGCACTGAACAGACCAAGTCCTGCATCGACCCTACAAGCAGTCGCTGCGGCTGCTGCTGTCGCGAGTGCCGCAGGGTCGGTGGCTGACCCGGGAGAGCAAGATTTCGGCGACACACTCTTCTTCTTTTCTCTCGGCGATGGCCTCAATGGACATCCGAAGATTCTTCATGGCGGCATCACCGCCGTTATCGCGGATGAAGCTCTTGGGAATGCATCGTCTTTGGTGGACGGCCACAGTACATTCACAGCCTCGCTCAAAGTAGACTACAAGTATCCGTTGCCTACTCCGAGTGACATTATGGTGCGAGCGCGGATGTACAAGCAGATTGGGCGGAAACGTTGGCTGCGAGGAACAGTGGAAGGACCCGGTGGACTCATTTACGCAAAGGCAGAGGGACTTTTTATATACATTGAGGAAAGCAAAGCGAAACTATAGACGCCATCAGGCTGAGAATATCCTAGAATACAGAAGCTCATGCCTGCCTTGGTAAATGTCGAGCATTGTGAATGTTTGACTGCAATCTTGCACGGATAGGTCTGCGCTTTCTTTCATGGCCGCCAGCAATGCTTCCCGAACGTCCTTGGAAGCGAGGATCTGCGCCGATTCGTACGGTCCAATTAAGCTCAGCCGGACAGCTGCCGACAAGACAGCTTTAACATGGGCATGGAGGAATGCATAGGCTAGTTTGTCAAAATTGATGTTCAGCAATCGACCAGTAATGCCATACGCAACACCAAAGTGTCCAGAGCAAATGCGTTTGAAGATGGCTTGGCGGTATTGCCTGACATTCTCTTGTACAGATGCTTCCTGTTGACCAAAATCTTCAACCAAGAAGACGTTTTCTAGAAGTTTTACAAGTGCTCGGCCTTGCGCAATGCTGCTTCGCCGCGCAACAAGGCACGGTGTATTGGCATCAAACAAGTCGTCCCATTCTGCGCATTTCTCCGTTTCGTGGTACGCAGCGCGCAAGAATGGCAACGTTGTAGTAGTCATTGAGCGTATCGACTCGTATAGAAAGGCCTGCAAGGTAGAAGCATCTCCATGCTGGCCAGCCTGTCTTTGGTGCTGGCAGAAGGATTCTAGTCCGGACGAGTATGCAAACTTGTGTCAGTCGGCTCAAAACGATGAAATGATACTGAGCCTATCGGCAGCGCCGAGTCACCAAGGATGAGCAGATAGTGATCCTCTGCATTGTCGAGCATGTACCGGTCTTTTGCAACTCGCCTGATGGTGCATCTCAACTGATTAGATTACAGGAAATTCGTCTCACGCTTCGTCCATCCCGTTTGTGTCAGCCCTGGAGGTCACAATTATCGATACCATTAGCTGATGCGACGAAAATGCTCCAAGCGCTGCCAGTGCCATTAGAGCTTACGCTCGAGACTCTCCGTCCATTGACTTTTGGAGCGGGTACATTCTCTGGGCGCTATGATGATCGAGATTGTGACCCTGTCGCGCTCGTAAGGACTGCGTATGATCTTGGTATACGGCAGTTTGACACTTCACCATACTATGGAGACTCTGAGTCTCTGCTTGGAGGAGGCATTAAAGCTCTGTTTGACTCGGGTGTGCATCGAGAAAACGTCTTTGTCATGACCAAGTGTGGTCGCTACGCTGAATGGGACTTTGACTATTCTCCTAGCAATATCGTTCGCTCGGTTAAAGCTTCTTGCAAGAAGCTGCATGTTGACTTTTTGGACGTCGTGTATCTCCACGACGTAGAGTTTGTCTCTGAAGAGCAAACGGTCGCGGCTGCAAAAGCACTATTCGAGCTTAAATCACAGGGTATCGTTCGGCATGTGGGCATATCCGGCTACCCTCTCGACGTGCTCATCGCTTATGCCAAAGCCATACGGCAAAGCTCGGGACAAGTGCTTGACCTCGTTCTGTCGTACTCGCATTACAATATTCAGGATACAACCCTCGTAAAAGCCATTCCGCCGTTGAAGGAAGAAGCTGGCGTCAGACATGTCCTTAACGCTTCGCCTCTTTCGATGGGCTTACTACGCAGCAACGGTCCTCCTGACTGGCATCCGGCGTCACCATACCTCAGAGCGAGGGTACAGAGTGCTGTCGAATACATTGAAAGTTTATCCACATCGGATGTGCCAGATACAGAAGGAGGCTGGACAATGCCCAATATTGCTCTTGGTTTTGCACTGAGAAGAGCACCAGAAGCTGGTATTCACTCGAGTGTCATCGGCTTCACCGCCTTGTCTGAAATCCATGAAGCGGTCGAGCTCTACTGGCGGGTGTTCGAGCCGGCGAGTCGAAAACAAATCGAGGCGCAAGAAGAAGTGGAAGAAGGCGTCAGAAATGTTCTCGGTAACGCCATCGACGAGACCTGGCAAAGTCCACCCGCGAGAGACAAAGCTGCGCAAGAGTAAATTCGTCGCCTTCAACCATCGCTTGGTGACGCTGTTGCGTTCTTTGCTTCTTCCAGAATTCTGTATTTCTTACTCTTCTTCTTATCCGCGCTGCGCTTCTTCCGAATCGTCTCTCGCATCTTTGTCATGAGTCGTGAATCGTCTCCGTTGAGATGTGCATCCACCTTTTCGCGCAGACGCTTACGAGCAATCGTACGATTTTGCTGTAGAGAGCGAGTTTCCTGGCAAGAAACCTGAATGCCAGTAGGTCTATGCTTCAATTGAGCCACGATAGACGTTTCTGTCGTTAGTCTTAGCGTCCTTGGAGCTGGCTCGCGTACTATTGATTTTTTGACCACCCGGACCAGTGCCGCGAACGAACTTTTCTTCAATTTCATCTTCAGGTATCTCAGGAAGTGCCGGATATGGCACATGTTTCTTACGGGTATTCGGCTCTTTGGCAGCTAGAGGCTTTGAGGCCTTAGCTGAGTATTGCCGTTTCCAAGATCGTAATGGAGTGATGTTCAGGAAGCTTCTAGCAGGGCACAGGCTGCAGCGACGATTCAGCAAACTATCATGAGAGAAAAAACGATTACTGCTTCTGAGCTTGAAGATTCGAATGGGGCTCTTCCCCAGGACTGTGCAGGAAAAGATGCTTTTGAGCATATGTGTGTTAACGTTGCGAACGGTGGCTGTTGACGAATTAGCCTATCAATCAAAGATATTGGTTGACTAGAACAACACACTTATGGACGTTTCTATCAGAACCGTTTCCCGGCGGCTGTTGTGGGAACGGACAACACCCGCACTCAGTGCTTGCCACTGGTGTGGCTTCCCAATGGCGGTCACTGCCGTGTGCGTACGCAGATCGCCAGATTTGAGCTGTTAGGTCGACACTGCAGTTTTGCAAACATGAAAGTGCTGCTTGTGAAGTTGGCAGGTGTTCAAGCTTTGCGAACGACCGAGGTCATTTACACAATGGAGACCACTCGGCATTCGATGATGGTGCTGAACGCGTACGGGACAGAAAGCACTGGCAAAGATCCCTGCTTTAAGAACGCCATTTTGAAGACGATCAAAATGTTGACATAAAAGCACATGCGAGAGGGTGGACATCGCTAGGCTGGCGCTAACGGGTCAGAATGCTGAATCTGCTTGCCTCTACTCTTGCGATGACGCAGAGGTTTCGGAATGGCGCCTCCGGAACGCCCCTGAGACTTGTTTTGAACCTTGCCCATTTCAAATACCGGATTTGGGTGGTCACCGAGGAAGTCAAGCTGCCTGTCCTTGGCAAATTGGAACAGTTGCAATGCATTCCTGAAGCACCCGGCCTGCACAAGATGATCCACGCGGACTTGAACAGTGTGAGTGATGAAAGTCGTCTGGGACAGCGCTCAGAAAGTCAAAAATGAGCATGCCGAGGTTGTCCTCCATGAGATCTTTGGGGCAAATCGGCGCTTCATCGCACAAGGCTGTCGTATTGGAGATAAGCTTGGCAATCGACTTGGATGACCAAGTGTCGCACGGCAATTTCTTCAGCATCCTCTCGATGTTGAGCCACCTGACGTCGTCGTTTGGGGCATAAATAGCCTGACATGCTCCGACACTCTCCAAATGGTGTCACGATTTGAAGCACCTCTGCCTGTCATAGTCAGGCCAAGAACAGCACTATACCAGCGTTTGTACAAGTACAATAATTATGGATCTGAGACGATTTTCTGCTCAAGCTCTCACCGGAACGAGTTTTTCAGGAGAATGAGAGTATTTATTTTCGATGAGCGATCGCGAATGGCCAGGAGAAATGAGCGGATGAAATTGAACCAGTTTGATCCATCAGGCTTCGGCTCACCATGAGACGCCAGACACCTGACAA
This sequence comes from Protomyces gravidus, assembly GCA_003717255.1. Classification (NCBI taxonomy): domain Eukaryota; kingdom Fungi; phylum Ascomycota; class Taphrinomycetes; order Taphrinales; family Protomycetaceae; genus Protomyces; species Protomyces gravidus. The sequence continues at coordinate 58,793 of QXDP01000087.1, read as the reverse complement.
TGCTGTCCACGTTTGAACGCACATTTTCTGTATACTTGGTAGCCTGCTTGACCAGGGAGTATAAATCCCTCAGACGAGTGTAGAGCCGAAATATCGGAAGCTGTGCCTGCCTTCGTAGTTATGCGGTGTGAGGGCAGGCAGGCCATACATAAGATTGAGGTGAATCAGTTGGACAGAGAGACTGCAGAGAAAGCTGCTGAGGAGCTGAGGATCGGTGTGCATGTCAGAGATCGACGTATCTGCCCACGGGAAGAGCCATGCGCTCGGCCATGGTCAGATTTGGCAAGCTTCGGCTGCATTTAGTATTGACATTGAGCTGTGACAGGCCTGAGATCAATGGCCTGAGATAAATGTCCTGTCATCTGTAAATTCATGAGTGACTCGTCTGTCGATGGCAGAGTGACAAGCAGCGTTCGTTGAAATTAGATATCGCGCTGATTTTCCCTCGGCAACATAACTTAAATGCTCGCTCACATGCTAATCTAAATACATACTGGCTACGACGATGAATCACCGCTTGCCGCCTTTCTTGCCAATATCAATATCGATGCTCGTGTCACATCCACACTTGCTGACAGCGCGAGGGTTATCCACCACCTTGAATTCACTGCCAATCAACTCCATGGTGTAATCAACCTTACTGCCATCAACCAATTCAAGACTCATCTCATCCACCACAACGCGTGCGCCATTCTTGCTGATGACCACATCTTCCTCAGGATCGATCTCGTTGTCAAGTTTGAGGACGTATTGATAGCCATGACAGCCGCCAGATTCAAGGGCTACTCGCAAACAGTAGTCTTCGCCTTTCGACGGTAGCAAGGCAGCAAGTTTTGCCACGGCGCGATCTGTCATCTGCAATTCATAAAGCTGTCCATCTTCACCTCGCCGAGGATTCCTCACAGTTTGACCGAAAGAATCTCTGACATTCTCCGCATCTGCCACTGCTGCAGGCGAAACGTCACCCGATGTTTCGGTATCAGCTTCTTGTGCATCGACAACTGCTTCTTCCGTAACCGCAGCGACCTTGGCAGCCGCTTCTGATCCCCAATTGAACACTTTCCAGTCTGGTTGTTGAGCAAGCCAATCTTGCTTTTCGCCCAGTAAGGCAATACTTGTCTTGCCAGAGCGCACAGCCTCCATCAGATACTGCTCAGCGACCCGTGTCACTTGCTTCGCATCTACCGCCAACAATTCAGCTCGACGCTTTTGCCGCATCTCGGCAGTGATACCATCTGTAAAGTAGACCAAACCTTCACTGGCAACAGACTTGGGCGCATCAACGCTCTGGAAAACAGACAACTTCGCTTCTTCCAAATCTTGAGCAGACCACGTTCGTTTGGCTGCCCAAGCACCAGCCTGCGTCATGGTCTCCAGGGTCTTGAGTGAGTTCGGGTCACGGTAGCTATAGTACCCAAATACTCCCGAAGTAGCACTATAGCTTGCCCCACCACCATAGGCGCCACCCTTTTCACGAATTTCGCGGTGAAGATGCTTGTTGGTGAGAAGCTTTGAGAGAATCTGTAGACTTGCGCCGTCTTCATGCGTATAAGGGACACCCATCATCGATAGCGCGGAAAAATTGACCTGATAAGGAAGTGGAAAAAATGCCTTAGCTGGGGAGGTCGTGACAAATGGACCGGTAGCCGACGTTTTTGGTGATGTGTTACCAAATGAATCGATCAGGCCTGTCAAAGCGCGCTCAACAACCTTGACTTGTGCTGGGCCGACCGTGATGAAGCATTTGAGTAGAGGCTTGGCAAATGCGATCGCATGGATTTGCTTGAGTTTGCTGATCAGATCGGAAAGATCCTCCTTGATGGCCAGTTCAGAAATCAGCTTCACCTGGGTCATGCCGCTCAATTCTTCGGCTGCCTTGCCTGCAGCTGAAAGTGCGCTACCGGCAAAGGTCCGTGCATAGACATGTCCAGATTCTGCGACATTTGAGATCGCACCCGATGCGCTCATCTTGATGAGATTGCGCAGCTTCTCCTGATTGTCAAAGTTTGTGTCGTTGAGCATCTCTGACATGAGGCTGAAAAGGTGTTCGACATTGCTATCCAGGCAATGACCACTTACGAGAATGGCCTGTTCATATCGTTCAAGGTCGCTGTGGTTGTTTGCGATGAGCGTTCCGATGCTTATACCACCAGTCTTGAGCTTAATCATATCCTCAAGATCCGCCATAGAGTGTTGCCGCGTTCCAAGGTTTGTGAAGCATTCTGTGTAGATTGACAGGTACGGGCGTAGCTCTTCTGGCAGATGATCGAGTTTCGCTTTCAACCTGAAATAGGTGAGGCCTGTTCCTTTAAGATTCCAGTCGACCGGTACACCAGCAACACTGCCACCAAGCTCTAGTTTCGTGTAGCTCACAGATTCCGGAATATCTTGAACCTTGAGCGTTGGCAAACAAGACATGTCTTCTTCAGCTTCTTGGAACTTTAGCAGCGCCAGACCACTTTCTTCAACCTTCTTCTTCTCCGCTTCAGTAAGCCCTGAGAGCTTTTCTGATAGTTTTGTCTTCTCGGTAGCAACGAGTTCGCCAGCAAACTCACTGCTTGGACGCATTGTGAAGTGCAAGACACCATCCGGTGACGTCTTAAGGAAGTACTTCTTGACGAGCATCTCTAGATATCCACCCTTGGCAATCTCTTGCTTGAATCGATCGACTGTCTCGTTCCAGCTAAGAAGTTGCATCGGATCAGCTTCGTTGAACCAAGGTCCTGCGACACTTTGTAGCAAACTCATACCAAAATTGGCTTGTTTGCGCTTGAGAGCAATTTCCATCTGATGAAGAATCGCTTCAATCTTGCCTTGCTCGAAGCCACGTTGAGCGACTTCGTTCAAAAGCTTATTGACTACTTCAGGCAGTTTCTCGCATGTCTCACGTGTCGCGCCTTGAAGCCCTATGCTAAAGACAGTTGTCTTGGTCGAATTATCGTACCCGGTATTTGGCGAAAAGTCGCTTCCAAGACCAGTCTCAATCAGACCTTGATACAATGATGAACTGTGTCCGTCAAGCAGTAGAGACGACAGTATGCGCAGCGAAAAGGTCTCAAAAGCGTCTGCCGCATCATTGCATACATACGAGATGGAGCTCTTGTATTGAGACTCTTGTGGTGCGAGTGGATCAATCGGACCATCTACGACCACGGAACGTGTGCCCTGCCAAGGAATCATGACCTTGTCTACCTTTTCTGGCTGAGTGGCAGAGAACTTGAGTAATTTCTGATTCAGCGTCTCTAGCTGATCGTCCAGTGGAAAATTGCCGTAAGTGAAGACTCTGCTGTTTGACGGATGATAATGATCCTTATGAAAATTGACGAGTTGCCGGTAGGTTAGATCCGGGATGTTCTTTGGGTCGCCTCCGGAATCATTGCCATATATCGTGCCTTTATACATTTCTCTTTGGAACATGATGTAGAACAGGTAGCTAGCATCGCTCATCTGACCTTTCATTTCGTTGTATACGACGCCCTTGAATTCGATGGGCGTGGTGACATCCTTTGGATCTTTATGCTCTAAGCGCCAGCCTTCCTGCTGGAAATCGATCTCTCTTAGCCTCGGAAATAATGTTGCATCGAGATAGACGTCGCGCAAATTGGCATGGTCAGCCTTATTCACAGTCGCAAATGGATAAAATGTATAATCCGCAGCTGTAAATGCATTCATATAATTCGCCAAGCTGCGATTGAGCATCTTGAAGAACGGATCGCGCACCGGATACTTGTGCGAGCCACACAATGTCGTATGTTCGAGGATATGCGGCACGCCGGTTGAATCCATTGGCGGTGTCGCGAAACCAATGGAAAACACATTATTCGGGTCATCTTTGGCGATGTGTAGATGTTGTAGCCCTGTGCGATCGTGCCTGAGGAGTGTCGCCTCGAGTTGAAGTTCAGGAACCTGCTTCTTCTGCAGCAAAATGTGGTTAGCACCGCGTATTTACATGACATCAGATGCGGTCCATACCCGTTGTACAGTGAAGCCGTGTATCCGTCTGCTTGCATGTATCGGACATGTCTGCCTGGCTATCCGTATACGTCCCAGCATGGCCCTTGTCCCTTCTGAGACACTGCTCGATCTCTTGCCACCTTGTCACTTCTCGCCTTTCTTCGCTGCTGAGTCGCTTTCTCCAGTTGTCAGCAGAAAATTGAAACAAGCAAGAGAAGGGAGAGAGGCCACAAAGCAGGCGTAGCTATCTGGCATTGATCGAGGTGAACGGCAGAAGGCTAGTGGAAGGGTACCAAGAGAAGTACAGAGGCGGATAGGAAACGCCTTGAAGCATTGGAAGAAATACACGGAGCATGACAGACCCAAATGACAGCGAGCATGGCGATGCAGAAGACCATCGAACAGCTAGTCTCGACCGCGCTTCCGACAGAGCACCGACAGCAAGCCCAGTGCCAGCTCAATCGAATGCTGTGCTGCCTAACAAGCTGGAAGCGCTCATCAAGGGCAAAATCTCGGAGTTGGAGCGAGATCGAGAAGGCAGCGAGCAAGAGAACGAGGAGATTGCTCGCGCTGTGCGGGCGGAGAACAAGAAGCTCACGACGCTTGTCAATGAGACGGATACGGAGATTGGCAAGGTGACACTCCTCCAACGAAAATACACAATGCTCTTCCAAGATATGCAGCGACTCGAGCGTGACCATGCACGCGAGCGCACAAAGGCAGACAAAACGCTCAAGGAACGCGATACTGCCAAGACAGAACTCGGCAAGGCAGTAGGTATGAAGCAGAAGCTCGAGACCTTATGCCGTGAGCTGCAGAAGGAGAACAAGCGGGTCAAGGAGGACTCGAGGAAGCTACAAGAAGCTGAGCAGCAGAAACGTGTCGAGCTCAACAACAAGTTCGAGACCACGATCTTTGAGATCAAGAACAAGCTCGATGAAGAATCTGGTGCGCACGGCAGACGCAGCATGCAGGATGAAGAGCTCAAGGACAAGTTCAAGTCTTTCCTTGAGCAATACGAGCTCAGAGAAACGCATTACCATCAGACACTACGTGCCAAAGACCTTGAGATTCGACTTTACCAAGCACGCTCCGAACAACACAGAAAAGCCGCTGATGTCGAGGCACAACGCGCGAAGACATTGCGCAACCAGGTGACAACATTCAGCGAAACAGAGGCTGAGCTGCGGAGTCAATTGACAATATACGTGGAAAAGTTCAAGCAGGTAGAGGATACGCTCAACAACAGCAATGATCTTTTCCTCAACTTCCGCAAAGAGATGGAGACAATGACGAAAAAGACGAAGAAGTTGGAAAAGGAGAATGCACTCATTCGCGGTAAATGCGACACGGCGAACCGCAATATTCTGGAGATGGCTGAAGAGCGTGCCAAGTTCAAGAAGGAAATGGAAGCACTAAAGCTAAAGTCTACCAAGCTAGAAAGCCTCTGTCGGGCATTGCAGAGCGAGCGCGCCAAGACGAATGCCGTTTTGAATGCGAATGCGGCGGCTGCTGCTGCATCTGCTCCGTCCAATGGCGTGATTGAAGCGAGAACCCAGTCCGAAGACGAAAATGGAGATGAAGAAGGGCAACTATCTTGCTATAGCAGCGAAGGCGAGGAAGACTTCGACTCGCTGGAAGAGCAGGAAGAGATTCACTCGTTGCCACCCCTGCCAATGGCTCCGGATAGCAAATCTGCCATCATGGGCTATCTCAAGGTCTCAGCTGAGGAAGAGGCACTCATCAGGCATAAGCGCAAGGAGTACAAGCATGACCTTCGTGGCCTGCCAGATAAGGATCAGGACGGCTTCCTTGCTGTTTCGACTCTTGAGCGTGAGTACATCAATGCTTTTCGCGATTCAAAGATTGTGGAGGACGGTCTCGAGCGTTTGATGGAGTCGCCACTCAAAGACTCGCCGGAAGTACGAGATATCACAGCGAAATTCGATTCCTTCAAAAAAATGTTTACAAGTATGGGTGGCATGTCTGGTGCCAAATCTCTCATCGAAGGCGGATCTTTTGATGACATGACGCCAGCGGAGCAAAAGCTATACAAGGAAGCAAGCGCACGTCTTGCCACAATGACGCAACAGTATGGAAAGGAAATCTCGGCGAGTTTGCAGCAAGGTGTCAATGGCAAGGGCGATATGCGTTCGGTTGAGCTCAAGCTAGAATCGCTTCCGGCTAGTCTGATGGAGGACGCGCGCAAGATTGCAGACATGTATGCACAATCCGCCTATCCGCAGAAGTTTCGCATGGACTTTGCCGAAGCTTATGCGCATACAACCATGCGTCAAGAAGCAGAAGGAGCGTCTACAGAGACTGCGGACTTCAAGCCTCTTAAGAGGGTACACGATCATGCATCATCTGCACCGGAAGAGCATGATCTTGACTAGTATCACACCCAATGTCTCGTCAATCATTGATTCGCCTAAGTACATGTCGCTCCCTTGCGTTCATATGGCTGTTCGAAGCACTTCCTTCGATTTCCTTTGCTCCTGTTCGAATCTTTCAAGCTCCACATGTGCTTGTCTGAGTTTGCTGAACAAGTAGCTCGGGCGCATGCCCAACTCGACTCTGTCAAAGTCTTTGAGAATACTCAACTCTCTTTCCATGACAAGGATCTCATCCGTTAGCCTTGCGGCAAGCAGCGTCGACCGCTTCGATTTCATGCGCGCCACCGTCGCCTCATCCGCACACAATTTGGCAAATGCTGCGCGGTAGACCGGTCTGCCAATCTTGACCACACTCGGCCGTCCCATCTTTTTGCCAATCGTGATAAATTCTGCTTGCTCGAGCGCCTTAAGCACTTCCTCGTCACCCTTGATGACCGGGTCGAGAAGCAGGTTTTGATATCCTACTTGCCACGCGCTTGTATCCGTTTTGGCATGCTTGTGCAGCTCATTGGTGTGCTGCTGTGCGGGCGGAGACGCACTGGGACCACCAAACCAAGATGAAGTCTGTACGTCCTCATTTGCCTTTGTTGCAGCACTGTGCAAAGCTTGCAAAACAGTCCAGGCTTGCAATCCAGTCCACGCCGTCTTGTCATCTGCCTCGACCGATAGGAACTTTTTCAGAATGTCACCGACACTCGCTTCGACAAGTGCATTGATAGCCTGCTCTGGCCATTCGCCGATACGGAGTCGCTGTGCAAGCAGATCCATGTCTTGCAATCTACCACCAAGGATGTCGATACAGCGATCGAGCTCGAGGCTTTGCGCTTCATCCTTCAATACTGGGTCATCTTCGAGACGCTTCCGGATATATTCTCTCGCGGCCTCTGGTGTCGCATCGCCAAGCGTGATGGTCCGTAGCGATCTTGTCGGCAATGCCTTTGTCAAGACTTGCGTAAAGGACAAACTGCTCGTCAAAAAGACAACGTGCGCAATGTTGTTTTCTACAAGCGCAGCAGTCCAAATTGCAAGCTGGGCGTATAGCTGAGCAGACTCCTCGGCCTTGTGCTGAAACGAGTCAAGGACAACAACAGGCCTGTGTTCTGGATGAAGCTGCAACCAATCCTCATCTCGTACCTCGCTAGGCTTTTCCTTTAATGCTCGCTTTCGAAGTGCGACAGCCGTCGAGTTGAGAATCTTCTTGACTTGAGCCTCCTGCGTTTCACTGAATCCTGCTGATGAACCAATCAAACCTTGTGCGGCAAGATCCATCATGCTTGACAAGGAATTCAACCATCCAAAAAGTGGATAGTAGCCGACCTGATCAGCAAGCGTTGCGACGATTTTTGAGTCTTGCTTCTGCTCAGTCACTTGCTCGCAGTCTAGCAGTAGAATCTCTTTGCGACCATGCAGAACACGATTCAGAAGCAAATCTCGCTTTCCACTTCCTCGCGGGCCTTGTAGAATGATGAATGACTGGTCGCCCGTCTCTGCCAGCCATTGGTTCAACTGGGTAATGTGCCCGTCGCGATTTGCCCATATTGAATGACTATGCGGATGCGAAGACTTGCGAAAAGTGCTTGACATGAGATCATGTGTTCTTGCTTTGAGCCATTTGAAAACTCGGTTGTCACTCAAATGAAATGTCCGCGCAATTTTTTGCTCGATAAAGAACGTCCTTACTGGGTCGAATATGGCCACGGTGATGGTAGCAATGAGTGCTGCTACTGCCGGAACCGTGAACCTTGGATGCGAGGCGAGCCAATCTCGAATCGCATGTGCTCGTTGAGTTCGTTCGAATAGAATATGTATGCGCGTTCCTTCCCATTTTAGACCATGTAAGCAATTTCGCGCTGCTGATCCGGACCGCAGGCGTTGGAATTGAATGATGGCAAAACGAGGCAAGTCTTTGCTTGACGGAGATTGGGGAAAGATGTTGCGAATTTTGCCAAAGCGACGGAAAAGCATGTAGAGAGTTTCTTGTGGTAGATCAGGGCCTTCGAATTCGACACGCAACCTGGCTGACGGGAAGCGCGCAAGGTCTTCCACAAAAGGGCGACCTTGCACCTCAAAGACACGAAGACGCTGTAATGGGTTGAACCATTGCGTAGGCTGATGAGTCGCCAGATTGGCCCGGATTTTGTCCATTACTTGTGAGCTGGCAGCTTCGTCCGCTGGCAAAGCAAGGCGAATGAAAGCGCCGCCTTCTTTGAATCTTGGGATGATCTCCTTCACTTGCGCCTCGAGATCGGACGGCAAAACTTTCTCAACCACGCGGTCAGCAGTGCGCTTATCTAGTCGAATAAGCCAATATCTCAGATCCCAAAATCCAAGTTGTAGCGGATAGACGTTATCAAAGAAGAGCAGCTTCTCATTTGTTCCAGCTTCAATGAAGCCAGTCGTGCGCTCAGCTTCAGTGGAGATACGACGCAAGAGCTGCAAAGGAGACTGATGCACAGTGGCAGCTAGAGCGGCACGATGCGTTCTTGAGGCCGTTTGACGCAAAGCTGATCGAATCAGCAGAGGCGCAATGAGCACCATCGGCTCTGATTAGAGCAACAGAAGGGACAGCTAGCTGAGTATCAAAACAAGTTAGAGCAGCAATATGGTCGGCATCACAATAAAGGAATCGGCTATGGGGGTATGAGAAGAATTCAGATGGACAAAGAGTAGCAGCGTACAGAAGCATTGCTTAAGAAGATCAAGCGACAACGGCTTGAGCTGACGATAGAGGGAGGTAATCTGGGCAGGTTGATCGCCATTCGTCGAGAAGAGCCTTGTTCACGCCAGTTATTTTGTTTTTATCTCCATTGCCGCCATCGCCTAGGCGGAATCCCTTGGCTAAGGTGCATTCTGCGTTTTCGAAGAACCATGCAGCGCAGGCTTCAGTGCCTTTCCCTTCTTCGCACATCTTCTTGCATGTCTCTTCTGTGACATTCTCTCCCTGCGGTGTTGTGTTCTTTACGACACGGCACTCTTGCTTGTAGTGTCCCCATGGATCGCAGGCTGCGAAACTGTGGCCTTCTCTGCGCCAAAGCGAACCATCAAGGTAGAACGGATGCGCTTCGATGAGCTGAAACATCATCAAAGGCTTGCCACCACCCAGCTTCGTGAGCATTTCGTGAACTTGGCCAAGTCGTTGCGGAGGGTAATGATGCCAAGTTGCTGCAGGCACGCAGTACCAATCACCGTGTACGTATTCAGACTCAATGTAGTGCTCGTGGAATGCATGAATTTTCGATTTTTCGAGAATTGCACCAGCTTCCATCAAGTACTTTGCAATGTGCATGTCGCCGATTGACGCGTCAGGTCCCGTTGCAAGCATCTGCGCCAAAATGGTTTTCTTTTCGTCGAAGAGCTTCTTGACTGCACCGGCTGAGATGTGGATGCCACTGCCGCCATGGAAGTACTCTTCGCCAGTGCTTTCCTTCCACAGGTTGCCAAGTAGCAGGGCTCTTTCAGAATTGAATTCGGAGAGAGCCTTTCGTTGGGAAGGAACGTGAACATAGGTGTCATCATCGACGATGACATACCATTTGTAGTCCTTCCCATTGCGCTTGCGAAATTGTTGCACACCGGCATAGAAACTCGCGATTTGCTTGACTCCCTAGATGTTAGACTGTCCGTATGCTCAGAACGGCTCACATCGAATTGCCATCCTGGGCCTCTTGTGAATTGGTCTTTGTTTCTTGGCGTGTCTTCCGGAAGCGACTGCACCTCGCGATAATAGCTAAACTGACCACTCTCTTGAAGAGCGTCCTGCCAATCTGGTACCAGCTTGATGGCATCTTGAATAAGGAAACCGCCTTCTTTTGACTGACGCTCACTAAAGATGAGAACTTGATCCTTCTTGACGCCACTGATCCACGTATCTATAGCAGCTTTCACGCGCGGCTGCACCTCAAAGCCAGTGACCACAATGTAACCGATATCTGAGTCAGCGACCGGATACTTGTCCTCGAGAAGATGCGCCAGTGCCGGATCACCCTCACTTTCCTTGCTCTTGTCCACTTCATGCGACAGGATGGGAGATGTGATGGGTTCATTGTGTTTTACAAACGCTGGCTGAGACATCGGTCGAAGAGATCGCCAGATGAAAAACCCGACAACAGCAAGAGTAATGACTGTCACTGGCCGTACCTTGCCACGGCCCATGTTGAATCCTGAGAATTGCTAAAGAGCCCAGCGCGTGTGCTGATGGTGCGTCTTACAGGCTATCGATGCTGCCACTCCTTCGCCTGCGTGGAAAGTGTCGCGTTTCAACAAAATTGTCGCGGCTGTCGCAAAAAGATGGACGGGGTCTCCGGATTTGACAGGCGGCTGTCACGTCTACCAACGAGGACAAAGAACGCGACCAGGCAGGCCTGTTTTCAATGACAGAATTATGCTTAGATGGGGACAACTAGACTTGACGCTATGATGCTAGAGCCACAAGGATTTGGACTTGCAGGAATTGCGCTAGATGGTGGAACATACTTCACACCCTTCGACCCCAAATAGTCTTGCCGCACTCTTCGTCCCATTTGCTCAAGCTTTTGCGATTCACGCCAGACCAGCCGACCAGCTCCCAATTGGCCAGCGGATACCGGGCCGTCTTAAAGCCAGCGGCAAGACAGCACATGCGGTCGTATGGGCGATAAAGCCAAGATGCACAGTCTTGCGAATAAGCATCGGACTCGCAAATAAGCTGACATTCGCGCGCATTGTCTTCATCCTCAGCAACAGACAACGAGATGAATTGGCAATAGTGCTGGAAGTTTGAATTCTCGAAGCATTCAATGTGGCTTTCATATTCCCCGAACCACATCGAACCGTCAATAGATGAAGGATGGTGAACGAGTAGATCTTTCATGTAAACCGGCTCCGTGGTATTGGCACCAAGGTATGCATGCGTCTGCCTCATTGTCTCCGGGCTCTGATGGTGGACTGTAGCTATCGGCGCACAGTAGCGATCAAACATGTTGTATCGCTTCTCTAGTCGCTCATGCCAGAACGCGCCTGAAAAGGTGGTATTGAGCTTGACACCAGCCTTCTTCATATAATTCGCAACGTGTAAATCGCCGATCTCTGAGAATGGGCTCTGCTCCAGCATTTCAGTAGCAATTCCCGGTTTGTCGTCAATAAGCTGGCTCAGAGCAGCACGGGTCATGATGACACCGGCGCCTCCTAACATAAATCCTCCTTGTTCACCCCAATATTGGCCAAGCAACATTGGCTGGCCATCATCTGCCAATCTGAGGACTTGTAGTAGCGATGGTAAATGGACGTAGGTATCATCCTGCTGTTAGCCGAGCAAGAAATTACAAGATATGCTTACGTCGACCAAGACATAGAATTTGTAGTCGTGTTTTGCGCTTAGCTTGAGGTAGCCCAAGTAAACAGACGCGACCTGTTTGATTGCCTGGGATTAGCATTGCCACAATGTCGAGATCCGTACATCAAGTTTCCATCCATCATTCCGTGTTGAAGGCTCAAGTCCAGGTGATCCAGGATCATCGTTGTCCTGACTGTGTATGTCCTGATAATACTCAAATTGAGGCAAACTTTGATATTCGTCCCTCTCATACATTGGCAACAGTTTGTAGAAGTCCTGCAGCTCGTAGCCCTGCATGCTGCTGTCTGAATCAGAGTAGATGGCAACTTGCTCCTTATCCAAGCCTTTCATCCATGTTGATAATGGACCTTCGAGACGGTCGCGTACTTCCCAACCAGTGCGAAGCAGAAAAGCAACGTCCTTGAGCTGCAGCAAGGGCTTGCTAGCTCTCTGCGAATCTGAACGGACCGGTCCTTTGAGGATCGTTTCAGCTCCGATGTGTTGGGACTTTGACACGATGAGGACCCAAAGGAGACATGCTGTTGCCAAGCAATAGGCCATGCGTCGTCTTGAGACATTCCAAAGCAGCCGCATCGCAGCGCCAGCTTGTAGAGTAAGACGCTCAATCTGCTGGGCTGATGAGAATGATTGCGTGTCAGAGAGAATCTCATGGTGCATCTTGAGGATCAGGGGCTTTGCAAACTGATATGGAGTTTGCCGCGAATAAATGCTGAGCTCTCCTGAACACGTTTCAGAGTAGTTCTGGCCGCCGGCAGCTCCGATGACGTTCGATGTAATCAAAACTCTTTTCTATCATAGAGGAAGGTGAGTATCTTTCGCTGAAATGATGTTCAGGATGGCAGAGTGTAGCGAGTCCAAGTCCTGGTGTTCGAAGCAGTCAGATCCACCAAATCGGAGATGGCTCGAATCTTTGGCACATGACGCGCATAAGACTCGTCGTAAACTCCAGCTTCATCAAGACAGATGGCCTTCCACTTTGCTTGTATTGCGCCCACGATGTCCTTGCTCCAGTCATCGCCCACATGTGTACTTTCTGCCAACTTCTCATCATGCTTGAGGCATGCGCGTGCTTGCTCTAAGGCCCGATCAAATATGCGATTGTCTGGTTTGGCGAAGCCGCAGTCTGCCGATAGTGTTGTAAATGCAAACTTGTCGAGGATTGAGAGCTCTCTTAGCACATTGACAATGCGCGAGTCGCAGTTGCTAATGACACCGAGCATGAAGCCCTGCGACTTTAGGGTGGCCAGTGTTTCCGCAGCCCTTGGACGAAGCGAATAGGCCTCTTTACCATTGAACCGCTGGATCAGATCACGAATGAGGTCAGGCTTCGGACTGATAGGTTCAAATGTAGATTGGATGACCTTGGTCCACCATGTATTCATCTGCTCAGATCGCTGTTCAGAGGTATGACCCGCTTGATAGCCAAAATGAGGCAGCTCTTGGGAGAACCTCCGGATAGCAGCCATGTTTCTTTGCTTGATTTGAGCTTCATCGAGGTCAGTCAGTCCGTGACGCCTAGCAGTCTCGACATATTGCTTGAATACGGGGATACGAGGATGTACGAGCGTTTCCCAGGCATCGAATGTCATGAGCTTGATGGGCTTTGCCATTTCATACAGCAGACTAGAGATACAACGATAGAATACGATTATTGCAATGGCAAGACCATAAAATGTCAATTTGTGCTGTCAAATGCCAAAATATGTCGAGGTCATACTGACGAAACGACTTCAAACCATCGTAGCCCCGAAAAGGGGGAATCAGCATACTGTTTGTGCATCGATCGCGGGGACAACAGACACAGCGATCATGAATGGTCAACTTGCATCGCCTATGAGCATGGCGCACACAGCTTCGCTCGACGAAGGTCAGCCGCAAAAGAAGAAATCGCGCGCTGCGACCGGGAATGGAGATGCTTCGGACGGGCCCGCAATCGACCTGCTTGAGCACGCGCAAGAGAAGAAGCCGCAAGTGTACGTACGCGAAGTCACAGAGGAATCAATGGCGGCCGATCATGAAGAGATAAGAGCATTATTGACGGAATCGCGCATATCTTCAGACGAAGCGGAAACAAATCATTGCTCAGGCTCTGCGGATCAATGCGCCAACCCGAAACTCGATCGGGGTCGTGCAGAGTCTGATTTGCGCGTCTGGGGATATATGCTCTCATTACACAACAAGGAGCTGTCGTTTTTGTTATCAAAAGAGTCGAGATGCGGTTCGAAGCGTGATTTATGCAAATTGCAACAGAAGGGAGACAAAGCATCGGGTGTGGTGCTCAAAGACTACAATGGCGACAACTTGGCGAGCTCTGGATACGTGATTGGATCTGCTGAAGAGTGCGATGTGCGCGTTCATGGCTATCATACGTCTCCACGACATTTCGTGCTCTTCAAGATCAATCAAACGCGCTCTGCAACACAAGAAGAGTATGAGCAGACTGGACGGACGAAAACTACCAGACATCTTGTCTACCTGCAAGAGATTTCAGGACACGGCACATTTGTCAATGGTCAACTTTGCAAGCGCAATGAGACAGTATTACTACAAGACAATGATCTCGTCTCAATCGGCAGCCAGGGACCTTCTTGGTACTTCCGGATGACAGAATGTACGGGCAATCAATCTTTCGATGAACGTTTCCAGGTGCTGAAAACGCTTGGCAAGGGCCACTTTGCGGAAGTGTTTGAGGCTGTCGATCGCGCTACAAACAACAAGTATGCTGCAAAAATGATCAAGAAGCGCATGGTCAACGATGACAAGGCATTCCTGCATGAAATTGGACTTCTCATGTCCTGTACCCATCCGCTCATCACCTGCATTAGGGATGTATTTGATGATGGTCATGTTATTTATCTCGTTCTCGAACTCGCACAAGGTGGCGAACTCTTCGATCGCATTATTCAACGCGGCAAATTCACGGAAAAGGAAACGCGCTCCGTATTTCAGCAACTATTCTCAGCACTAGAGTATCTGCATGCGAGTTCAATCGTACACAGAGACATCAAACCAGAAAACATTCTGCTATGCAACGCCGACAGCTTTGATATCCGCCTTGCTGATTTCGGTTTGGCGAAGATTATTGGTCGGCGGTCGATCACATCGAGTCTGGCAGGCACGCCATCATACATACCGCCCGAGATGCTAGTAACGCCTAGTTCAAATCGTGGTGTCGAGTATACACGCAAGGTGGATTCATGGTCAGCCGGCGTTGTGCTTTACATTTGCCTATGTGGCTTTCCGCCATTTTCGCAAGAACTCGCGCCGCCGGATATGAAAACACAAATCCGCGAGGGCAGGTATCAATTTACACGGCCTTACTGGGACTCTATCTCCGATGGAGCGATAGATCTGGTCTCAAAATTGCTCACGGTTGATGTGGAGAAGCGGTTGAGTATCTCAGAAGCGGCGCAACATCCCTGGATGCTGATGGAGGAGGACAAATCAGCGGAAACAAAGGCGCAATCGATACGAGTACCTGAGGCGAAACGCGGTGTGAAGCGGCAACGCACGATGATCAAAGATCTTGGTCGCAAGCAAGTCATTGAGAATGGCCTTGCATCGCCAGAGCATTCATCCATTGAGCTGCGAGATTAGTCGAAACGTTCATACTGCATACACGTCTCATTGTCATTCGTCTTATGTGACTTTCATCTATCCTTCTACTAAGACCGGCGTCAACCGAGAACTCAAACGAGTGCTTCCATGTCGCCTCGGATAGAGGTCATCAGAGCCTCCTCGGAGCACCTGTTACAAGCGCAAATCCTCATCAATGAGTACTACGAGGCCTTGAATATTGTCAAACGCGATACACCCGAGGAGATTGCCATTTTTCTCACTGAAGAATCTGGGTCTGCGACATGGATCGCGTTTGCGGAAAACGAGGAGGGCAAGCAAGTGCCTGCTGGCGTTGTTGTACTACGGCCACTTGAAGCCGAGAGTCATCCGACCTTGCGCGACATCAAACCAGTACAAGGTGACAAACCCTTGCTCAAAGAATGCAAGAGACTCTACGTTCGAGACAAGTATCGCGGCCTGCGTATCGCACATCAGCTGTTGGATCCGATGGAGGCATATGCGAAGGAGAAGGGGACACAGTACATCTATCTCGACTCGAAGGATGACTTGGAGAGCGCACTGGCGTTGTACAAGAAGCGCGGGTATATGGCATGTGAGCGATATAATACGAATCCTCAGGCGACCATCTTCCTGAGGAAGGAGCTATAGACTGCATCGTATAAAAGGAGTAGATGGTATATCCAGAGTGTCTTGTTGCATTTGATTGAGAAACGCGAATTTGTTGCAAAGGCGCGACAACAACCACGAAGAAAGGGAGCGATAGAAATGACAGTCATGCCGCCGCTCGTCAGGCGTAATGTCCTGCGTGCATCAGAGCTAGATGACCACTTCCTCATCGATGCAAAGCTCCGGAATTATACAAGTATGAATGCGCCAAGTGAAACGCACTTAGCTGACACGGCAAAGCACAGTACGCCAACCTCTACTTCCTACGTCTCGCGCTCCTGAAGCCCATTGTTCTCAAAAACGCCGAAGCGCGTTGGTCAGATCTGACATTGAACGATGGTAGACGTGCAGTACACACCCCACGGGTTTTGGACGTTCAGCAAGGCGAATTGACATGGTTGGTGGGCACCCTATACATGGAAATGCCACTAAAGCCCAATATCCTCGAAGACATCACGGCTGAACATTGGCTCGCAGCAGCAGTCCCGAAGCAGACATGGCGTGATCCGAGACGTGATTCAGTACAGCTTGAGGATGAATCAGGGCGTGTCCAACTAATGGGCTCGAAACTGCTCGACGAGATTCTATGTACAGGCATCGTTGTCGGCGTCTTGGGCAGTGAGACAAGCAGTGGCGAATTTGAGGTGATTGACATTGTTCATGCCGACTTCCCACCAGCGCGGATACAGTCTGAAGATGTCGATATGGTAGATGCGGGCGAAGCGCAAGAAGCTGGAGCTTCTACTGCACGTCCCGACGACACCTACGTCGCGCTTGTCTCTGGCTTGGAAATATCTGGAACAGATGCCTCACCTTTGTCACTCTCTCTCTTGCTTGACTTTCTTACAGGCGATCTGCTCGATGCGCAAGATCAGCACTTTTCATCCAAGATTGCAGCGCTTATTGTTGCTGGCAATAGCATCACCTCGACACCAGTCGTCGCAGAAGATGCCATGACGAGACGACAGACAAAGAATAAAAAGTACGGATACGACGCTGCATCCTATAATCCACGACCTATTATCGCTCTGGACGAATTTCTATCAGAGTTGAGTGGCACGATGCAGGTTATTGTTATGCCAGGCGATAAGGATCCGACGAATAGCACGATGCCACAGCAACCTATTCACAAGGTGATGCTCAAAGACACCCGGACATTCGATGGCGTAACACTCAAGCGAACAACGAACCCCACATACCTTGACCTCGGCGGTCGTCTTTTCCTTGCATGCTCGGGTCAGACAGTCGATGACATTGCGCACTATATAGCAACGACGCCGGTCGATCAAGATGTCATGGCGGACAGTCAAGCTGGCGACGCATTCGACGAGGTCGACACACTGGCCATCATGGAGTCTTGCTTGCGATGGCGGCATATGGCGCCAACTGCGCCTGATACACTATGGACCTATCCTTACGCTGACCGGGATCCGTTCATTATGAATACGATGCCAGATGTTTATCTTCTTGGCAACCAAGCCAAGTTTGATGATCGGCTGGTCGAAGAAACTAGAACGGCAGAAGATGGCGAGCGCACGACCAGATGTCGTCTCATCACAGTGCCAAAGTTCATTGAAACAGGCGAGCTCGTCTTGGTTAATTTACGTACACTTGAAGCAGAACTCATCACATTTGAGGGATGCTGAGTCTTTAAGTCTACGACACCATCTGAATCTTTTATCGCCTATTCACTTTCGACTCAGCCAAAAGATCTGTGTTTCGTTGTCTGGTTCGAGGCGTTGTATCTGCGAGAAACCGGCCTCTCTCAGCATTTCTTCTTGTCGCTGATGGCCCCATGCTGCACCGAAGCCTTCGCCATCATTGGCCAGATTCTGCGTCAAGCAGTGCATCAAGGAGATACCATAGAGGAAGCCACCGCGATCACCGAGATTTTCCTCTACTTTCGAGGACATTTTCGGTTCAACCATAAAATATTGCCCGTCTGGTTTGAGTGCGTTGTAGATGGCTTTCAGTGCTTGTGTCGAGTGTGGCACATCGTGAATGACGTCGAATGTGGAAAGCACATCAATGCCGCCAGGAAGGTCTAGTGCTGCCAATGATTCAATAGGCATGACTTTGTACGATATATTCGTCAGTGGTGGCGAAATGGCCTCCAGAGATGCCTGACATGCTGCGATTGACTCGGCGGATAAATCAATGCCTAGAAATTGTGATGCAGGGTAGCGTTCTGCTAGTTGTAGTGAGAGCTGCCCTGATCCGCAGCCGACATCGACCCAGCAGATACCTTTCTCGAGTTGTGCTTGCAAGGGTTTCGTCCAGGTAAAGACTTCGCCAGTGACGATTGCGGGTCGATTCATGCGCATGATGGCTTCAATGATGCCGTCAAATGCAGTAAATGGCACGCCTTTGGACTTGCCTTGTATGCTTTCAGCAACTCTGTCGGCTACTCCGTGGAGAGAGTGAATGGCCTGGCTGACACCATCATAAGAATTGCTATTCAAATCGCTGCCCAAGACGACTGCCGTAGCTTTAGGCACGCTATAGGTCTGCGAGTCTGCATCATAGAGCAGTATGCTATGACAGCTTAGACAATTACAGAGCTCAGTGACATAGCGTGGGGTTAAGCCTAGCTTTTCTGCAATTTCATGGGCAGTAGCTGGATGTCCTAGCTGTATGAGCCTTGGGATAAAATCGAAGCGATCGCAAGTATACAGGACGAGCATAAGAACCGCATGGGAGCCAGCAGTACCTAGCTTTGCGCTCAGGTCGGAGACTGACAGTCCTGTCTTTGCAATCTTTTCAGGCATTTTCTGAAGCAGGAGCTTGTGATGGTTGAGGTCGAGGAGTGGAGACGAGCGATTGAAAAGGACCGTGCATCAGTAATTGAATCGACTATGTAAGCTACTTGTAGCCATACTGAAACTCGGCAAATTTCCACTGAGTATCGACCTTCTGATCTCGCTCAAATTGGACACCCTCTTCAAGGGTTACTGTCGCCACTGAGAACTTGTTTAGACTGCGCGCGTCTCTGTAGAATAAAACCTTCATGCATTCATCGACCACATGTCGTGCGTCTTCGCGTGAGAGTGTCTTCCAAGCGTCATTATCAGTCGCTTTGCGCAAGAGAGGAATCGCCATAGCTGATCCCATACCTGTTGCAATGACAGGTGAACTGTATGTGGTGCCCAGCAAGTCAACAAATGCCATGAATGCGCCTTCGCTCTTCTTTTGCGTGCCATTTGATTCGACTGTTTTGATACTCTTTGGTACAGGTGCCGTGCCTGCCACGATCATGCTGTTCCACAGCGGATTTTGCTTTGAACGGCGATTGTACATGACGCGACTGAGGTATTCATGGACGTGTTCTGGGCGCAATACATGCCCATCTGCTGCATCTTGCTCGCGAATCGTCAAGTCGTCCAATAGCCGCTCAATGTATTGAAAATCAGAGATGTCACCACCAACACCGACTGTCGTGTACGGTCCAACTTGAATCAAACGCTCTATATTTCTAAAGCGCGCCATGGATCCGTACGACGCGAGATTATCCGCCGCGAGCATCACGCCGTCCTTGAACTTGAGGCCGATGACAGACGTGCCTGTCACGATAGGTGATGTGGTATGTGTGGTTGGGTCTGCGGCCGCGATATCTGCTGGGCCCGTTGATGGCAGGAAGGACTGCTGCATGACATTCGCTTCATTTACATGGCCTTTATGTCCCCATGGCTCCGTGAAGACCTGGTGATTGAGCAGCATCTTTTCTGCTATAATGTATACCTTCCTGCGGTTGCAATTGTCGGCCCTGTTTCATGACGCGTCTGGAAAGTCACGTGATCTGCTTCGATCGGGCCCAGAAAATGTCCCGATTGCTGGATGAAAGAGAAGAGGGCAAGAGATGGCGAGCGCATGCATATGACATCCTGCTTCATGCTTTGATGAAACGACTGCTGCCACTGGTACTGTCTCCTGCTGTCTGCTCTTGATCCTGTTCTATTGACTGCTGCTGAAACCTGTGCTTCTCAAACAAACCCCGGTCTCATGTCTCGGCCAGGCAGCACAGCGATGGCCGATGCGGTCAGAGCCTCAGGCACGCGCACAGTCTCAGACTTTGGACCGCTGCGCAGAACCAATAGCAGTAATACAGGCACTCTATACCGTACTCTGAGCAATACTGCTTCGAGTATTACAGACGGTATTCGGCCACGAACACCGTTAAAAGGCTCTGGAAGCCTTGGCAGTGATTACTTCAGTGCGCGAGCTCCTGAGCTGCCACATACAAGAGAAGATTCAGCTACGGCTATGCAGCACGATCTTGCTGATCATCTCGAGCACGTTCAAGAAGAGGACTCTCCAGACACGCCAGGCAGACATACACCTGAGCATGATATTGACTTGCACAAGCTCAATACACATCAGGCTGCCTTATTGCGTTTGCGGCCGCCGCCTATAAGTTTTTCATGGAAAGAAAAGGCACCAAATATCTTCATTGGATGGCTTGTCGTTCTCATGTTTGATCTTGTACTGCCGTGTATCTTGTACTATCTTCTCAAACGCCATACAGATCTCGAGGATTACACAATACTCGGCATATCTGTTGCTGCACTAGGTATCGGCGAGCTGATCGAGTTGCCGCTGCGCATGTGGCGACTTGGTCGTCATCGCAGCACATTCGGCCCACTTGGCACAGAAGTCTGGTGGCACTTTGATGTTGTGACATGGTTTTACCTCATGCTGACCATCATCGCCGTCACCCCATTCGCTGTCTCAACAAGTGTCGATCCCTTACTCTATGACCTCTTCCTCATGTCAACAGCCATCATCATCGGCGTCGGCACACTCCTCGCTTTCATCACGCTTTTCGATTTCCGAGCACCCTTTCGCCTTTCAAGCGATCCAAAAGGCACAAAGGTCAAGCCAGCCGCTTACTACGTCATGGAAGACTTCATCGCCGTCGATGCCGGTCAGGGTCGTCGCTTCAGAATGGAGCTACGCGATCGATATGAGGCAAGTGATATCTTCCGACAAGTCTTGTTTCGCAGTACGGCATGGTGGGCTCTAGGTGGACTCGTTTATGTCGGAATCAGTCTTGCTATAACGTATGGGACCGACTTTGACACCGCATACGGGCTGATATTTGGAATGTTATTTTTATGGATCCTGGTATGGGCGTTGGTGAATTGGTATTATGTACACAGTGAAATGAAACGCGAAAAGCAGGTGTGGCTATTGAGGCACAAGGATCACGAGTAATGCATGCATGAAGTATGGCAACTATGCAGCAAGCGTTTGGCGCGTGACTGAGATAGGCGTTAAGTGCGCTGCAACTGGCAAAATTCTGAGCGTTGATACCAGGCGAAGACGCCAATTGGCAGGCTATATTCTTTGAGGCACATTAACTTGCCAATTATGAAAGGAAAGCTGGAGCAAGACCTCTTTGAGCCTTGGAAAAGGCATCTGGGAAATGGAGATGAAGCTGGGTCCATGATTGCCGTCCAATCACAGCCGATTCCGCATTCGAGGCAGTAGAGATCACCCGCGTCTCAGCTTGCGGAAGGCACACAGAGTCATTCAGCCTTGGTCAGGCTCGCTTATTTGAGGACCATTCCTTCGAGCGCACTAGGGAAGAAGTACAATATACTAAGGTCAGCTTGCAACTCAAGAGGGTCAGTGATACTGCTACGAAAGAATGGCTAGCCACGAATTTGTTCGACGTGCGGAAGAATGACTCGAGCTCGATGCTCAAAGTTCATTCGTGGGGCATTTGTCACCGCGTGGAGTCCAGTCGTCATCGCATGTACAGCCTTTCTGATGTCCACAGTGTACATTGGTATCAAGTAGACGGGGATTGGAATACGCCGGGACCTCTCCCGGCTGATCCTCCAATGGTGTCCACTCGAGATTTGTCTTCAGCCTGTTCAGCACGTCCTTCGGGGCGCACGAAGTTGTACCTTGATCTGTCTTGTGCAGCCTGAGGATATTCACTTTGAGAGTGCATAAACACTCTCCATCGGGTTGCAGCTTGTATCCGACTGATAGGCAAACGCCATTGTCTCCTTGGCAAACGTCCAGCTTACCAAGAGTTTTATTGATTCCAGACAGATGCGTCAGCCCATAATCCAAGCAAAGATGTTCACACTCGTATCCAAATTGACTTTGCATCGTACTATTCTTCCCTGACGGCTCGAAGTCGAATTCGACGCGCTGGCAGTTCATTCTTCGCTTCGATAACTCGACGTGTTTGGCTGTGGACTTGTTAAAGCCTGCATTAATGCCTGACGAAATGAGGGTGAACAGAATGATGGCTTTGATCACTGGCATATCTCCAAGCTGTTTGGAATGAGCCAGCGATGGAGAATGAACTGGGTTTTGATAGTTCGCATCAAAATTCTCCTTTTTCAGGGGTCGGCATGTTGGCTTGGCATCTGCCACACTCATAATTCAGCAAACATTGCTGATCTTTTGAGGCCAATTTTCTTCTTCAAGGACATCAGCTGACCTGAATCCCCCTGGACGCTCGCTAGACCTGTTCCTTGCGACCTGCTTTCTACAAAACGATGTCAATAGACCTTGCTGCGATCGAATAGTATTCAGATGCCTGCTGACACAGACCCCAATCTTTGTCATTTATACTTGTACAAGACCCACGCAACAACTTGCTTGCTTGACTTCAACACATGTTCAAGTACAACCTGCTAATCTTGCGCATCTTCTTGCGCAAACTTTCGCCATGACCCTGTTCCCATCCCGCTTCCAATTTCCCTCTGCTGATCTTCGAATATCGCAGCATGAGCCGAAGATTGAGATTCTCTAACACTATTGGTTCTTCTTGTCAGGAGACAATCATGAAAGTGCAGAAAGCGCTGTTCACTGATCATGCCAAGAATACAGCACTCCCCAAAGTCCTGATACGCGGAAAAAACCGGAATCACTCCTGTGCTCTGCTAAAGAAAGGTCGAAGCTGTCATATCAAAGTGCGACAGGGAGCCGAAAGTCATTCTCTCGTGTTCAGGCAATGACTTGTAGTATAGCGCGCGCTATGCTTTCCAGTCCTATGCCATGCGCCTAATGAGTCAACTTGGGGCGTTTATGAAGCGTTCAAGAGGTCACGACAATTAGGACGCCAAGAAAGCCTCATGATTTGCTTAAACGATTGGCCGCAGGTCTAGGTCGTCATCAGTATCATCAGATCTCGATCCACTGTTCTAACGCGCAGCAGACTAAATGAGCTGCTACCAGTCATCAAACATATTGGTCACCACTGGGCACTCATTCCTTATGAAGCAGCCAGAGCTGTTGCATGTACAGCCCGGTCGGTGTACGTGATGTAGATGGCCGTGCCGTATTTCCGCTGGATGGACCAAAGCTGGCTTAGTCCCCCTCAAAGTCTTTCAGAAGTCTTTCATACACATCTTCTCAGCTGCACGATAGTTCGTCTTGGTCAACAGTTTGAAGCCTGAAAATCGTTATTTTGAACGCGCAAAAGCACACGTCCTGCAGTTGCTGATGCTAACTCCATGAAACCTGGGCAGCTAGTAAATTTTGCGGGACGCAGTGAGTTCGGCTGGTTGATCTTTGCTTGAAAGTTTTGAAGGCCTAGCATCCCACAGACTTCGATACAAGTGATTTCTCTTCGGTGATTTGGGTCAAAATCCTTAGGCACCTTGTACATAGTGTTAAAATACAATGTCGGCGCGTCGCTAATGTTTGCTGCTACGTTTGTCGTTGATGACACCGCCAGCTGTTGTTTTGCTTGATGCTGCCCGGGTATCTGACCAGGCAAGGGCAGAAAGAATCCCGGCAATCGCTTACACATGGTCTCTGAGCTGCTCTCGGTCAAGTGAAACTGAAAAGACGACAAGCCAAGACTTATGGCGAAACTCGCTCATCTCAGGGGATGCCAAAAAGCAGTCGCTCACCGTATCGAGCAGATGAGCTTTCTGACGATCATAGTGATCTTTGCAATTGATAGGCTTGCGTTTGAATGTAGGCACCCTAGCGCAGCAATATCAGGATGAAAAGCAGCCACGGACCGTCATGGAAGATACAGCGCAGATATAGCATCTTAAACGAGAAGAATGCCTTTCAAGTCCTTTGAAATTGACCCTTGTGGAAAATTAGCTGTAGATTGGTCGCAAACCTTTGGCTGCAATACCAAAATTCGCGCCATGTCTCCAGTCTAATACTTCTCAACATTCGCTTCCTATCAAGAAGTCACGGAGCAGTCCGTCATTCACGAGTGATACTGGAGCACGAAGGCCTTCATTCGAGAAGCCGACAAGACGACAATAAATTAAACGCTATTCTTATAAATGTCAGAGTATCAGCCATAATCTAAGGCTCCTTCTTTTGTCACAAGCGAGAGCTCAAGCAAACTCTTCTTTGAACTTGGTCTTTCCCTCGTGTATGATGGCAGCGGCAAGGTCCGCTTCCGTCTTGACAATCGGCGGAGCTGCCTCGGCCGGGACACTCGCCAGGACCGATTTGTCGACAGACACACCTTCCGGTACAGCTGCGAGGGCGTCAGGCCGGCTCGGTTTCGCAGTCTTGACAGAAGCTGTGTCGTCACCATCGGACGGGGCACGAGCGTGTCCAAGGTGTTGTTGATACGACGGCTCGCGACGCTCAATGCCAGGTGTTTCTTCAACTGCGTCTGTCCACTCATCGTCGGTCTCGCCCTCAGTATCGGTCATGCCCTTGTTGTCGACAACGTAGGTAGCAAGTGGTTCTCCTGTGCGCGAATCTAACGTGTTGGTCCGCTCCACGGCATTGCTGCGATCGAGAATGGCTTCCGATGGCTTGACTGTACCAGAGGCAGGCAATACCTCAGAAATGGGCTCGACAGGTGCAACAGCAGTAGCAGTCTTTGATTCGGCAGGCACTGTCGATTTGTCGGCAGACTCAAGATTTTGGCCAGGCAGTGGTGCATTGGTGCCAGGCAGTGATACACCTTTGACTGAAGGCGTTGCGGCCGCTGTGGCGACAGCATTGGCAGAATCTGTGCGCGCCAGCTTGGCAGCTTCCTGTTTCTCAAGCTCAGCCGAGGCATCCTCCTCCTTCTTCTTCTGTGCAGCCATTTCGCGCTCTTTTCGCTCCTCAGCGAGCTTTTCCTGGCGCTTTCGCTCTTCTTCGGCTCTTTCTTCGCGCTTGCGCTGCTCTTCTGCAGCCTTCCTCTCAGCTGCCTCCTTCTTGGCTTGCTCCTTAGCCTCCTTCTCGGCGATTTTGGTGTTGCGAGCACGCTCCTTTTCAAGCTCCTTCTGCTTATGACGTTCCGCCTTTTCAGCTGCTTTGCGCTCCTTTTCCGCTTCCTCGCGCGCTTTGATCTCAGCCTTGCGTTGGTTGATGGCGGCAACATGTTCGTCCATTTCATCGAATACAGGCTGCACGCGCTTCGCAGCAACAGCCTCAATCTCGGCTTGCGACATGTAGTGACCACCTCCAATGTCGACTTGCCGGCCACTAGAGCTGGCCTTACGAGCCTTGACTTTGTCCTC
The DNA here is from genome assembly GCA_003717255.1 of Protomyces gravidus. Classification (NCBI taxonomy): domain Eukaryota; kingdom Fungi; phylum Ascomycota; class Taphrinomycetes; order Taphrinales; family Protomycetaceae; genus Protomyces; species Protomyces gravidus. The sequence continues at coordinate 33,414 of QXDP01000087.1, read as the reverse complement.
GTTGAGAGCATCTTCCAACTTGGCGATGTCTTGCAATGAAGGAGGTGCATAAGGTCGATTCCGTTCCATTTGGTCCAAAGTCGCCCGCGCATTGCGTCGCGCAGCTTCCATCAAAGCAGACTGGAACTGAGGGTTGTTCTGGTTGCGCTTACGTTGCTGGTCGAATTGTGCCATTTCGCGAGCAATACGTGCTGCAATCTCGCGCTCATCAGAAGTTTGCTCCCGATGGCGTGCAGATTCAACAGCGCGGTCCTGACCGTCTTTGAATGCGAGTGAGCTGGCGCGGTGAGCCATTTGAGGACGAGATGTAGACCTCTGCAAAGACTCACGGTCTGAATCTTGCTTTGCCGTCGTAATGCCACGCGCAGCCATTTGCGAGTCAACATTCTTTCTTGCTACAGCCAAGAGATCGACTGGGCCTGCTGTTCCCTGGCTCGTAGCCGTGCCTGCGCGCGAACGCGAAGCGACAGGCGTGCGTCGCGCAGCAAGAGATGCGTCACTAGCGCCTTGGTAACCAGAGACACTGTCCGTGCTGCGATAAGATGACACTTCTGCATCTGCGAGCGCTTGGCGCTTTTGTGCATTGGCATAGCTCAAATTGGCATACGCCAGTGTATCGGCACCTGGCTCGCGCGGCTCCATTGCGGCAAGAGTCTTTCGCGTGTTCTCGCGGGCAAGTCGACCGATGTAAGCATCATCAGATGGGTGCACGTATTTGAAAGGATCAGCGCGCTCGTGGTGTGCCTGAGTTGCGGCCTTGAGAGCACTGGCGGCACCCTTTGCTGACAAGTCGTCTGGCTTGGTCGGACGCATCGCTGGATCATGGTGAGCGAGGGTCGCGGCCTTCAGTGCATTGCGTGCGCTAGCTTCAGAGGTCAAGTTGCGTACAGGCTGTGGCTGAACATCTGGTTTTTGATGTGCTAGCAAGGCGGCCTTGCCTGCATTGGCAGACAGCTCGTGTACAGGAACTTCGATCGGCTGATAGTCATGGTGTGCCAGAAGTGCAGCCTTGCCAGCGTTTGCAGACAGCTCGTGCTTCTCGACCTCTACAGTGATAGGGTCCTGGAAGGCAGAAAGAGCAGCTGTGGATGCGTTTCGAGCTAGCTCGTGTTTGGGTACCTCGATTGAGACTGGATCTTGGTGAGCCTGGAGTGCTGCTTTGCCACTACTGTTAGCTTGCGCTCCGAAATTCTCGATCAACATACGCATAGGTGGATAACTTATGCTCGGGCACTTCGTAAGGTGTTACATTTTCATTTGCCAGAAGGGCTGCGCGACCAGCATCCTGCGAAAGCTGGTGGTCCGGAATCTCGTATGGCTTTGTGTCATGTGCTGCCAATAAGGCAGCCCGACCAGCATTTTGAGAAATGGTGTGCTCTTCGACCTCGTAGGGCTTGCTCTCGCGGGCGGCCAACAATGCTGCTCGGCCTGCATGACCTCTGAGGTCGCCATCACGGGTAGATGCGGGGCGCGACGCCGTTTCGCTTGTGTCGGAGGCTCGTTGCGAAGGGCGGTGGGCAGCAAGTGAGGCTGCGGCTCCGGCGTTTGAAAGATGGGACTGCTCGAAAAGCGGCTCGATTGAGCGTGGATTATAAAGCGCTTCAGCGGCAGCACCAGCGGCGAGTTGCGAGGCCCGCTTGGCGGCCAAGTCGCCTGATGCGCCGATAGACCCATATGATGGGCTCTCTGTCAGGCCAGCAGCCATTTTTGCGGCGGGCGAGCACGAGACTGCAGGCCTGACCCTAATAGGCGACTTGGCAGGGAGAGCGAGCGCCGTCGCATTGTCTTGGTGCAAAGATGGGCTTCCGGGAACTGGAGTGGTCGATGTCGGGGTTGCACCCGCGACCACTTGGCCGAGCCACTTTTGTGTATCCTGGTCCTTAGCAGATACCATGATAGATGGTAGTTGCAAGTATGAACCTTCGATATCTTTCGCTGCTGTTCGTCTGCCACACCGTCATCCTTATGTTGTCTCTCCAAAGCGGAAAGTGCACGTGCAGTTCTGGCCCAGTGATGTCATGGACTAGTGAGACGCGATTATTCAGATGGGCAGACAGAGACATGGCTCGATACAAACTTAAATACGACCTACAAGGGTCTCTTGCGCCCCACGGTCTGATGCATGCTGAAACACCAAGTTGGATCTAAACAGTGCAATAGTCTCATCCTCATCTGTTAGTTCACCCGCTCGGAGTCGACCGGCATACTGCTTAGAGCCCAGGATGTTGAGATCAGATTCGCCCTCTTCTTGATAAACAGGCTTGTCTGCGGCCGCTCTGTGAAGTCGGGCATTTTCTTTGAGTATAGTCATCTCCATTGTCCCTTCAACAGCATACTGGAAGACGGATGTCTCTTGCGTTTGGCCAATGCGATGTATGCGCGAAACAATCTGCCTTTCAACGGCATGATTTAGAAGTGGTTCGACCAAAAACAGACTCGAGGCATTGACAAGTGTCAGACCTGCAGACTGAGACTTGCCACTCATCAACAAAACCTTACAATCGGGATTCCGCATGAAGGCATCAAGTCCTTCGTGCTGACCCTTTTTAGGCTTTTGCCCGAGTAAGGAGGATGTGATGCCATTTTCCTCTAATGCCCTTGCAAAAAATGACAAAACCTCAATCCAATTGCTGTACAGAATTGTCTTCGCCTGCTTTGGAAGTGACATGATGTGCTTGACGATCGTGTCAATCTTACTCGAATAAGAATGAACGAGCTTAACGGAGTCAATTGCACAAAGCTGTTCGCTTGACAATGACTGGTGGTGATCATTCGTCAGCGGACAAGCGATAGTCGTTTCACGCAAGTCTCCTGTCTTGTTGAATGACGACAGCTGCTTCAGTGTAATAGAGTGAAAGGAGTTCCTATCGAGCACCTTCTTGCACAAAGGACAGGCACGATGTTGTCTGAACCACTCCTTGAAGCAGTCTCGACAAAAGATATGCCCACAAATCGTCATCGCGCCGCGATCGAATTCGCTGATGCAAATAGTGCATGTTTCCTTTTCCTTACCTTTCGCACTACCCAAATAGGTGAGGTAACTGATCCGCGTTCGAGTTTTGTTGATGCTGATCTCTCTTTGCTTGACGTCTTCAGCTAAACGCATCGTAGCAGCATTGATGCGAAACGCCCGCTCTTCGTCTGAAATATCGCTCTCTTCCAATTCGTATTCTTTGCCACGGCCAAGGGCTCTACTCAGGTCTTCTTCCATCTGTGCATCATCCTTGGCACCCTTGATGACTGTAAAGGCAGTGAGTCCATCTGAGATAGCTTGAAGCTGCTTATAATACAAGAGGCGCGCATTTAATGTCTCAACGACCAGGTCAAGCTCAGAACTGAGTGCCTCGCAGCACTTGACTTGTGGCGTTGTTTGCTTCTGAAGTTGCAACATGGCTTTTCTTGCAATTTTCAGTTCAAGCTTCGCGGCAGTACCCTGAGACTCGACTGTGTACTCGAGCTGACGAACCTTGGCCTTGAAACTGTTGAGAACGGTAACCAATGAGTCCCATTGCTGATACCCACCACGTGGAATCAGAGCATTACGCGCAGCAAGACCTTGCTTTATAATCTCGCTCGCATCTGGAGCGTTCCCGAGCGCCTTGGCGTCATTCTCAATCATGTTATTTGCAATACCATTGACAAGAGCCTGACGGTCCGCAGTAGCAATGCGCAGCAAGTCGTGATAATCCGAAGCCTCAGCTTGCTTCTCGAGAGACTCGTCGTATTCTTCTCCCGAGGCTTCTTCGTTTTGATCAGCCAGATTGGTGACAAGTCGCTGAATACACGCTTCTCTCCACTACGCATTAGCTTGCAAACAAAAATCTGACTTCTCACCTCATCCATCAGATTGGCCTGCTTGTTCAAGGTCTCCGTGACAGTCTCGAGACGCTCGAGTAGTAGCCTGGACGAAAAGCCGCCAGTAAAGTCCGAATAGCGCATCTCTGGAATGACGGCAAAGTCCTGGTCAATAGCCCGCGCTGAAACTTCTCTTATCAGGACAAGAGCATCAGTCTCACTCTCTCTCAGAAGCTCCTTGCGTATTTGCTTAGCATTCACATATGCTTCTGTTTCTTCCTTCTCATTCTTGAGCACGAAATGAGCGGATCCAATGAAGAAATAACACCGTTGCAAAAGCTCTCGCCAGTAGCGCAAATCTGTCGCTGCAGCTTTCATGACACGCTCTGAAGTCTCGTCAGACTCGTTCGCGTCCAAGACCTTGTGTTCGAGCTTAACACGTTCAGAGGCTTTCTGTACCTCTTGCAGGAGATTTGGCAACAGCTCTTCCCAGATCGACAATGCCGCTTTGTGGTCCTTCTCGTACTCCTTGATTTGGCCTTGTTGCAAGACAGCCGCTGCTCTAGCCCGCGATTCAGACTCAAGTGTCCGTACGCTCGATTCGATCATGCCACTAAGCACGTCACCCAGCGTTTGCAAAGGACGAACATTGACAAGGAAAGAACTCTTGTTCTTGATGCCGATCTGAGGGTGTGTGCAAGCCTGTCTCAATCGATTAATCCACGAACGCATTTCGGCGATATGTCGATCTTTCAATCGAGCTTTCCAAACGTGATCTGGCTCGTGGTTCCATTCTGTCGGGATATCCAGTGCATCCAGAGCAGCATCGAGCAGGTCATTGAAATTGCTCATTTCAATCGCCGTTAGCTCAACAGGGCACAAGAAGGTAGTTTGCTTGGGTATCGCCATTTCAGTTGATACCAGAGCCTTCGTATTGCGGCAAGAAAGGGGTCCAAACAGCCTCGCGACTAGGTCCGCTGCAGTATTACTGCTGATCATCTTATTATATAATTGTGGGTTGGCGTATACAGGATCGAGCCTTAAAAAATGTAAGAGTCCAAAAGTGTCGCTGCATGTTTTGGAGATTGGTGTGCCTGTCACGATCCAAGCGTGCTTTCGTGGAATTTGACAAGCAACTTGCGCTGCAGAAGACGTTCCGCTGGCAATCATCTGTGCTTCATCCATAACGACCCGATGCCATTCGTGCAAGACGAGAGGGCATTTGCGCTTCTCAGTGCTAGGTGAGCGAAGAATACGCTCGGATGCAACTGGCATGGCGTGATATAGCTCTGAAGCTAGAGTCGTGTAGGAAGTCACAATAATATCGTAATCTTCAAAGTTGAGCTCTGCTTCGCCTTGCTTTGCCATACCGCGGTAGTGGCATACACGAAAACTTGAATGCTTATGAACTTCTTGAAGCCATTGCTTGAGGATTGATGTTGGCGTGACGACGAGCGTGGCAGCGACTGGCTTTACAGTATTGCCGGTGAACAAATCAATTTTGTAGTCTTCGTTTTCTTGCCCTTTCCGTGCATTATGCACAGCAAGGGCGATGATTGCCAGCGACTTGCCTAAACCCATTTCGTCAGCCAAAAGACCGCCAGGCACGGGATGTTTGGGCTCGATATCTGCTTCAGATGCTGTGACCAAGCCAAGACTTTTCTGCATAAATATAGTCGACCGATCAGCGCCTGGGTATGACAGCCAGAGTCGAATCGATTCGCCTTGCCCTCTTTCTCGTTGCTGCATCCAATGAACAGCGTTGACTTGGTACTGCATCAATTTCGTATATATTTTTGGGGACTCATAGCTCGTGGCAGATGGTGCATTTGGCGGTGGACGGAGGACTTCATAAAAGCCTGCGACTGTTGGGGCGTCTCTTTCGGGATCAGGAAACATGAGGTCGACAAAGAAGCTAAACATGCGATTTCGGGCCAGTGTGACTGAACTGTTAGACCAGTGAAGCAATGGAGAGACGCGAAGCTTGACAATAAACAGCAGGCGCGCTCCGAGAATCTGAAAATAATGAGTATGATCAACATACTCATATACCTGTCGAATGCTCCTCAAGAGTGCAGACTTCGGGGCCATGCTGAACCAATGAAGCAAAGCCTGATGCGCGACATCATTTGCATACTGCTTGAGGGTAAGGAATGGGGTGCTTTCAGCGGTTGCCTTTGTCCGGCCTACGAACAAGTTTGCATTAGACCTTTTCGATTTCTTGGCACAATGCAGATTCTCAAGCTTGAGACCATCTAGTGCTGCTAGCGTAGTAGATACGTTGGGCAGCTCAATGACGATAGAAGCATCTATTAGGGTAACGAGCTCTTGCTCAGCTGGGATATCTGCTTCAAGCTTGATGCGCTTTTTCGGAGGCTCTATTGATGGCGCATCTGCTGTTGATGCAAGAGCGCTTGCAGAAAAGTGCACATCACTTGCAGCAAGAGGCAATTCGATTGGCATACCGCCTGGAGAAGAGCTGTGTCAGAGCCGCATGAGCCAGCGAGCATAAATAGGAGATGGTTGCAATTGGTCTGGGCCGCGAGGGTTGAGGCGTTCGAAGACAACTGTGCGCCACGGCAAATTGCAGCGAAATACCGCATCGGCCTTGCTACAACCGATATGCTGAGCTTACATGGCGGCTTCTAGATGTGAATATATAACTGTTGATAATCCATATGGACAGCTTCTTACAGCTACGAGAAATAGGCGGTCAACAAGATCTGCGCCGAGCTCAAACATCTCGTCTCTACCATGATCTTGCTCGAGCCACCAAAGGCCAATTCTCTGAAGGCCACCCTGGTGCCGTCAATGCTCTAAGCTTTGACAATCAAGGAGCTCGCTATCTCGTCAGCGCTGGTGCTGGATCCGATATCAGTCTTTGGGACTGTGATAGCCGTAAGACCCGAATCAGGCCCGTGCAGAAAGTGGCAAAGTGAGCAGCAGCCTGATCGAAGCCCCTCACTGACAACCAGAGGCACCTATCACAAATATGGCATCAGCGCGATTCATTGGTATCCCTTTGACAACGGTCTCATCACCACATCGAGCTACGACGAGACCGTCAAAGTATTTGACACGGAAAATTGGCGCGAAGCATGCTCTTTTGAGCTTGGCAGCAAGGTCTACAGTCACAGCATTAGTAAAATTGCGACACATGCGTTGATCGTTACAGCATGCGATAATCCAGTCATGCGACTGTGCGACTTGCGCAGTGGTGGGTACTCGCATATGCTGCGAGGACATACAGGCAAGGTGATCGCTGTCGAGTGGTCGCCAAGGCAAGAGCATCTTTTGGCATCTGCTGGGTCCGATGGCACGATAAGAATATGGGATGTCCGCAAGGCGCAGGCTTGCATGGCTATGCTCGATATGTATAACAGTCGACGCGAAATTCGACCTGCGATACCCAAGGCGCATGCCGATACAGTCAACGGAATCGCATGGACAGAAGATGGTCTCACTTTGGTAAGTACAGGGCACGACAATAAGCTGAGAGTCTGGGACATCGTGACAGGCGAAAACATGCTCGTCAACTACGGTACCGCCATCAACAACACTCATTGGCAGACAGTCAAGCCGCTCATTGTCGAAGGCAACGATATCGATGATTCGATCTTATTTTACCCGTCAGATGAGGGACAACTTTTGCGGTATGGTCTATTCAATGGCTATTTGTTTCATCGTCAATTCGTCCTCAACGGACGTGTAACTTGTGCTGTCAACCGGTCGAATCAGCACGTTGAGCTGGTTACAGGAGACTCAGCTGGACAGCTCATCAAGTGGGCGCCATACGAAACTCAGGAACACAAAATTGCAGGTGGCGATCAGACCATTAGCAAGGACGACGCGCTGTCAAGTATTGTCAGTGAAATAAATACACCAACCATAACTTTCAATTAAAGGTCGTCTCTACCATTCATATAGTAAACTATGCTGCTGAATGCAAAAACCACGCTCCGTAATAGTCTGATACAGCTTGTCCCGTATGGCGCTCAGCATGTTCCACGCTACCATGCCTGGATGCAAGACCCAGAAGTTCTCGAACTCACGGCCTCTGAGCCTCTATCGCTCGAAGAGGAATATGCCATGCAACGTACGTGGCAAGAAGATGCAGACAAGCTCACTTTTATTATCTTGAGAGCTTCAGAGTCTGGTTCGAGGGGCGAAACCGAGCGTATGGTCGGGGACGTCAATATGTTTCTCTCAGAGGACGATGGGGATGAGGATGACGATGAGAATGAAAATGATGAACCACGAGCTCGACAGAACATTGGCAAACGATACTTAGGAGAGCTCGAGATTATGATTGCAGAGGCACCTGCTCGACGACAAGGGTTTGGACGTTCGGCACTATTGCTATTCATGGTGTATATTCTCAGGCATGAAAGCGAGATTACAAGTGGCGGAAAGCTGATCTGCTTCAGGGTCAAGGTGGATAAGGACAACCACAAATCTCTCGCTTTGTTCGAGAGTCTCGGATTTTCAAGTTACAAATATGTTGAAGTATTCGAAGAGCATGAGCTGCGTTTGCCAGTGCAAGACAGCACGATTGATGGAGTCATGCGCCTAATGCGACCAGAGGATCATTCATGGGCGGAAGAAATCATTGCAGATGCGAGATGAAATATTCGATTTTTTTGGTGCCGTTATAAAGAACAAGCTTTGAGCTTACTTTGACTCCTGCTCAACTTTGAGGGTAGGAGGAAGCGACTGCTGGAGCTTTTGCGCCTGCGTATTAGTCTTGCATCACATCTCAGCTTAAGAAACTCACCTTCTCAGCGTCAGAAACGACGAGAGTGTAGAGGTACTTGCTGCATCGGACCTTGAACTTGACAATCTTGCCGTTCTTGGACTTGCGGATGCGAGCTGACTTGGCATCCTTTCGGCGAGCGATCTCGAGGAAGAGCTTGATATCTTGAACTTGCTTCGGCATGCTAGTAGCAGTCAGTACTTGCTTCTTTTGGTTTTCCATATTGATTGCACGGTACAATCACCCGCCCTGCTTTCGCAGAGAAAAAGAGACAGGCAATTCGATGAAAACCAGCTCAGAACAGGCTCCGGGGGGATGTACAAAGCGGATGAGCTGGGCCCGCGCAGCGCACCGCAGCGCAGTGACCCGAAGGCATTTCCGCCATCAGCATTGCCCCCTCAGATCTTGATGTTTGCATATAGCGGACTGCAGTGATTGCACCGCGCATTCAGAGCGCTTCTTACATTACTTGGTGTTGTATAGTCCTTGTCGCTGCCTAACTATACCTCTCTTCATTGAACGACAAGAAAACTTAAGATGGTCACGTGATGTTTGACTTCTGATCGAAATTCGCAGTCCCAGCGAAGTGCAGGCATCAACTCAATTGATCAGTGGCCTCAACTTACCTATGATGAGAGGCGATCATGCATGTTATGAGTCCCGTATCAAGCTGCTATGTGAATTGCTCACGACACAAAATTGCTGTCAGCCTATGGCTACTGAATCTATATGCGATGAGTTGGCTCAACGTCATCCAACACCATCTCCATCAAGTCTGCGGTCTCCTTGATCCATGTATCGACAACATGCTCGCCGATCTGGGTATCATACATTATGCTGAGTGTCATCCTTCCATTAAAAGTATAGCTGTGCATCAGTGTCTCTCCGTGGCGTACCCGCATGCCAATATTCATGTCAAGCAACTTCAACCGGCTTTGGTTCTCTGCCGGTACTTTAAGCACACTGTCCAGATTTCCCACAGCACTGCTGCCGTAGGAGATGTACGTCTCGCGCTTCTTTGGTGGATTATTAATACTCGCAGGTTTTTGAAGTAATGGTCTAAACCGACCACGCCATCGATTTTCGAGCATGATATACGCAAACTCGCCAAAGTTGTCATCGTTGATGACATGATGCACTTGGCGCTTCGCAATCTTGCTCATCGTCCACAACTTTGCTATATTGCGCTTGCGATCATCGGTCAGCATGATGGCAGGCATGAAAACATCCAGAAATGCAAGCGTCATGACCACTTCATTTGTCCTTGATCGGAATGGCTCTGCAAAGGTGCGACGCGCATTCATAGGCGTGCCAGCGAAAATGGTTGTCTCTTGTCCTAGATGCATGAGCTTTGCGAAGGCAATAGCTTGTGTCGCATAGATCAAGTGACCAACGGTCAACCCACGGCTTTTGCAGCTCGCCAGAAGCCGTCTTGTAACAGTCGGGGAGAAAGCATGGACGCGCTGGCCAGTGCGTGTCTCACCCTCATCATGCTTCCAAATGATGACTGGAGGTTTGCGTGCATTGCGGTTTTGAGCAATGGTGTAGAGAATGGCATTTCGCCAGCGTTGTCTTGGCGAGCGTACTCGTTGCGGAAAGCATCCCTCCATCGCCAGAGGCAACTGAACTGACTGTTTCTGGTCGGGAAACACAGAGATGTCGTCTGATGCCATGAGATTCAGTAGATTGTGCGTTGCCATAGTCACTGAAGCACCGTCTGATACTGCATGGTGAATGAGCCAGACGATTTCGACCTCATCCGAGCTCGGTTCTTGATAGACACGAAGCTGGGAAAGTCGTCGATCGTTTAGAACACGCTCGCAATTGGTGAGATGGTTACGCTCATCATCCCAGCTCTTGAACATGGGCAACCACAAAAAGTCGCGCTTAGCGCGTGCTTCACTATGGTTTGGGTCGTACTCGATACTTAGGTCGTACAAAGGCGCCCCTGCATCCAGCACAAACGTCGCATCAAGGAGCGGGTGCATTTGTCGCAAGCTTGTCCAGGCTCTGAGCATCCGTTCTTGTGTCACGGCACGTTTGTCAATCCTACATCGCGTCCGCATGAAGATATCGCTCGGGGCCTTGACATCTGAAGCGACATAAGAGTGGAACCCTGCTTCATTGAGGCCTGCAACACGTCGATATGTGCCTCGATCTGTCTTCTTCCATTTCTGAAATGCTTCCGCGTTCCAATGATCAAACATGACAGCTGGGCCCGCCCGACATAAGCGTCATGCGATATGGTACACCGGCAGCGCTAGTAGATTATCGTGCGAGCTTCGGATTCTGCCGACAAGCGTGAGACAAAGCGTGAGACGAATTCACATTTTGTTGCGACAATGCAGCGATGAAGGATGAAGCGACGAGAGTACCGCTACAGGCCTGCAGTGATTAAGCGCCTCATCGTGTCGCGCGTCGAGAGGACATCCTTCGTCTAGAATGGGCCCAATGCCTCTTAAAACATCCTTTGCAGTGGCAAAACAGGTCGATGTCGTCTATGCAGGCGGACCAGTTGCTGCGGGCGGCAACTTGCTCGCGTCCAGTCTTGGTCAAGATGTCGCGCTTAGCAATATACAGACTGGCGAGCCAGTCCTCAAAATCAAAGGCGACTCGGAGGTGTTGACGGCCATGGCCATGACTAGTGACGGCAGCCATCTCATGACCTGTTCCCGGTCCTTGCTCATGAGGACTTATAGCCTGCCCGATGGCAAGCTCTTACGACAAGTAAAGGCACATGAATCGCCAGTCATCACTATGGACACAGATGCGACATGTACATTGGTCGCAACAGGCGGTGCCGAAGGAACGGTCAAGGTTTGGGATATCAAAGGCGGCTTTGTGACGCACAATTTCAAGGGGCATGGCGGTGTCATCAGTGCCCTCAAGTTCTTCGGATTCGCTGGTGGCAGTATGTGGCGCCTCGCCAGCGGTGCTGACGACTGTAAGGTGCGAGTTTGGGATCTCGTATCGAGCAAGTGTATCGCTGTCCTTGATGGGCACTCTTCGGTCATTCGCGGCCTTGACTTTAATGAAGCTGGAGATAGGGTCCTCAGTGGTTCTCGAGATCAGGTCATGACGCTCTGGGATGTCAAGTCGAAGAAGGCGATAGCGTCTGTGCCTGTCTACGAGTCAATCGAATCGCTTGGCTTTCTTCAAAAGGGTACACTCAATTCAACAGGGAGTCTAGTATATCTTGGTGGCGACAAGAATCGAATACGCATCTTCGATATGGAGTCGAAGATTGAAATCGGCGGTACGGCAGAACAGGAGCAGACCACAGAGACAGTTATACTCAATGTTATCTATATGGCTGCTCTGCATTCTCTGATTACCGTTCGCTCAAACCAGACCATTATCACAAACAGCCTCAAAGATCGCAGCCTGCCCCAGGTAAGACAAATTATTGGACAATTTGACGAGATCATCGACTGCACCTATGTGCTTGACGACAAGAAGCTTGCTATCGCTTCAAATAGCGAGGACGTACATTTGCTCGATCTTGCAACAAATGATGTTGAGGTGCTTGCGGGACACTCGGAGATCGTCTTGACCCTCGATCGCAGCTGCGATGGGCGGTATCTTGTGACAGGCGCCAAAGACAATTCAGCCAAGCTATGGCACCTAAATCAGCACAAATGCATCATGACGTTTACAGGTCACACTGAATCAGTCGGTGCCGTCGCCTTGCCACGAACGCCCAATGATGAAGAGGACGCTTTGCCAGATTTTGTATTGACAGGCGCGCAAGACAGGACCATCAAGTGTTGGGATCCTGCAAGCGGTGGCAAGCGATCTCGCTGGACCATCAAGGCACACGATAAAGATATCAATGCCATCGACGTTTCGCCGAACGACAAAATATTTGCATCAGCTTCGCAAGACCGGCTCTGCAAGATCTGGGACCTCGAAACAGGTGAAGTGCAGGGTATTCTGCGTGGTCACAAGCGTGGTGTTTGGACAGTGTGCTTCAGTACGTTCGATAAGATTATCGCTACAGGATCTGGCGATCGCTCTGTCAAGTTGTGGAGTTTGTCCGATTACAATTGCCTGCAGACATTCGAGGGGCACACTAACAGTGTGCTCAAGTGTTTGTTCATGAGCGCTGGACAGCAACTCGCAACAGCAGGCGGCGATGGCCTTGTCAAGGTATGGACATTGAAGTCTGGAGAATGCGAGACGACACTCGATAATCACGAAGACCGCGTATGGTCATTGGCTCTCAGCGCGGATGACCAAACTCTGGTCTCAGGAGCAGGTGACAGTGTTCTGACATTTTGGTCAGACACAACAGAGCAAGAATCTGCTGAACGTCAACGGCAACGCGAAGTCCTTGCCGACAAGGAGCAGCAATTATCAAATCATGTGCAAAACAAAGATTGGCGAAGCGCGATTGCTCTGGCATTGTCCCTCGACCGACCTGCCAAGTTGCTTGGCCTGTTTATGCGTGTCATGGAGGAGCGTGCAGAAGCATCCGAAAAGAATCAAGCGGATGCAGCGAGTGTACTTGGTCTTGCTGCCGTAGATGAGGTCGTGGCTTCGTTGTCAAAACCCCAACTTCAACGCCTCTTGCTACGGGTTCGCGACTGGAATGCGAATGCAAAGACATCGACGGTTGCGCAGCATATTTTGCACGTCATCATCAGGTCTTACCCATCAGAAGTCTTGCTGTCCCTTGATGATCTCAAAGGTATCCTAGATCCTCTGATTGCATACGGCGAGCGGCATTACCAACGCATGAATGACTTGCTTCAAGACAGCTATCTGATTGATTACACCTTACGAACAATGTCTATATAACAACAAGCATAAGCATTGCAATCATTTTTTTGTTTTACCGACATTGTCAAGCACCTTGATGAGACGCTTATACGCCTTGCCCAGATCCTCCTTGGCAGCTTCTCGAAGCGATCCAAAGACGACACCAGCATAGCCCGTCCAGCGACCTGGCGAATACAGTACATGCTTGAAAAAAGGCCGATCCTTCATGCCATGAGGATCGACGAATGCTCGTTCCATCTGCTTGTACGCATCATTAAGTCTTGCCACATCTTTCAGGAGCGCCAGTTTTTCATTATTGGCAAGACGGGACCAATCCAAGACGCGCGCATTCGTCTTTCGCGCTTCTTTGTCAAGCTTACGTCCTCGCTGCTCAATCTTTTTAGCAGCCTTGGCTAGCTTTTTGGCTTGATGCTTGTGGTGCTTTCTAACACTCTTCGGTAGTTCTTTGACATAGCGGCGCACTTCTTCGCCATACAAAGTAGCGTTAAGGTCAATGACAGGACTTTCCAGCATTCTATAGGCAAGCAGTCCCCAGACGCGCGCACTTGCTTGCAAGCCTTTCAACTTCTTGTCACCAAACTGAGTAAGCCAATGATATGAATCATATTGGCTGTGGTAGTGGTAGACGGCAGCATCGCGGCCACTACGGCCAAATCCAAAGTCGGAAGAAGTGATGCCGAGAAGATCTTGGAAGGCTGTGTAGTCCGATCCACTGCCAAGCGTACTGATCTCGCCTGACCATTCATCCGCGAGCGACTTGATGGGATGGACACCCGGCAGTGCCAAATCGCCTGAAAGAGCTGGAACAGATTCTGTTACTTTCCGGATAGCTGAATGCAAGAGCGGCGATGCAGCGCAATGGAATTTTTGTCCAGCAGACGCCACATCGACGTCGAGATACACCGCAGCTTTCTTCTTCAGATCCTTTGCATATTCTTCAACCCATTCAGTAGATCCCACAAGACCGTACTCTTCCGCGTCCCAAGACGCCAAGACTAACGTGCGAAGCGGCGTGTAGCCCGTCTGCTGCAATGCCGCAAAGGTGGCAGCGATCGAGTCAAGCGCTGCAGAACCGCTATTAGGATCCGAGGCGCCGCGTACCCATGCATCTCGATGATTGCCGAGAATGACTTCATCTTCGAAATGGCCGGGAATTTTGGCAATGACATTGTAGATGGGCAAATAGTCGTACTCCACGACATTTGCAAGAGAGACAATGCCAGGACCATCACCGACAGTGTATTCGACGTCGGGGAAAGCACCCTTGAAACCCTTGATGGATGGACCATGGCCATTGATCGTACTGAGCAGATACTTGGCATCACGTCCGCTGATCGGCAATGATGGAATAGACGGGATCGAAAAGTTGGACGGCTGACGCTTGCAACCTGGCTTTGAAGCATAACCAGGTGTTGTCGGGTCGCCCGGCAGAAGTGACAGAAATTGCACAGAACCACGCTGGACGGCTGAAGGATTACGCGCTGGGCCCAGTGGGTAGGCGAGATGACCATTCTCGGTGGTCACATTGCCATCCTCAGAAGGATCATCGTAAAGTAGCATGGCTGCCATTCCGTGACGCTGAGCGAGCTCGACTTTGATACCGCGGAAAAGATGACCATAGCGAGCGATGCCGATTTTGCCTTCAAGAGAAATCCCAGCCTCAATGACAGCATCAAAGTCGGCTGGGCTTGCATAGTTTAGATAGATGAGGTTGCCGCGAGCCGTGCCGTTTTTGCTGTAACCATGGAAGAAAGGTACTGCTTGATTGGATCCATGATCCTCTTCGAGAACATCCTCTTTGAGCACTGCAGACCAGGTCGGCCGGTCGATCATTTCACCGCGATAAAAGTCAATGAATGACCTGTTCGTGGGCCTGTTGAGCAGCACTTCATATTCGACCATCTGGACATTTTCGATCCCATAGTCAAGCCACTTGTCTCGCGTATATTCAGCAAGCTTCCGATTGCCAGCAAGGTGAGGATGCTTTGTGTACTCGCGTAAAGACTCGACAAGCACTTCTTCTGACGGATTTTCGATGAAAAGCGCCTCGGCGATGCTGTGGTCTCGCTCAAAGGACTTTCCAAGGGCTAGGAGTTGTTCACTGCGGACACCGCCGTGATGTCGCTGCCACGGAAACTGACTTTGACTGATATGTTCAGGACGATTGAAGAAGATGACGAGTAAGGCTATCGAAGTGAGTGCTATCAGACCCCAGGCAGATCCATTTCTTCGCCGCGGCTCTCCAGGATCCTCCAAGCGAATCATGCTCTTCTGGAATATATGGTTGTCGTCAATTGGTTGTGGAGTCGATCTGTCACGAATTTGCGCACCGCACTAGCTGACAATTAATGGACAACCAGCCTGAAATCTAGCGTAATTCAGACTAGCAGACACGGCCCAATACAACCGTCTCCCGGCCAGCATCCTTAATCGGTGAGCATACGTTCGAGTACACCTCATGCGCGTGGGTCCTGCGTCGGTCGCACGATGTGATTGCTCATGAGATTGTCTGCTCAGTGAAAGATCAGCGGAGCTTGATTCCAGGTAACGAAGCTGAAGCTCTCATGCCATCGACACAAATCCGGTCTGCAGAACCATTCCCAATGTCCTTCCTTACACACGATAATGACAGTCCATCTCGTTGATATTCGCCTCTCACGTGCACTTTCCTCTTTGAGATCTGCTGGATCCGAATTTGCCGAGGGGAATGTTGCCAGAAATAGAAAAATGCGCAAAACAAAGCGAGAGAGAGAGAGCAAGTCACTCTATGTGTGAATAGTAGTGAACAAACAAGTAGGCAAGGGGGGAGAGAGAGAGTGAGGCTGTGTGGATCCACCTGAGCATGTCGTCTTCTACCATCTGTTCTTTCCTGCTACAATACCTGCGATAGGGCCTTGTTCCCTCTTGCTTGGCATTTTCCCTGACCTCCTTGGCAGAATTTGGCGGGCGAGAAACAAGAAAGAAATAGAGAGAAAGGGCTTCTATCCAGTTCTATCCTCATCCTACTCATCTACCCTCTTTACCTTCTTGCTCATCATCTGCGTGTCTGTAAGAGTACAAGGCCAGTAAAGAACAAGAACAAGGGACGCGACATCGCCCTCTGAACCACTCTTTATCAAATTATTACGCGTACAACAGCCAGCATGCTCTCCTCTATTGTGCTTGCAGGCCTCGTCGCCCTCTCTTCTGCCATCAATCCAATGTAAGAATTCGCATTTCTCATCAGAAGATGCTAACAATGCAGCCAAATCAACGGAACCAAGTTCTTCACAAGCGACGGACAGCAATTCTACTTCAAGGGCGTCGCGTACCAGCCGCTGAGTGCATCAGGTCAGCTGCGCAATGAGCAAACGGGCTCTACGATCGATGACCCACTTGCCAACCCCAGCGGCTGCAAGCAGGACGCAAAGCTCCTCTCAGCATTGGGTGCCAACGCTATTCGCGTTTACCGCGTGAATGCTACACTCGACCATGATGAGTGTATGCAGACTTTTGCAGATGCCGGCATCTACCTCATCTTGGATCTTGAAACACCCGACACCACAGTCAAGTCAGACACACCAACATGGACTGTTGCTCAGTACAATGACTATGTCACGAACTTGAACGCTTTCCGCAAGTACGACAACACGGCCGCTTTCTTCATCGGTAACGAAGTGGTTGACATGTTCAACCGTTCCGTTGCTGCTCCATTCGTCAAGGCTGCTGCACGGGATATGCGCGCGTACCAGCAGAACACATCAGGACGTTACATCCCTGTTGGTTATGCAACCGCCGATGTGGCAAACCTCCAGATCCAGCTCGCTCAGTATCTCTCCTGCGGCCCTCTTTCTGATGGTATTGACTTTTATGGTTTGAATGTATACCGTTGGTGTGGCAAGAGTTCATACACGCAGTCTGGCTACGACGTCATTGAGAGCCAGTACCACGATCTTGGCCGACCTTTCCTCATGTCTGAGACTGGCTGTAATATTCCGGTGGGTCAGCCACGTACTTTCGACGAGCTCGAAGCTATCTACGGCATCATGAATGATACAGTCTCTGGTGCCATCATCTACGAGTACAACCAGGAAGACAACATGTACGGTCTTGTCTCGACACCCTCAGTTGGCGCTACACCGACGCTTCTGCCAGACTACACGAACCTCAAGTCACAGTGGGCTAAAATCACACCCCCAGTCACGCAGCTCAAGAACTACAATTCGCCACAGTCAAAGACGATCGCATGTCCTTCCAACACAGGCGGCTTTGTCGCTGCAACGCAATTGCCTCCAACGCCAGATGAGAATTACTGCTCCTGTGCCGTGAAGGGCGCCAAGTGCTCAACAAACGGTGCGTTGTCAGACTCTGACATTGCCAAGAACTTTGGCGTCGTGTGTGGTCTTAACAATGGTGCCGCATGCAGTGTTGTTGCAGCAAACGGATCGGCTCCAGGTACGTACGGCGATTACTCATTCTGCAGTGGTCAGCAACAACTTGCGCTCGTCTACAACAACTACTACGCATTGCAAAAGTCCTCTTCAAATGCGTGTGGATTCGCAGGAGCGACACTTGTTTCCTCACCATCGACGGCGAAGTGCACACATGCAGCACGTGCCGTATTGGCACAAAGCGGTTCAGCTGGTGCTGCTGGCACGGGTAGCTCCACAAGCGGTCGTGGTGGTTCAAGCAGCAGTGCCGGTGCCACCAGCTCAGCGACACGTTCGGCAGGACAAGATGTCAGATCTCTTGGACTATTGTCTGTTGCGATGGCGGCATGTGCTATTGCAGTATCCGTGTTTGTCATTGCGTAAACTTGCTTTTTCGTCGTTTTCCTCTCATCGCATTCGTAGCTTGACGCATCTCAATTTAATCCATCTGTCATGATGCTGTTCACTAGAGTGATCTTCATTGAGAAATACTTGCATTGTGCCTGTGAGAATTCAATTAGTAGACTATGCTACTACCATGCATAACAAGATTCGTCGCCGACAAGGCCAGTAAAGAGACCGGCGTCGGCCTGAAGGATGTTAGGCTTTTGAATGCGTATGATGCAGTGTAAGCCAAACTCCAAGCTATAATCTGTCAGCATGTCACACAGGGTCATGCGCACATACCTGTCACAGCGAGCTTCCCATTCGCTACCTCGCCAGTCTGCAACCTCGAATGTCAGTATTGCTTCAAGTGCTTCATCACGAAGACATACAGGTAGCCTCCATAGGAATGAGCGAAACAGTAAGCGCCTGCCATCAGTGGTGATGGATAACCCCGACGACCCTTTCCAGTAAGGCCTGCGGCCAATATGACACCGCCGATCGTATATTGAGGAATTGGCGATGCTACATACTTATCCCGTATGTTCTTGAAGTTGTTGCTGCTCATCTACCTTGTAGACCTCACTAGCTTAGCACTGTTTGCTCGAGTAGATGAGCCTTGCAATTGGCATATTTTCGGCAATTTTGGCGACTTGCAACAGATAGCCGCCACCTCTGCATTATTGCATGGAAAGTGAGCTAGATGTGCTGCAGTCAATCTACCAGGAGCTGGTCATTCATGAGCCGGATACGGGATCAAGTAGGCCTCGTGGAGCGCACCTCGATATCGCCATTGTGCTGGATAAGCCTACCACGGTGACATTCGAAAAGGCGCCGGCGCTGAAGGACATTCTGTACCTGCCGCCACTCCAATTTCGTGTCGAGTTGCCGGAGGAGTATCCTATATCTGTGCCGCCGATTATCCGGCTCGAGTGTGTATGGCTGCCAGAAACGCTGTTGGATACATTACTGAAGGATTGTCTCGCGCTATGGGAACCGGAGATGGAAGTACTGTTCGCAATGGTGGATCATCTCGTGCAGCTAGCAGGCACGGAATTCAGCTTTCTCGACGAAAGTGCTGCTCAGATAGGCCCGATGCCAGACGCGCTATTTCCAATCATTAATGCACACCAACACGAGGCGAGTCAAGAAGTCTTTGACGCACGCTCGTTTGCATGCGAGATCTGTCTTGATGTACATGCCGGCTCACAATGTGTGGCTTTAGACTGCGGTCATGTCTTTTGCAAGGCGTGTCTCGGCGAAATGTTCAGCCTACACATCAGAGAAGGCGCAACATCACTCGTTCGGTGTCCTAATTGTCCGGCGCCAAAAGATCCGTCTCCAGACATGCTCATGCAGAAATTGTCTCTACAAGAAAACGAAACAATGTCGCATCGCATGCCAGCCTCGATCTTACAAAGACTCGTGTCGCCGGATTATGTGTCTCGATACCAACATTTGGCACGAAAACAAGAACTTGAAGCGCTTCCCTCACATACACACTGTCCACGCGACTGGTGCGCCACGGCACTCGCACGAGATCCGGACGAGAAGCTGGTTGTGTGTACTGCATGTTCTTATGCGTTTTGTGCGGATTGCGGACGTACGTGGCATGGCGTCTCTGAGCCTTGTCGCCGCATGAAGCTTTCTTTTGCGCTTGCAGAGCAGTACGTCGCATGTGGTGATGATGTCTCTGCCAAAATCAAGCTCGAGCGCATGTATGGCCGTAAAAACTTGGAACGCCTGGTACGTGATATGGAAGATGAACGACTAGCGGATAATTGGCGACGGGACAATGCACAACAATGTCCAGCGTGTGAAAGCTGGGTTCAAAAGTCAATGGGCTGTAATCACATGTCGTGTATTGTATGTCGCTGCCATTTCTGCTTTTTGTGCGGCGATGCGTTATCGAGCAGAAACCCTTATGTGCATTATGGCGATAAGGGCCTATCATGCTATGGGAAGCTGTTTGAGGGTCTCACTGGGCTTGAAGGCCCCTATGGCGAATTCTAGCATCTGTTCATCTTGTCATGTCGTTGAGTGGGAGTGCTGAAAGTCGAGCAGCAACCATGACCGATCTGTCTCAAGAACAACCTCTTGAAATTGACAAACTCCTTGAAGACTTCGGATTTGTTCGGCAAGAAGTAAACCCATGTCTTTCGAGTACAGTCATCGGTTTACTTCTTGCCGAACAAATCCGAAGTCTTCAAGGAGTTTGTCAAGCATGCAAGTCAGTAGCTTCACATCTATCGCTTTTACTATGTCTTTTCTCACGTGACTTTAATCATCTGAATCTGCAAAAACTCGAAAGCTGAAGAGATGCAGCAGCAGAAGGACATACAGATAATAAGCCAGGAGATGTGCGGTATCTTTTGCGTGCACAAGCATGCAGACCCCTCTTGCGACATCCAGGCATTCAAGCCGACTGCTCTGAAGCTTTCTCGCGAAATCAGACACCGCGGGCCCGGTATGCCGCTGCAGTCTTGTCGAGTGCGTTCGCTGACCACCAGATTGGAGCGGCAATGTGGTTCGCAAAAACACAATCCTCTGTCATGAGCGTCTGGCCATTGTCGGTGTCGATACCGGTGCACAGCCGATTGTCTCAGATGATGGCAAGATTGTGCTTGCGGTGAATGGCGAGATTTACAACCACCTGGCTCTTCGCGAGCACCTTAAAGCCCCATATGACTTCAAGACGCATTCTGATTGCGAGGTCATTCTTCCACTGTATCGCGACTATGGTACCGAGTTCATCAACATGCTCGACGGCATGTTTTCCTTCGTGCTTTACGATGAAGACAAGGATCGCATCTTGGCTGCGCGCGACCCGATTGGTATCACGACATTGTACCAGGGCTTCAACAGCGCGGCGAAAGAGACTTGCTATTTCGCTTCAGAGCTCAAGTGCTTGCATCCAATTTGCGACAAGCTTATGCAATTCCCACCAGGCAACTACTTTGACTCTCTCACAAACGAGACAAGACCGTACTTCCAGCCATCCTGGCTCACCTCTTCAGAGATTCCACACCGCGAGCTTGACTTGAAGGCTATTCGCACCACGCTTGAAGATGCAGTCACGAAGCGACTCATGTCAGAAGTGCCATATGGTGTCTTATTATCCGGTGGTCTTGATTCCTCGCTCATCGCAGCCATCGCTGCTCGCAAGACAGTCATTGAACAGCAAAAGCAAGCGCACGGTGATGCTTCTCTTGTGACATGGCCGCAATTGCACTCCTTCTCAATTGGCTTACCAGGATCGCCTGATTTGCTTGCCGCAAAGGAAGTTGCGCAGTTCTTAAAGACGATTCATCATGAGCATACATTCACCCTGCAAGAAGGACTTGATGCGCTTTCTGATGTCATTTTCCACCTTGAGACGTTCGATGTCACGACAATTCGTGCGAGTACGCCAATGTACTTGCTTTCTCGCAAGATCAAGGCACAAGGTGTCAAGATGGTTTTGTCCGGCGAAGGATCTGATGAGATCTTTGGTGGGTACTTGTACTTTGCAAGTGCACCCAATGCGGATGAGTTTCATCGAGAATGCGTTGGTCGTGTTAAGAACCTGCATTTGGCAGATAACTTGCGTGCCAACAAGTCGACGATGGCGTGGGGTCTCGAGGCGCGTATTCCTTTCCTTGACAAGAAGTTTTTGGAAGTTGTGATGAACACGGATCCAAAGTACAAGGTCATCTCAAAGGAACGCAAGGAGAAGTATATTCTGAGAGAAGCGTTTGATACACCAGAAGATCCTTATCTACCACACAAGATTCTTTGGCGTCAAAAAGAGCAGTTCTCGGATGGTGTTGGGTATGGCTGGATTGACGTACTTCGGGACACGGCAGCAGCACAAATCTCTGATGAAGAGTTTGCTCAGCCGACGCCATCCCAGTGGGTTCTCGAAGATGGTACAGAAGACAGGCCGCAGACGAAGGAGGCTTGGTGGTATCGCAAGATGTTTGATGCGCATTTCCCTAAGCAGTGTGCAGAGACGGTGCAGCGATGGATTCCAAAGGCTGATTGGGGCTGCAACAGTGATCCAAGTGGTCGTGCACAGGCGACGCATGAGGCGAAATACTAGATCTTCCTTTGTGAGTGCTATAGCATCGAGCATATAGAAAGGCATATTGTGTCTGCTTCTTTGATGCTTCTTGTGAACTTACCGGACACTGCAGTACACTCAGGGGCATACTCACACAAGACGAAGAGGCATCATGGTAGAGGCAATTGTATAGCTCCAAATACGCTGATCATGCTAGAGTCGCGCAGGGCTGTCCGAGCTCGAGGTACGTCTTCGCGCTCTTCTGCTGCATGCTGACCGTGTCCAGCAACGCAAATATGTCACAGACTTTATGCAGGCAAGCGATTAGCTGTGCAGAAATACTCTCTCACCTGCTAGACTAGTCCAGAGTACTACACCGTCAAGGAAGTCGTCTCCAAGATATCTAAAAGCAACAAGAAGCTACGTGAGGAGGTCGTCGAGGGTGTGTAACAAGTCATATGGGAAAGACTGACAGTAGGCATCCTCAACATGCTAGTGGATGACAAGGTCATACAGAAGGAAAAGGTCGGCACGCTGAATATCGTATGGAGCTTTCCTCGCGATGCAGAGCGCGCACAGCGACAGCGACGACAGCTCTTGTCTGATAAGTGTGCAGCTGAGCGTGCAAAGCAAGTGTCACTGGCTGAACGGCTTGAGCAGGGACGCACACAGCGAGAGAAGGAAGGCGGAGAAGGCGTCAGGTTGAGAGAGGACGTGTATGCCCTGAAAGAGCGTGTTGCGCAGAAGCAGGCGGCGCTGGAGGCGTTGAAGAGTGCGAAGCCAGTCAATGTGCATGATAAGGGTACATCTGGCAGCGTTTCAGCCCGCCGAGCTGACATGCGTAGTGCGCGCGGTCCAGAATGCAAAGACTGCCATCAATCGCTGGATCGACAACTTTTACAGCCTCGAGAGTTACTTTACAGGCTCCGGCTTTGGCAACACGGAAGAGTTTTACCAGATGATGGGTGTCACAACGCCGCCTGAGTACATCGAGTAGGTATGCAATTTGTTGTCTACGCTTACTTGTCGTTATCTGTCGTTGTTCATGCATCATCTTGATCAAATTCCACAACAAGAGAAGCATTCTTGAGGCCAGCCTGGGAGATGCTCTCGTCCATTTTTTCGTTCAAGCTGGTGCGGTTGAAGATGATTTTGAACTGCTTGCCTTCCTGCGCTTCAGGTACTGTTGCTTTGACATGCTGAAATATGAACAGCACTGGGTCTGTAGCAAGGAAGCGCCGTACTTGTCGCGAAGAAGGCAGTCGTAGCTGTATGCGCGTCGTGTTATCTCCAGCCGGTGGTTCTGGTCGTTCGATAGCTTCAATCTTGTCGAGCGCAGTTTGTTGCTTGACGTTTTTGCCATTTGAATGTCCATTTGTGCTTTCGATCATCGCAACGTCCTCTTCGTTATCCTGTTCGTGATCTTCATCCACTGGAATGGCATCATCCATTGTGCCGCCTACAGACGCCATAATAGCAGCATTGATTTGATCCTCTTCAATCATGTCCGCCGTCGCCTTACGTTCCAGCTTGCGCTTTGGCTTTCTAGCAATCGGGTTTTGCTTTGTATCATCGAGTGAGAATCTGTCGAGAAACTCTGCGACATCAGCCATGAAATCTGCAGATGCCAATGCTGTGCTCCACGTCTTGACACGTTCGCCTGTCCGTGGATCTAGGATAGCAATGTGCGGATAATCCTCCACGGGATAGAAGCGCATGTAGCTCTCCCCATCTTCCGAGTTCTTGGTATACTGCAGGAAGATGAATGATTCGCGCACCATTTCCTTAACACCTGCATGCTTCCACAGATCGCGATTCAGCGTTTGTGAGGCAAAATCTGCATTATCCTGCAAGTTGATCATGATCCACTTGAGTTCTTCTTTCGCCCTATCACGCGCAGTTGTCAAGTCAATGTGCGCCATAAGATCAAAAGGCGGTTGAAAGAGCCGCGCAAGGCGTGATGATTTGGCAGATTGTGCACTCGCTCCGCCTGTCGCCTCACGAAGTACTTGTTCTTCTTCTTGTGCATCGTCCCAGACAGATGGCATGACTTGATTGAAGACGCCACGCATACCGGTTGGTCTGCTACTTGAGCGAGATCCGCCAGTCAGCGCATCGAAGCGATTGCCAAAGATAGCTGGTATCGCATCGGTTTCATAAGGCATCATATCATCTTGCAGTACCTGTCTTGTAGGCGCTATTGGCGCGCGCACGGTATCGCCGTTACCATTACCGCCCCATTCGCTCGCCAATCGACGTGCCATGGCTTCATCGTCCTCGTCGCTATAGCCGCCTGTACTGCGCGTTGATGTCAAATCAGGCCCTACCGGTTCCGCTCCAGCCTCGTCGGCGGGATCTGCCGGAAGCTGACCGTTTGTTTCAAAGAAGAGCATGACGGCTGTGTCCAGGTCGCCGCCTGCAACGCTCAGGTAGCGTCTTGCGAGGGTAGTATCGCATGCTGTGACGTTGCAGAATTGCTCGACTGTGTCGTCGTCGAGTGCGTCCATCACGGGCGAGTCTATCGCTTCGTTAAAGCAGTGGTTGCTGGTCGCAGCTGGTTGTGGACGCGCGGATTTGGAATGTCGAATGCAGAAGACGTCAGGGATTTCAGTGCGATGGCCGTGGACCACATGTGCTGATTGAGAAGCAGGGAGGATGCGAGAACCAAGAGTGCTGTCTATGCTATCACGATGCTCTGAAGACATGACTGAATAACATCTCGTCCGCTGCTGCAAGCTATACGGTTCATGAAGGCTACCAAATGGTATCACAGACATCGAGCATATGTGCATCATGCTATATACGAGTCATCTGCTAGGACAATGTCTCGGCAGCTCATTCTATTTGTCAAAAGACTCTTGCCTGTTCGCTCTCGACCATCTTGTTTGTCACTGCGCCTTGTGTGCTATCGACTATCGATTGACCTCGACGCGCTTCTTGCTCGAGCTGTGCTCTGGTATCGAGCAGTAGCGCAGTCGTAGTGGCAGAGGTACTTCGAGCATGTATCCGAGTATGCTTGCAAGCAGAGCAGGCCATCACGCAGAGCCCAGCAGCTCCATCTATTGTGCATGACTCTTCCTTTGGCCGTGCACCAAGCCCATGCACTATTGCCTTGCTTCTCGAGCGACAATCACAGGACTCTTCATAGACATAGCACTCCTCATCCATCGCATCCACTGAGTCTTCTTCGCTTCTATCTCCCTGATCAATCTGATTCCCCCGAGCAATAGAATCATCTTGCGCTTACTCCTGACGCTTCATCCACCCCTACAACCACCCATCAAGCACAATAAGAGCGCTGCTGAGAAGGTGCGAATCTCTCTAGCCACCTACCTCGCTCCAGAGGACAGTGTACTCCGCAGCCACACGCACAGCATGGTAAGCGCAGCCTCGCTCTTGTCCTCGCGCACGTCTTGTCCCAAAAATATACACAAACAAGGATAGCGCGCTTGAGGCAACGGCATGTAAACGGCATGCTGACAGGTGCTAGAGTGCAGGTAAGTGCGGCATCGCGGTCGCTCAAATGGATCCAGAGCTACGCTTCACAAAAGAGGAGAGAATAGGTACAGAGATGGCCAGACTGCGCACCCGAAGCTAATCCATCAAGGAGCTGGATCTTTTGGCGCAGTCCATAAGGGTTTTGACAAGGATACAAAGTATGTCGCTGGTGTACAACGACTATTGCTGATAGCAGAACGCCCGTCGCCATCAAAATCATCGACCTGGAGCATGCAGAGGATGAAGTGGACGACATCATGCTCGAGATTGCCATCCTCTCACAACTCAACAGCCCACACGTCACGCGTTACCACGGATCCTACCTGAAAGGAACGAAACTATGGATCGTCATGGAGTACTGCTCGGGCGGCTCTTGCGCAGACCTGCTAAGACCAGGCGTTGTGGGCGAGGACTATATTGCCATCATCATGCGCGAGATTCTCAAGGGTTTGGCATATCTGCATGACGAAGGCAAGCTACATCGAGACATCAAAGCAGCCAATGTCTTGCTCTCTGCTACAGGCGACGTCAAACTTGCTGACTTTGGCGTCTCGGGACAGCTTACGGCAACGATGGACAAGAAGAACACATTTGTTGGAACACCCTTCTGGATGGCGCCCGAAGTCATCAAGCAGTCTGGGTATGATTACAAGGCAGATATCTGGAGTCTCGGTATTACTGCCATGGAGCTCGCACAGGGAACACCGCCATACTCTCAGTTGCATCCAATGAAGGTGCTGTTCCTTATTCCAAAGAATGCGCCACCTACGCTTGCAGGTCAAGGCTTCTCAGACGCATTTTGCGATTTCGTTTCACAGTGCCTCAGAAAGCATGCTGCTGATGTATGTTTCACGCATTCTAAGTTCCAGCTAACTTCAAGCGTCCGAGTGCACGGCAATTGCTCAACCACAAATTCATTCGCGGCGCGCGGCGTACCTCATACCTTCAGGAACTCATCGAACGCACACAGCTCTTTGATGCAAATCACGGCAAGCAGGAGCAAGATCGGCGTCATGTACATCAAGACACCACGACGCAAGACACAATGCGTCCAGAGACTTGGGATTTTGGAACAGTAAACGGAGCATTACAAAGCACTGTAACGCAGCGACACATTGTTGAGAAACGCAACAAATCCTATGACTATTCATCCGATGAGGAGAACAATGCGCCACCAAAGAAGTATGAGCCATTTGTCTATCCGGCAACAGGTAATGATCCTTTCGCGACTGTCAGAGAGGCCAAGCTGGTCGAGCCAGTGTCACCGCTTGCAGTGCGTTGTGCGAACGATCCTAGCAAAGTGTCTGCCGACAAGGCAGCCAAGAAGCCTCAAATTGTTGTACCTACACAGGCAGAGCACGTCGATGCCCCAGATGGCATCTTTTCTCAACGCGCCAAATCGATCGGTCGTCCAAACTTGCTCACGCCGTCTTTGTTGAGCGGCACAGCTACCCTCAGACAATCGTCAACATTGGACTCACTCCCACGCCTTCGCAACCAGCACAAAACAACAGCGCCACCTATTCAGAGCGAGGTATACATGACGCTGATTGCCCCTGTTCTACTCGACATGAATGCTCGTGCAAAGGACTATCCAATCGCGCTGAAGTCCCTCAAGCAGCTGGAAGACTGCATGCGGCAATGCGATAATGACACGAATGGTCTCATGGACACGCTTATTCTCGGCATACTCGGTGAAGCATGCAAAACTGGCTACGACGAATATATTCGGCACGAGCTGCAACTTTCAGGCGACGAAGCATAGACGCATCCGCGCACCTCTCACAGACGCTCATTAATTGAATCAAATTGTACATTATCGGCCTCGAGTATCCTTCTTATTTTGCTTTGAGCTGTAGCGCAGACTATACCTGAAGAGAGCCATTCCTCTTCGTCATCAACTTGCTGCACTATTTCCCACCATTGCGAGGATCTGCTCGCCCATTTCAATGACTTCTTTTTTCTCTAGCCGTTCTTGTGCAAGCTGCTGTGTCAGCTCTTCCAACTGCGCATCTTTCTGCTTCAACTGTGCTTCTAACGCTTCTTGCACTGCTTCCATCTCCGTACGTTGCCGCGCCAATCGCTCGGTCAACTTACGATCCCAATCCTGCTTCAATGCCGTGACTTTGCGAACGTGCTTTTTAGAATACTCCAAGTGCAATGAATCCGCCTGCGTCGCCAATGCCGCATGATGATTCGCATGAGATACACTAGCCGCAAGTTGTGTATGCAGACTCTCAATCTTCTCTTCAAGCATCCGTTGCGCATCGCTAAACTCACGCTTCAACATCTCCATGTCGTCGAGTGTGTACAGTGGGATCGAGCGGGGTGAGTAGACGCGCGGTGTCATGTCGAGTAGCATTTCCTCGCCGTCTGCTGTCTTGAAGCGTTGTAGCGCAGCTGAAGCAGGTGCGCCCAGTGTCTTTTCACCCAGAAGATCCGATTCGTACGATGCAGGTCGCGGTGCAGGTGTCTGGAAAGAAAGGAGGTCGCCTGCCGGGTTTGCTGCGTTTGTTGGCTGTGTAGAAGATGCTCGTATCGGTGTATTTGGCTGAGACGCGAGACGCGCTTGCTCAGCTTGATGCTGCATTTGTAGCTGCTGAATAGGATGCTGCCCTCGTCCCTGCAAAGCGGCTTCAATCAGATTGCGAGGCGTCGTCAAGGGTATCGGGAAGTCGCGCAAAAGTCGTGGTGTCCGCGTTGGTGAATGCGCATGTGTGCTGCGTTTGGATGGTGATGGGGAACGATGTCTGGAAGGGACTGGCGAGCGTGATGCGCGCGGAGTTGCGGTCACTTGCGTGTCGTCTGCATCGGTCTCTGATTCAGACTGCCTCGTGTCTGCGTCTGGAGCATCAGGTTCATCTGCCTCCGGTGCTTCTGTCGTCGCTTGACCATTAGCCATCTCAGAGCTTGAAGCGTGTTGCAGTACTGAGGCTGAAAAATCGGGCTGCGAGAGAACGCTGCCAGTCGATGCCGAGCCGTCAAATGTCGCTGCTTCAAGGGATGGAGATGCTTCTTTCAGGTGACCTGCAATATTATCATCGCCAGAATGGCGCTCAGAGAGCGCTGATTTGAAAGGGCTTTTAACTATTGAATTGACCAGCTGTTTGCCAGGCGTAGCCAGCTGACCTTCAACTTTACCTACATTCTCCTTGTCCCCATTTTGTTCATGCCGCCGGTAGTGTGTCGCATCTTGGCCTTCTGCTGACGGAATGGCAGGTGTTCCGGGTATGACTCTCTTGTCGATATGACTTGAGCGTGGTGTGAAGTCGTCTTGGAACACCTTACGCTTATTTTTCAGCGGCGTAGGCGCTGCTACGTCTGCCATGATAAGAGCTTAGGCAGGATCAGAGAACGAGCTGCAGCTGGTTGTTGCTCTGCGCGTGTTGTTTGTTGACATTGTTGTTGTCGCGCTTTTCGTGCTTGGTCACGTGCCAATGACAGCATGTCTACGCCAAATTGTGTATGCATATGACAGAGACGTTTGCCCAACAGTTTACTGCTCAAGCTACTTATCTTACGAGCTCACTCTCTGGCAGCTGATCCTGCGAAGCTTCCTGTTATCTTGCTCAAATGAATGACCGCGCTTTGTAATGCTGTCTATCCCAATTTGCGCATGCCGAAGATGACGACAACCACCGTGATCAGAATTGTGGCGAGCACGGTGCAATTCAGGATGACTGCGGCGGCAATGCCTCGCCAAAAGGCAGCCGCGCTGATTTCGGACGTTCGTCTTGCAATAGCGTCTTGTAACCCTCGCTCAAGATCGAGACGT
Organism: Protomyces gravidus; assembly: GCA_003717255.1. Taxonomy (NCBI): domain Eukaryota; kingdom Fungi; phylum Ascomycota; class Taphrinomycetes; order Taphrinales; family Protomycetaceae; genus Protomyces; species Protomyces gravidus. The sequence goes on along the minus strand of QXDP01000087.1, from coordinate 3,976 downwards.
GCTTGCTGAAGGTGCTGTCGGGTATGCTGTGTCTCTGCATGAGATGCACAGGACAGTCATACCGATCATTTCGGCAAGTACCCAGCAAGCTCGCCTCGACCTTGAGCGAGGTCTTGACGACGCTGCTTCAAGGCGAGCGTCTGACATCAGCACAACTGCCTTTTGGCGAGGTATCGCTGGTGCAGTGATCTTGAATTGCACATTCCTCGTCACAATTCTGATCACGGTGGCTGTCGTGATCTTCGGCATACGCAAGCTGGGTTAGACAGCATGGAAAAGACGGTCATTCATTTTAGCAAGATGAGTAACTTGAGTAGTAAACTTTTGAGCAAATGATAGACTGCATTAGATTATTGACACGCTAATAAGTCTCTGCTGTTTCTCATTCGGTGCACGTCATCGAGCATCAGATGGTTTTTTCGGTGTCACTCGCGCTCTAAAGCAATGCATGCCTATCAAACGGATCATGGTGGAGTTAGGGTGCACCAGCAGGGCTCTACAAGCAGACTGCAGTCCTCGAACAGGAAGTATCCTTTACTCGATTCATAGTGGCTCATATCTTGTCTCGTGTCACGTGTCGAGACCATCTGAAAAGCGCGTTATCGATAGTGATATAAGTCGTGTCGACTTACTCCCGTAGCGCTAGATTAACCTTTTACCATGCTCCTTACTCTGAAGCTCTGTCCGCTACGCCGGGCAATTACAAGCTTTCGTCATATCTCGCCTTGACAGCAAGGACGAAATTCATCCATGATCCTGGCCGGATCTCTGGGTTGCCTCTAATTCGCATGAATTGCAGTCGCAGAGTCCATCGCAAGCCCAAATTGAAGGCTGCAAATTGTCAGTAGGCTACAGACTGATTGAAAGTCCATTTCTTTTCGTATGACACAATTGAATGTATGAACTATCTGCACGCGCCAGCACACCTGCAATTGAAGCAACGTACGAGAATACAAGCCATGTCACTTCAACCGCGACCAAGTCTTTCTCAGTCAAATTTCTCAGAGAGACCCCTAATAAAGATGTATCGGTCATTTAATCTTGAAATGACACTAGATCTTTCGACGCTCAGGCTGACGAAATCACGACTTTCAAAGACTTTCCGTCAGCAGGCCATGCGTTTAGTCCTTTGAATCCTGAGCCTGGAGATTGCTGCCATTGCTCCCACAGATGACAGAAAGTTTCAGTTCTGTTGAGCAAACATTTCCCGGCAGGGTCGAGCAAGCGAATTGTGGCTCGCGGATATTGATCCCGCCAAATGCTCAAGTAATCTCCTACTGTAAAAGAATTCACATCAAACATCGGTCGAGAAGAGCACACCGTATTGACATGCTTAAATTAGTGCAGAACAAATTCTGGTAGCACTTACCTAAGCGCGTCTAGCCAAACCGGTGTGAACAGAAGGTAGCATGAAATGGTCGAACAAGAATGTTAAATCAACATCATTCACCAGCTGCGACATGATCGCCTCAGGGCGGTCGACTACATTGTCCTTGTTGATGACTGTGAAGCGAAGTCTGGTAAGTGGTTGCGCCTTGAGCGCGATGGGTTGCTTAGCGAACGAAGGATCGCTCACGACATATTTCTGCCATGCCATCCTGTAGAGTGGCGACTGCTGGAGGTCGGGTAGCATCTGTAGATGTTTGGAATCATCATCGCAGGGAAAGCCTCGAGCATCAGTTTGATTGGAGAGAAGACACACTGCAGCATCCGTTGCCTGCATGAGTGAAGTCATCTTTCGATGCAGTGTCGAGCCTTTGCTGGTCAGCAGAATGCACGAGGCGCAGTTCAAATACCTTCTCGTTGGAACATGATCCTGATGGATATGGCTTCTTTCGCAAGCCATATGGCATCGCCTTCGTATTGCAAAAGATGGCATAAATCTATCAATGTAGTATCGTCGTCTAGTAGGCGGTTGTTCGTTGGGTGGATTGCAAGCACAGAGACCGGCCCTATCAATGACTTCAAGTCTCCGACAGTGACTTTGGTCTCGTCAAAGTCTGGTCGCATCGTGAAGAAGTCGTTGATGCGCTGACATTAGCCTAAGTGCTTTCAGCGGAGGACATACATTCGCTCGATCTGTGAATTCCAATGTGGACATGTTGAAGACTGATCGGACAACCTTCGTTAGTATGTTTTCCATGCCCGTCGCCGCCTGTGACATATGCATTTGCCACTTGACAAAAAAATCATCGTCGATAACCCACAAGTAGATATCCTTGACAGGCAACACAAAAGCGGTCACTGCTTGACCATAGTACTCCGGTAACTCTTCAACGTATTTCAGCCAAGCTTGGACATACTGGCTGGAGCCCGACAATTGAAGCTGAAGCGTAGGGCCGTCCGCACCATGATTGATGGTCCCACCAGGAAGCTACACACTACGTTTGCTCGTAGCTGCATCCTCGGTCATCGAAGAGGCTGCTGTGTAAGCTGGTGGTTCCTTCTCAGATACCGTTTCTTCGCGCGACTTGCCCGTAGTTTTCATTGACATTATCGTCAAAATTGTTTCGTATTGCTGCGTCTCGCCTGAGCGCGATGCTTGCCTTTATAGAGTTTCTCTGGTTCAAGAAGCTTCTTTGGTACGGTCCTTTGCTAGCAACACCAGATGGCGCATGAGTCAATCGTGACTCATGCGTAACCATGCACATGTCATCAACAGTCATTCCAGCAATCGGATCGCGGCCAGCCTGTTCTGGCGCCGCATATCCAAGGAGAAGCAATCAATAGCTCGGATGCTGAGTTGCGGAAAGCGTACGCGCCTCGCTTATCATGACTGCTCGGCCTGTCAAGCACGAGGAGCAGTCACAGGCGATGGAGAGAAACGCGACCGACAAGCTGCAAAATATTCGACGGATCTATAGCTACTTGTAGTGCAGATTCAACGTAGCGAACGATCGCGATCATGAGTGGCGTAACATAAATTTACTCATGCGGCGCAGTGAGTCTTGTCAAGCGAGAGGCCCAAGAAGCGAGATTGCCACAGCAGTCACAACTTCCTAAATAGCCACACAGCCAGCAACGTACATAATGAAGGTAACGTAGGCATATTAGATAGTAACAAAACAATCAATCTTGATTAAGGAGGTTCTTCTGTTTTAACAGATTAACAGTCCCGACTGTCACTGAGCAGTCAAGAGCTCCTGACTCTTGCATTCCATCAACCCAATTCTTCTTTCCGGTCTTAGAGCCGTTGACACTTGGTCTTAGAGCCATCCAATTTGGTCTTTGAGCCATCCATCTGCGACATTCATTCTTAGGGTTCCATCAACCCATTTCTTCTTTCCGGTCTTAGAGCCGTTGACATTTGGTCTTAGAGCCATCCAATTTGGTCTTTGAGCCAACCATCTGCGACATTCATTCAGTGAATCATGCCCACCAACGAAGACTTCAATGAGCTTAGAGCCGATAGAGATGATCTGAGGCTTGAGCTACAGTTGTTGAAGGAACAATTCCAGCGAGTGGTACAGTCAACTCAGCCTCAGACAAGCATCATCAAACCAAGCGGTTCAAACATTCCAGCTGTGGCCAAACTTTGGTCCAACCTCGGACATATCACATCACTGCCTAGACCAGGCCATCCCGATTATCAGGCAAGGAAAATCGACGCCGACATAATCAAAACTGCATGCGCGGCGATCCAACAGCTGCCACTCAAAGAAGATGGCTCTAACTGGCTCGACGTGACACGTCGCGTGCTTTTTCAAATCCGAAATTCTGGAGCCAGTCTTTTAATCCTTTTGCCAATAACAACTTGGATGGAGCTGGAATCGGTATCGGACGCCGAACTCATGGGATTGCACACACGTTTCCTGTCGGCGGTGAACAATGGTCCACAGGAAACGTGTGTGCAATCCCATGAGTTCGGCGTCCTTTTTTTTTTTTTTTTCTTGATTGATTGTTTTGTTACTATCTAATATGCCTACGTTACCTTCATTATGTACGTTTCTGGCTGTGTGGCTATTTAGGAAGTTTT